>JAOANR010000014.1:8446823-9046823 GCA_030278955.1 Hygrophila difformis | reverse complement strand
GCCAATTCATCCATGAGATGCGTTCTGATCGTCCTCCACGATCCCTCACCATAGTTCAAAAGATCGGCAACAACACGAAATCCACAACGACCATCACCTACCACATTCTTTACACTCTGGATGTACATTCTAAAATGATGCGATAGCCTATCAATGAATGGTATTGCGTCTGATCGACCACGTGGCACATGTGGAATTTGTAAAACATTGAATATGTAAAATTGATTCAAGTGTATGTAAAATATCACAATAAAACTTACCTTTTTCACCAGTTGTCTCTTAGAAGTCGTGAACATCGGAGTTGGCACTACTGGACCAACTGTCAACATGGGAGTCTAGGCTGGGGAGCAACTGTCAACCATGGTAGCTGGCAATTCAAATGCACTCGGGTCCCTCTTCGTAGATGCTGCCTTCTTCTTCGATGCTGTGGATTGTCTGCCTCGGGTGCGTACGGTGGTGCTGGGGGCTGTGAGGGACGTAACATTAGGATTCACTGCCTCCATTAGCCTCCTAAGAAACATCTCTTGCTCTGTCGGGTTTGATTCCCGGAACAACTGCTGTGTTTTGGAAATGAACTCATCAAACTTGTTCTGAATCTGAACTCGGGGTTCTGCATCACGTACACGAGGTTTTATATCCAATTTCTGCCAGAAATCATCAATCAACTCTAATGGAACTGACATGCCCTTTGTTACATATTCTGATAACTCGTGCGCACAGGGCAGTCCACATGTGGTGCGCATCACACATCCACAATCATCTATATCAATAACACCATCTTTCAATTTCGTCAGCTGTGCATCTATTTGTGTCATGGCTGCATCCGATACAAGACCCCGAAACAGCTTGAAAGTAATAGTATGAAACTTGGCTGCCAGAGCACCATGACTCTTCTCAAAAGAATCCTTGAAACTTTTGACAATTTCCGTCCCACGAGCATTTGCTAAAATATACCAGGTTAGATCTATTAAAAGAAAAAAATTATGATTCACGGGAAAGGGTTTAGGGATATATATTAAGATTATTAATCTTTTTATTACTCAAGTGTGGTGCTTTGGCTTCAAATGGCGCTGTGGTCCTCTCTGTCATGGAATGTTGACAAATCTCATGGCATAGCCGGGATAGGTTGACCTTCAGCCTGTCACACTGAGGATCCCCGGCAGATATGCCATGATACTTCTCATCAATTCTTGCCATAAGAGTTCCTGCCATGAAACTTTTTGACAGATTCCCACTACATGAGTATTTTCCGAAAAATCATGATCCTGGTTTAGGTTTTATTTAATGAAATCAATTTATGATGGTGGGGTTGTGATTAGGGATATATTTATAAGTAGTCATATTTTTATTGCTCGTGGTTAAGAAACTGTGCCCCCGAAAGCGCACGGTGTCAAAAATTGCAGTAATTTATAGTAAGACCGGATCGTTCACTGGAGGATGTGCGATAGAAGCAGGTCCCACGTCGTTTTACTAGATTTTCCATTCGTATTGCTCGATAGGTTTGAAAGGTGATTAACATCTACTGACATGAATTTAAATTAGATCTCGAAAGCAGTTAAATTAATCTACAAAGCAAATAAATCTATTCTAGAAAGCGGATAAAAATTATTCTAGGAATGCAGTAAACATTATCTACGAAAGCAGGGAAAAGGTGCATTGTGCCAACCGTGAAGCTGAATCACAATGTAGACAGAAGGGACAGGAAGAAAAGAATGAAAATTGGACAAGAGTGAGATACAGCAATATTAAACTTCCATTTTTATACGCAGATCTTTGCTTGGGATACTTCTATCAGATAGCTAATTCTCATGCTCTCAATAAGGCTTTCCCTTTAACAGACAGGTACTCGCAATATGAGTTTACATGTTCTTAAGACCGCAAATTCTAAGATACCACAGATTTGTAACTGCCCTGGCCTGGGTGTGCTACTTCATCTGTGGTGGAAAAGCAACACCTGACAAATCATTTATTGAAGTGTCAAGTACTACTATCATTCTCCCATGTCACACCCAAAGATTTGAATTAAGCCCTAAACTATCCCTTAACTGTCAATCCTAGTAGCAGTTACACAACTCTCAATACAACCGAGTGACCTCTAATGAAAGCGATTAAAAGAAAGCGGTAAAGAAAGCATTTAAAACCTATCACTCGGAGGTTTTGAAAATCTGACCCTGGTAGTAAAAGACAGCTTCCCATCAGGATGAAGGGGTATGGATCAAGAATTCCCGGCTCTCAGTGAACCACTAGTGTGTTCACTTCCTTCCGGGTGATTATGAGGTACAAACTAATGAAACGAACTAATAAATTAGTTCGTTCCGGATGCACTCACTCAGAACTCAAAAGTAGGCTTTGGCAGAAGAGGATAGCAGTTGAAAGAAAACTCAACCCTATCTTGGAAAATAACCAAGGCCTGGATGATGTTCCTCTAAGATTATTTACTACACTGTATTTGAATCCAAGTGGACCCCATCTCGGTGTAGCACTTAATCTTACATTTCCATCAACCAGCAATTTTGGAAAATAATGGATTTGAAAATCATTCCCTGTCAGGTACTAGACTCTCAGTTAAAACACAGACCCTTTCAGTCTAGGCGAGACCTAATCGCTGAATCTGCTTCTTAATTTCCCAAAACACAACCCTTGACAGAATATGAATTAGTCATAACTGAAGAATTTATCCCTTACTCGGATCCGGATTTTATAAAGAGGTTTTTGTTGGAAATTTATAAAGCAATATCTGTTTAAGATCTAGACTTCTATTGTCCAAGGGAAGGATCCCAAAATAAGTACAGACCACAATAGTATATAATATTATCATGCATAAAGATATATGGAAGTGTAAAATTAATTGACCCAAAATATAAATGCGGGTCTAGACAGAAGGTGAAACACAGACATGAAGTGGTCAAGGGACCAAAGTAATGGCAGAATAATCAGGTGGACTGTAAACATCTACTGTCCAATTTCCCAATCACTCGGATGGAGCGAATTTAGACAGCTTAGACCCTATAATGGTGGTGTCAACACCAGTTGGGCCTCCACTGTCTGTGAATTCGGATAAAAACCTACATGCTTCCCTTCTATAATGATCATCAATTGGCATTGACTGTTGCCAACTGACTCCCAGTACGGATTGGAATTCAGGTTTGGAAATTAAGATAATAATAAAAATAAAACTGTATCTTGGATGAGAGTCAGCCGAGCAGCTATTATAACCCCGAATGGGCGAACCGCCAAGGCTTCCACTGACAATCGTCCAGACCATGCAAAATAACAATTAGCAGCTAATACCCAGAATACGAGCTAGTTATCCATGAGGGAGTACCCGCCAACATTAGTCTGATGTATTCTTTACTAATGGTTCCACACAACACACAAAGACAAAAAAAAAAAATAATAAATAAAAGAAGATCCCTTGTATGAGAGACATTGGTTTCTCATGCAAGGTTGTGGATTGGGTCCACAATTGATGGTCTTAAATAATCCTTCCTACCATAATTAATTACAGTCCAAATTATCTGTTTAAGCCATCGAGATTTTGTTTATAGAGGAGTATTTTTGGCAATTGAACAAAGGTCCTTTAGTCATGATGATTATTGAAGTTTGATTATTGCTAATCTCAATCTTTAATCATTAATGAGTCAAGGGTTCAATTAATTAAGTGATGCAAATGGAGAATCAAAATTTGGGCAGCATAACACCCTATATTGCAATTCCAGAATGTTACATCCTAACCCGTGGGGTTATGATGTGAGTGTTGCAATATAAAATAGGAAGAGAATGAAGGTTGTTTGAGATTAAATAGAGGGAGAGGAACCCTTGTCGCGATATCATAAATTTTGTCGCGGACCGAGGTCCGCGACATGGACATCCCGACAAGTTTTTAGAATTTTTGGCAGCATAACGCCTCTTTGTCGCTATGCAAGATTTTGTCGCGGAACGTGGTTCCGCGACAAGGGTGACATCGCGACAAAGTGTTTTCAGAAAATTCCTAAAGCATTTGAACCTTTGTCGCTATGCATGGAAATTTTGTCGCGGAACGTGGTTCCGCGACAAGGTGTTCCGCGACAAAGTGTTCAAAGATCAAGGAACATGGCATAATTTTTCTGTCTCAGAATGGGATTTTGTCTCGGAACGTGGCTCCGCGACAAGATGATTCCGCGACAAAAAGCCATGAAGACAAAATGCAAGAGTTTGGCTCCTTTGTCGTTATGCATGGACAGTTTTGTTGCGGAACGTGGCTCCGCGACAAGGTATTCCGCGACAAAGGGTTTTAAATTATGGAGACAAGTGTCTTGAAACACCTTGGTCGCGGAACAGCCATTCTGTCGCGGAACGTGGTTCCGCGCCAGAAGGCGGTTGGCGCCCAAGGTGGTTCAGGACAAAAGTCAGAAAAAGCAGAAATGAACAGTGGCATGCAAACAGCGTGATCTCACCATATTTCAGATCAAAAAGCTATTCTAAGCTAAAAATAAGCAAGAAACATTCAAAATAAAGAAGAACATGCTTAAACAAAAATAACAAGGATGGGCAGAATATTAAAATAAAGCAGGAGTCCTAATCTAGGGTTTGATCACACATCCACACAACATCATCCATAAAATGCTAACAGTAAACGTAAATAAGCATAATGGGGGTCAAGAGACCCCAAAACGAAAAAGAAAGCATAAATCCATGGGGTGTGAGACCCATTTCATGATTTGGGACACAAATGATGAATGTTTTCCCATATTATTGAAGAGGTATTGTTAATACCCATGATTTGGGTATTACAAACCCTAAAACAAAAGTTTAGAAACCAAAACATAGTGTAAAAATGGCTATCTAAGCAACTGTGAACAGTAAAAATACTAAACTAAGCTAAACTAAGAGCAAAAATTAAATAATACATGAAAATAAACCTAAACTACTCTACCTAAGGAAGAACTCCTAAGCTTGCCTGCAAGAGCTCTACAACAATTTCAATCTCTCTACTAGCCAACTTTTAGCTCATGGGAGGCACCTCATATTTATAGAAGTGTAACCCTAAGCCCATGGGCCTTGATTCTAGCCCATTGTGTCTTAAGACATCACACACATCACAGCTTTGTCTCGGAGCATCAAGTTGGTCGCGGAACACACTGCATGTGGCAAGGCTTCTCGACTGGGTCTTGTGTCTCTAATTGTGCATCTTGGTCGCGGAACATGCCTTTGTCGCGGAGCATGCCATCGCGACAAAGGTCATCGCGACAAAGGGCTTGGCTGGTCTCTTCTTCATCTGGGCCACTTGGTCGCGGAACCCCTCCTTTGTCGCGGAACACTGCATCGCGCCAAGGGGCTTCCGCGACAAAGGTCTTCCTGGGCCTGCTGGATTGGGCCAGATGGGCCGAAAATATTCTTTTTGTGGGCTTTTCTATCTTTTTCCCATCTTTTTGTTTCCTTTTCTTTTTCTCATGTTTTTTAGATTTTTCTAACATAAATATGAAATAAAATTACATATTTATGTCTTTTTCACACCAGCTTATTATTTTTACAATTATGCATAAATCAGTCTAATTCGACTGCTTTCTTACTTAATGTAAGACCGGAATGCGATCAAATGCCCGTTTAAGACATGGAAATGGATTGAAAATAATGGTCATTTCTGGCCATTATCAACATCCTCACATTTAATACTGATCGTCCCCGAGCAGTCAGAGTCAATGTTCGTAAGAACACGGACTCTACATATTCAATTCATTTTCGTGGCTTCATAAATCACATCCTTTATGGATTGGGATAAGACAATCAAAAATTACAAGTATTAAATTCCCTTGATTGCAGTGTTTAATGAAATGATACTTGCTCACTATATCGGGCCTACAAATCAAACATCATCATCAACCTTTCATGAATATCATGTTTGAAAAATGCAAAGATTAGGGATGAGAATTAGAGGATGACATGAACATGTGTAATAAGACAAAGCCTCACATATAAGAGAATCGGAAAAATTCACTCACTCTCAATTGGGGTTTAATCATGGACGCTCAAAATCAAATTTAATTAAATTATCCCATAAGCTTGCAATCAGACCAACTCGCCACCGGCTCATTTCTTCAAATCGAGATCACGAGGTCTTATTTGAGGGTTAAAACGGGGCGTACGGTTGTAACATTAGGTAGGAAAGGAAAATATTGGGCTAAAAAGTGGCAAAGATTTATTCTATCATAACTTGGCATATTTTTATTTAAAAATTTATGATCATCATTATTTCTTTCTCTTTGATTTTCTTTTGCATGACATTAGACTATTGTCTAATTGCTTGTCATTTGCAATTTATTTGTGTTGAATGACATTCAACTTTTTTTTTTTGAATCGGTTTATAGAATACCGATTTATCGTTTTCATTGATGATCAAAAATTGTAATGCCTTGATAGAATTCATCCTTGCACACTTGGGTTTGATTTTCTTGGTCTTTTTATAAGGCTAGGAATAATATAGAGGGCTTCAAAGAAAAATTAGGCTTAAGGCTCAAAGTGGTTAATCCTAAGGGGAAAATATTTTTGGGTTTGGATTTCAAACGAAGGCCAAAAATTTGGGTTTTTCTAAGTGCCTCGATCATATGCTCGATTTCGGGAATATGTCATGGTCTTGAATCGGTCCCAATTGCAAGTTCTAGTTTCCTTTAATCAAAATGATTCACACATCAAAGAAAATGAATGAGTAAAAGTGACTCATGGCTCAAATCTCACAAGGTTGGGTTGATTCATGTCATACAATATTCTCAAATTTAATCAAAGCTTAATTCTAACAATTTATTCAATCGAAATCTCTGACATGCAAATTTATTACCCAATAAGCTGATCGCATCATTAAATTTTTATAGCTCAAAACCTCAGGAGTTCATGTCATGCATGTCTTCAATTATATTATCCCAATTTAAAAGTCTGAAAATTTAATCATAAGCCTAAATTCAACTTGTGAATTTAGAGCAAGTTTATGCATATTTTTGCTGGTTATTTAATTGAAAGCAGTAAAGAGGCACTGCTGACATACTGAGTATGTCAACAGCATATTTTTGGTCTGACAGTCACTTATTCATCTCGGACCGTACAGACATCTTTTCAAAGGAAAGCAGTAAAGAATCGTTCAGTGGTCTCAAAAACTGAGTTCCAATTTAGGGAAAGCAAATAAATACAACCGAGGCAAGGGATTCTCGTGCAGTTAATACGAACCTGCACATACAAAAGGGGGAATCCCTTGCAGATTACTACTACTAAAATGGAAATAAAATAAAGCAAGGTAAAGTGGGACTAGGATTCTTCTTTCTTTCTTCAGGGCATGTATCGGAGCCAGAGGACGCAGCTGGAAAGCTCACAACGCAGACACCAATCGCGGTTTCTCAGAGGTGCATGCCATCTTGGGCAGTAGACTCTGACTCCTTGGCCCGCCCACAGGTATGGAGTGTCTGGGTTGTCCGTCATCCATCCGAGGACGTTGGTAGACGTGTACTGAAGAATTGACCGATCTGTTACCATCCTTTCGATCATTCTGATTCCCTGCTCAACTTGGCCTTCGTCCGTCTTACTCATAAGCATCAGTCCCCGGGTGAAGATTGACGCCTTGTGGTTGTCCTCAATTCCTGGGCGCAGCAGTTCACGAGCGTGCTCCTCATTCCCTTCTACAAACGCCATAAGTGCTGGAATGATCTGGAGATTGAAGTTTCCTGCAGCTATGCATGTTTGCAAGAATCTCTCCTTCTGCCAACGGATTCTTTCTTGCCCTCTCTTCACAGTGGAGGAGTCAACCTCGCATCGCCTGTACACGATGGTAAGGTTTCCAGCATCCCTGAACTTCCTGCATACACGTTGTGCAGTGAACACCTCCTTGATTTCATCCTCTCCTATCCGGGAGAGAATCTCACCAAGGAGTTCGAGCGGTAAGTCCAGCAACTTGGTTCCCTCTGGAGCAGGGTCTGGAATGGGAGGATTACCCCTGAAAAGATAAGAAGTGATGAATCCAATTTTTTTTTTACATAATTTTCAGAAATTATTCGAGTTCAGAAACCAACATCCTCACATTTAGAGCTTTGCTCTAGATGTGAGATTATTAAATTTCTGACTTGAATTTTAATTTAAAGCACATGTAAATAATATTTGGTTTTAAATGGGCTAAAGAGCCCAAAATAAAATAAACTTGGCCATTGGGCCTAAAATCTTTTTAATGGGCCATTGGGCCCATAGGTTTTCAGTTTTATTAAACAAGTCCGAGACACTTGTTGGAAGTGGAATGGGATGGATAGATGGAAATGGAATGCTCGAATATTGGAATGTGCAATGGAGACGTGGCGGAACGGATCTGCTATTTCTGGATAGCTCGAACTGTTTGGACAGTTAGAGCATCCAAAAATTTGCAAACACTGTTTTTAATTTTAAAATGGTTGACTTGTTTTATTTAACAAAGGTGGGATGTGAGTGGTCCCATTTTGGATTTTGGAAATGATAGCAGTTGGGTGACAAAAAATACTGCTATTTTACTCACACTAGTGTTCCATTGGGAACAAAAGGCTCAAGTCAAATATTAAACAAAAATAACTCTTTTTGTCTTTTTCTAAAAGGTTGCTTTTATTAAAAGTGGAAGTTTCTCATTGGGTGTTTGTACTATGTTTCCATAAACAAACAAACATTTATTCCCATGATATTTCTAACATGAGAACAAATGTGCCCAAAAAGATCTTACCTCTTTTATTACACCAACTCAACTCTGTGCACATCACATCAAGATCAATCAAACCAACAACATCAAGATATTCAAAACAATACCCAAATGTTCATCAGTTTGTTCTTTCCAGTTTTAAAACTTTCAAAAACTTAAAACCATTACCAGTTTCAAAATGGGGTTTCAGGCGTTTCAAAATGGTGCTCATAACCGAGAGCACTTTGAAAACTTCCAAAAATCTAAAGTTAAATGCACACATTAACCACACCACACCAAGAACACAACAAAATGAAAAACAAAATAGAGGGTCCGAATGGGTGCTATGAACATGGCGAAAACAGGGTTTACCCTCTCCTCCTTGGCTCGGGTCTAGGCACGGGTCCAAGGTTTGGGAGGAGTCCATGAAATCGGTCCATAGTTTCCCCTTGGAAATGGAGTGCAAGAGTGCGAAGAACACGTGGTGTTCGTTCGGATGAGAGAAAAATGGGGGAAAAGAAGATGAAGAAGTTGGAGGAAGTTGAAATGACAAGAGAAAGTGAAAAGAAACTGGAGGGGGTGGGGGGGTATAAATACTTGAACTTTTGTCGCGGAATCCGAGACTTTGTCACGGAACAAGGTTCTGTGACAAGACATGGCGACATCAGAGAGGTCGCGGAGTAGAGAGTTGGGCGCGGAGTCATGCTCCGCGACAAGGCTACCGCGACAAAGCTCAGTATGGAGACAAGGTCAACGCAGATCATGTCGCGGAGCAGGGCTTGGTCGCGGAGTCATGCTCCGCGACAAGGTGCATCGCGACAATCACCAGAGAAGGGTTAAGAAGGAAAAGGGGGTTTGTCGCGGAACAGGGCCTGGTCGCGATGCATGACATCGCGACAAAGGACCTTCCGCGACAAAGAATTTTTGAATTTCAAATTTTCTTGGACTGGGCCCGAGTGTGATGTGGGCCTGAGTCCATTTTATTTGATTTGGGCTGAATAAATTCAGTCCAAGTAAATTCAAAATGCTGGCTGAAAATTAAAATAATCCACTTGCATAAAATTAGGTTGGGTTAGTTCCATTTATCTGTGAATTTTGTTTCGGGTATTGAATTTCTTCAAATTCCGAAAACGTTTTCTTAGACTTATGGAACTAATCCAACCAAGAACCTGGTTTTCCATGTTACTCTTATCTGCTCCTCTTTTTGGTGGTTCCGAACTTCTGCAAGATAGATGAATGAAATGCATTAGATTTTCTCCAAATATCAACATCCTCACATTTAGAGTCTTAGTACTCTAAATGTTTAATTGATCTTTGGGTACTTGCTCGTCATGAAATATGTACTGTAAATATATACTATATATATATATATAAACTGAAATTTTTGTGTTTTTAAATGCTGTTTCTTATTGAGTGTAAGCCGGGTCTGCCACTGCTTGGCTTTCTTTCTCCGGATCGAACTGTCCAAGGTATTCTTTCAATCGTTGTCCATTCACCACTATATCGCCCCTATCAGTTCGGATCCTGACAGCTCCGTTTTTGAACACCTCTAGTACTTCATGTGGTCCTTCCCATCTAGATTTGAGCTTTCCGGGGAACAGCTTCAACCTAGTATTGAACAATAACACATGTTGACCAACATAAAAATACTTAGGTTTAATCCGGCGATCGTGTAACTTCTGGGTCCGCTCCTTGTAAATTCGAGAGCTTTCATAAGCTTGCGCTCGTATTTCCTCAATTTCATTGAGGTCCAACTTACGTTTGCTCTGAGCAACTTTCGGATCGAAGTTAAGCGTTTTAACGGCCCAGTAAGCTTTATGCTCTAGCTCTACGGGCAAATGACAGGCTTTTCCGAAGACCAGCCTATATGGAGACATCCCGATGGGAGTCTTATATGCTGTGCGGTATGCCCATAGAGCATCATTGAGCTTACGTGCCCAATCCTTACGGGTTATCCCGACAGTGGCTTCGAGTATGTGTTTGATTTCGCGATTGGATACTTCGACTTGACCACTAGTCTGAGGATGGTAAGGCGTGCCTATCTTATGGAGGATCCCATTTTTACTCATTAAAGTTTCAAAACCTTTATTAATAAAGCGTGTTCCTCCATCAGATATCACCACCCTAGGTACGCCAAATCGACTGAAAATGTTGTTCTTGAGGAACTTGATGACTTGGCTACCATCATTGGTCGGTAATGCGACAGCCTCGACCCATTTGGATACGTAATCGACAGCTACCAAGATATAGTAGTTTCCACCAGACGGTGGAAACGGTCCCATGAAGTCAATGCCCCATACATCAAAGATCTCAAGTGTGAGAATCCCCTTTTGAAGCATCTCATCCCTCTTGGAGATGTTTCCTAATCTTTGGCATCTGTCACAGCCCTTAACAAATGTCCTGCAATCCTCATAGATGTGAGGCCAATAAAATCCACATTCGAGGACCTTGTGGGCCGTTCGAGCGGGACCATGGTGACCTCCATATTCTGATTCATGGCATTTTCTGACAATTTGATAAGCTTCATGCTCAGTCACACATCGCCTGATTATTGAATCAGGGCAGTGTTTGAAGAGATAAGGTTCTTCCCAGAAGTAACTTAATACATCTCGTTTGAACTTATTCCTCTGATGATAGTTCGAAAACTGGGGGGTTATTCCGCACGCCAAGAAGTTAGCGATGTCGGAAAACCATGGACAAGCTTGATTATACAGATGCAACGCGAACAACTGTTCGTCCGGGAAATCTTCATTGACGACTTTTTCCTTTTTATCATTATCTAATCGAGATAAGTGGTCAGCAGCACCATTATCTCGACCTCGCCTATCTTTTATTATGATGTCGAATTCTTGCAACAGAAGTACCCACCTGATTAATCGAGGTTTTGCATCTTGTTTGCTAAACAAGTATCTCAATGCTGTATGATCAGTGTATACTATGGTCTTTGTACCTATCAGGTACTGTCTGAACTTGTCAAACGCGAAGACTACAGCATACATCTCTTTCTCCGTTGTGGTGTAGTTGACTTGGGCTTCATTCAGGGCATGACTTGCGTAATGAATTACGCAGTGTCTCCCATCCTTATGCTGTCCAAGAACTGCGCCTACGGCGAGACCACTAGCATCGCACATTACCTCGAAAGGCAGTGACCAATCGGGTGGTTGCACTATCGGTGCAGAAACCAACATCTTCTTGAGCGTGTCAAAGGCTTGGACACACGCTTCGTTTATTAAGAAAGGATTTTCTTTACAAAGCAGATTAGTGAGCGGCTTGGCAATTTTTGAGAAATCCTTAATGAATCGCCGGTAAAAACCGGCATGCCCTAAGAAGCTCCTAACTGATTTGATCGAGTTAGGAAGAGGGAGATTTGAAATGATGGAAACTTTGGCTGGATCAACTTCAATGCCTGCACGAGAAATGCGATGACCTAACACTATGCCCTCAGTGACCATAAAATGGCACTTTTCCCAATTTAAAACCAAGTTAGTGTCCTCACACCTCTTTAAAATCTTAGCAAGATTGGTCAAACAATCTTCGAACGTATCTCCATACACAGAGAAGTCATCCATGAAGACCTCAATGCATTTTTCGATAAATTCAGAGAAAATAGACATCATGCATCTTTGAAAAGTAGCAGGTGCATTGCACAAACCAAAAGGCATCCGTCGATAGGCAAAAGTGCCGTACGGGCAAGTAAAAGTGGTTTTATCATGGTCTTCACTGGAAATAACAATCTTATTATAACCAGAATAACCATCCAAAAAGCAATAAAACTCTCTCCCTGCCAACCTCTCAAGCATCTGATCAATGAATGGCAATGGAAAATGGTCCTTGCGTGTGGCCTCGTTCAGCTTCCGGTAGTCGATACAAACTCTCCATCCGGTCACTGGTCTGGTTGCAACCTCTTCTCCTTGCTCATTCTTGGTTACGCACATCCCTCCTCGTTTGGGTACGACCTGCACTGGGCTAACCCATTTGCTATCAGAGATAGGATAGATTATACCAGCATCTAAGAGCTTGATAACTTCTTTCCTTACCACTTCCTGCATAAGGGGGTTCAATCGCCTCTGAGGTTGACGGGAGGGTTTAAACTCTTCTTCCATTAGAATCCTGTGCATGCAAATAGAAGGGCTTATTCCTTTTATATCAGAAATGGTCCAACATATTGCATGTACATGTTTCTTAAGAACGACCACCAGAGCATTTTCTTGCTCTTGGGAGAGCTTAGCCGAAACAATCACGGGTAACTTTTTATGTTCTGCGAGAAATGCGTACTTGAGATGATCGGGTAATGTTTTAAGTTCAAGCTCTGGTGGACATTCAACGGAAGGGAGTAGTTTGCGAGAATTGGGTAGTGGGAGAACAGATTTACCTTCGGGATCCTGCATCAGTACAGGATCCTCTTCCTCCTCTTGGTTGGCGTCATCATGGAATTCGATGCCGTCAAATTCCTCCAAATCCCCTGTTTCGGGATCGGCAAAGTGAACGGCTTTGCATCCTTTGTGCTCCACGCCAGCAGGCTTCAGTACCTGCTTTGATAGTTCATCCAGCATCAATTCACAATCAAGTTCAGAGTCTGGCTCTTCCCTAACTATTACATTTTCAAATGAAAAACAAGAACTGTCATTCGGAAATTTCTGCAATTTCTCCATATCAAAGATGATCTCCTCGCCATCGACCCTTAAGGTGACTTTTCCGGATTTAGCGTCAATCAGTGCACCACCAGTGGCTAGAAATGGGCGTCCAAGGATAAGCGGCATTTCAGAATCCTCTTCAATGTCGAGGACGATGAAGTCGACCGGGAAAAGAACCTGCCCGGTTTTGACCACAACATCCTTGAGGATTCCTACGGGCTGAGTGATCGATCTGTCTGCAAGTTGCAGTCTCATCTTGACCGGTTGAATTTCTCCAAGCTTAAGGCGAACAGCCATAGCTAGTGGCATCACATTGATGCTTGATCCTAAATCACAAAGCCCCATACTCACTTTGGCCTTTCCGAATTGTACTGGAAGTGTGCAACATCCGGGGTCCTCTTTTTTTTTCAGGCATTCTCCTCTGAACGATGGCACTGCATGTGCTGTTGAGAATAATTACCTCTTCCTGCTCAACCTGCCTTTTTCCTGAAATCAATTCTTTCAAGAACTTAGCATAGATGGGCATTTCGAAAATCATTTCTGTGAGAGGAATGGTTATCTCTACAGACTTTAATCGTTGCAGAAATTTCTTGAATTTAAGATCATATTCTTTATTTTTAAGCCGCGCAGGATAAGGAATCCTGGGCATGTACTTGTTATTAGCAATTTTTGGTGGTGAAGGGAAGGAAGTTGTACCTTCACCTGTACCCTTATCTGTTTCAGCCTTTTCGGGCGCAGCTTCAGTCTGCAATTCGGCTGTCTCTTTTTCCGCTTCGTTCCCATTATCAGCTTCCTTACCAGCATTGTCAACAATATCATCTTCTTCAAATTCCGCTCCAGTATCTGCTCCCTTTGGTCCAGCTAGTACTCTTCCAGATTTCAAGGTTATTGCCTTGCATTGCGGGTTCTTTTCCGCAGTACTAGGCAATGTTCCTTTGTCCCTTTTCTGCATCTCATTAGCCATCTGTGTAACTTGGGTCTCCACATTTCTGATGGAGGCCTGCAGTTGATTGTTGATCTCTTTCTGACTAGTGATGAAATCAGTCATCAGATTCTCAAGCCTTGAAGGAGGCTTTTGATTCTGATTCTGATTTTGATGCTGATTCTGATTCCACTGGCCTTGGTTTGGGACAAACTGAGGCTGGAAACTCTGATTGGGCTGAAAGTTCTGGAAATTCTGAGGTGGCCTCTGCTGGATCTGAGGTTGGAAACCTGGATTCTGAAAATGTTGGCCCCTGTTCTGATTGAATCCTTGGTTCTGCTGAGGGTTGAACTGTTGTTGCTGTGGCTTGTTCAAGAGATGTGAGTTCAAGGCGTTGTTGTTTGAATAAGACAAATTCGGGTGTCTATTTGGAAAAGCTCCTGCATAGTTACAGCTCTCAGCTGTGACTTGCTCGCATGTGTCAGTTGCATGAGCGCCTTGACACAGTCCACAGATCACATCAGTTTGCTGTCCCTGCGCAGAACTTCCAACTCCTTGATTTACAGACAACGCTGCCACTTGCTCTTGAAGCTTTTCAATGTCTGACTTCTCTACTGTACCTACAGCACATAAACTACGAGGGGGAGTGAGATTACCATCATCAGTTAGAACAGAACGGTTGACACTCATGGCTTCAATCTTTGCCCAGGCTTGGTCCATCGGTATGTAAAGCAAATGTTGACCACCAGCAGCATCAAGCATGGATTTCCATGCTGGAGTCAGACCACTGTAGAACTTTCTTAATCTCTCCCAGTCATGGAAGCCATGTTGAGGACACTTTCTGAGTAGGTTGAAGAATCTTTCCTTTGCATCATACAAGGACTCGTCTGGTTTCATCTTGAATTCCGCAATTTTGGAGCGGCATTCGTCCACCTTGGACTCCGGGAAGTATTTTGCTAGGAAGTTTCTGATCACATCTTCCCATGTAGACTTCTGATTTACGGGCAGTGACTTGTACCATGTTCGTGCTCCGCTTGTCAGAGAGAAGGGGAATAGCCTTAGTCGAATAGTGTTTGCGGGTACATCACGATTTTTGATCGTGTCACACAATTCTAGGAAGGTTTGCAGGTGATCATGGGGATCTTCATGACTTGCTCCGGCAAACTGGTTGCTCTGGACTAGATTGATTAGGGCCGGTTTCAGTTCGAAGTTCCTGGCCAGGAATGGAGCTTGTCCAGGAATGTTCAGATATGGCTCTAAAATCGGCTGCATGTAATCAGCAGCAGCTGCTGCTTGATGATTGTTCTCAGGCCCGCCTTGGTACTGCTGTGGGTAGTAGTTCTGATGCATGAAATAGTTCCTCGGATCATTGAAATCATTCAGATTCGGGGGATTCTGATGGGGGTTATGGTATTGCTGATTCTGTTGGTTTTGGAAATTTTGCTGATTTGGTTGGTTTTGGTTGTTTGGTGGGTTTTGGTTCGGGTTGGGAGGGGGTGCCTCGAAGTGCTGCTGCTCCATGTTTGGTGGGTTTCCACCTCCTTGTATGATCTGGGGAGGGGGGTCATCCAAATCATCATGATCAGCATCTTCGGGATCTTCCTCAATGTTGTGAAGTGGGGGATTGGGTTGAATGATTGGTGGGATGTCAGGGTTTGCCATTTCGGAGATATCGCTGCTGGTGCTTGGCGAAAGTAATGCATGTCGTTCCCGTTCCCTTCTTCGTTTAGTCTCCGCCCTAAGACGTCGAGCTGTCTTTTCTATCTCTGAATTAAACGGGATCTCGGCTGGCGTCTGCTTCCTCCTTTGCATAGAACAACGGCTTCAATAATGACAGTACCTGTACAATCCCCAGGTTAGAAGTGGTTCTGAAGGTGAATATTTATAATTATATGTATAGGCTAATCTAGGAGCAATGAGGAATGTAATTCTCTAAATAAAACGGCGCTGCATCCTCCCCGGCAACGGCGCCATGAAACTTTTGACAATTTCCGTCCCACGAGCATTTGCTAAAATATACCAGGTTAGATCTATTAAAAGAAAAAAATTATGATTCACGGGAAAGGGTTTAGGGATATATATTAAGATTATTAATCTTTTTATTACTCAAGTGTGGTGCTTTGGCTTCAAATGACGCTGTGGTCCTCTCTGTCATGGAATGTTGACAAATCTCATGGCATAGCCGGCATAGGTTGACCTTCAGCCTGTCACACTGAGGATCCCCGGCAGATATGCCATGATACTTCTCATCAATTCTTGCCATAAGAGTTCCTGCCATGAAACTTTTTGACAGATTCCCACTACATGAGTATTTTCCGAAAAATCATGATCCTGGTTTAGGTTTTATTTAATGAAATCAATTTATGATGGTGGGGTTGTGATTAGGGATATATTTATAAGTAGTCATATTTTTATTGCTCGTGGTTAAGAAACTGTGCCCCCGAAAGCGCACGGTGTCAAAAATTGCAGTAATTTATAGTAAGACCGGATCGTTCACTGGAGGATGTGCGATAGAAGCAGGTCCCACGTCGTTTTACTAGATTTTCCATTCGTATTGCTCGATAGGTTTGAAAGGTGATTAACATCTACTGACATGAATTTAAATTAGATCTCGAAAGCAGTTAAATTAATCTACAAAGCAAATAAATCTATTCTAGAAAGCGGATAAAAATTATTCTAGGAATGCAGTTGATAATGGCCAAAAATGACCATTATTTTCAATCCATTTCCGTGTCTTAAACGGGCATTTGATCGCATTCCGGTCTTACATTAAGTAAGAAAGCAGTCGAATTGGACTAATTTATGCATAATTGTAAAAATAATAAGCTGGTGTGAAAAAGGCATAAATATGTAATTTTATTACATATTTATGTTAGAAAAATCCAAAAACATGAGAAAAAGAAAAGGAAACAAAAAGATGGGAAAAAGATAGAAAAGCCCACAAAAAGAATATTTCCGGCCCATCTGGCCCAATCCAGCAGGCCCAGGAAAACCTTGGGCGCGGAAGCCCTTTGTCGCGATGCATGGTTCCGCGACAAAGGAACACTCCGCGACCAAGCAAGCTCAGATGAAGGAGAAGACCAGCCAAAGCCCTCTGGCGCGATACCTTTGTCGCGATGCCCTGTTCCGCGACAAAGGTCCATTCCGCGACCAAGATACATTTTTAGAGACACAAGACCCAGTCGAGAAGCTTTGCCACATGCAGTGTGTTCCGCGACCAAACTTGGTGCTCCGAGACAAAGCTGTGATGTGTGTGATGTCTTAAGACACAATGGGCTCAAATCAAGGCCCATGAGCTTAGGGTTTCCCCTCTATAAATATGAGGTGTTTCCTTTGAGCTAAAGGTTGGAAGAATTTTAGAAAAACTACACCTTCTTGAAGACAAGTTGGGGAGTTCAGTAGTTTAGTTTAGTTTAGGGTAGTTTAGTTAGATTTTTCTTGTATTATTTAATTCATGCACTAGTTAGAAATAGTTTACTGCACTTGGGGTAGATAGCCAGTTTTACACCTTGTTTCTTGTTCTAAACTTTGTTCAAGGGTTTGTGGTACCCAAACCATGGGTATGAACAGCACCGCTTAATAATATGGGAAAACATTCTCCATTTGTGTCCCAAAATCATGAAATGGGTTTCACACCCCATGGATCTTACTGCTTCCGTTTTTCTTGGGTCATTTGATCCTTGTTTTGCATTTTAATGTCACTGCTTGGTGACTTTTTCTTGGGATAATGTTGCATGCTTATGGATGATCAAGCTTAGATTAGGTTTTTTTTTTAAGTTTTAAGTTTGCTTTATTTCTATTTTGTTCAAGCATATTCTAGCTAGATTCAAATTCTGTTTTGTTATTTTGAGCTTAGTTTAGCTTTTGAATCTGAAATGGGTGAGATCACACATAATGCATGCCACTGTTCCACTTTACTTTTCTGACATGTGTACTGGACACACCTTTGTCGCGGAACAACTCTTGTCGCGGAACCACGTTCCGCGACAAAATGGTGCTTTGGCGACAAAGGTGCCAAAGAACATTTGTTGACCATTATTTTAAAACCCTTGGTCGCGAAACACCCCTTGGCGCGGAACCACGTTCCGCGACAAAATCTTGATTAGCGACCAAGGACCCAAATACTTGTGATTTTATTCTGGAAGGGCTTTGTCGCGAAGCAACCTTGTCGCGGAACCACGTTCCGCGCCAAAACCTCTTGTTCCGCGACAAGAATTACGCCTTGTCCAATTTTCAACCTTTTTGTCGCTATGCCCTTGTCGCGGAACCACGTTCCGCGACAAAATTTTCTTTACTTAGCGACAAAACAAACCCTAAGTATTCAAAATCCCATTTCTCTTATTTCCCACCCCTTTGTCGCGAAACCTTTGTCGCGGAGCCACGCTCCGCGACACGAACCCTGCATCGCGACAAGGTGGCACCTTATGGCCAAGTTTTCATTCTTCATCTCATTCCATTAATTAATTGAACCTTTATATTAATATTTTGAGGTTGAAATCCAATGATCTCAACCCATGATTAATTTGATATAAAGAACCTTGTTCAATTTCCCATTAAAAGATTCTTCTACAAATGATTAAACTCTAATGATCTAAGTATATAATCCGGACTGTAATTAATTAATTAATTATGGAATGAGAGATTATTTAGACCATAAAGAGTAATTATGGATTCATTTCCATACCTTGCATGAGAAACCAATGTCTCTCATGCAAGATGACCCAAAAATATTTTCTTTTATTTTATTCTGTCTTTCCCGTGATGTGTGAAACAGCTAATAAGGAATATATCAGATTAATGTTGGCGGGTATTCCCACACGGATAACTAGCTCATGATCTGTATATTAATTACTAGTTGTTATTTTGCATGGTCCAGATAGTGGTCGGTGGAAGCCTTGGCGGTTCATCCCTCCGGGATTATAATAGCTGCTCAGCTGACTCCCATCCGGATGCAGTTTTCTTTTCTTACTTTAATTTAAAACCTGAATCTGGAGCTGTAGTAATGTTAGATGATATATGCCAATGTCATCTAATGATTATTGCAGTAATAGAACATGTGGGTTTCTATCCAAATTCACAGACAGTGGAGTCTGAGATGACGGCGGCAACTGTCATTTGAGGCATTCCACTGTCTAAAAATCATTCCACCTGAAATGATCAGGATCTGGATAGCAGATGTTTGCAGTCCGGATCATCCTGATTATTTTTGCCATCCTTTTAGCCAAATAAATTCTCCTCAACTCCGGCTATTTCATCTCTGTGTTTCACATTCTGTCTAAACCCACCTTATATTTTGGGTTATTTTATTTTACACTTCTCTATAAAATTATGCATGATATTACTATGTAGATATTGTGGTCATATTATTTTGGGATCCTTCCCTTGGACGTAGAAGTCTTGATTTAAATCAGATGTTTCATATTAAATTTCCAACAAAAATTCCTTTATAAAACCCGGATCTGAGTAATGGATAAATTCAACAGTTATGACTAATTCATATCCGACTGGGGGTTGATTTTGGGAAATTAGAAGCAGAGTCAACGATTAGGTCTCACCTAGACTGAAAGGGTCTGTGTTCTTATTGAGAGTCTAGTACCTGATAGGGAATGATTTTCAGATTTATTATTTTCCAAAATTGCTGTTTGTTGGAAATCTTGTATTAAATATTGCACTGGGTCAGATTCCACTTGGATTCCGATAAGGTGTGACAGATAATACTAGAGGAACAACATTCGGGCCTTGGTTATTTTCTAAGGTAGGGTTGAGTACTCTTTCAACTGCTATCCTCTTCTGCCAAAGCCTATTTTTGAGTCCTGAGTGAGTGCATCCGGAACGAACTAATTTATTAGTTCGTTTCATTAGTTTGTATCTCATAACCACCCGACGGGAAGTGAACACTGCGAGCGGTTCACTGAGAATAGGGAATTCTTGATCCACACCCGGTCATCCTGACTGGGGGCTTTCTTTTACTACCAGGGTCAGACTTTCAAAAACCTCCGAGTGATAGGATTTTAAATGCTTTCTTTACCGCTTTCTTTTAAACGCTTTCGTTAGAGGTCACTCGGTTGTATTGAGAGTTGTGTAACTGCTACTAGGACTGAGAGTTAAGGGATAGTTCAGGGCCTGATTAGAATCTTTGGGTGTGACATGGGGGAATGATAGCGGTACTTGACACTTCAATAAATGATTTGTCGGGTGTTGCTTGTCCACCACAGATCAATAACATACCTCTGCGCGGGGGCAGTTGTATATCTGTGGTATCTTAGAATTTGTTTCCTTAAGAACATGTAAACTCTTACTATAAGTACCTGTCTGTTAAAGGGAACATGGTATAGAGAGCATGAGAATTAGCTAACTGAACGAATTATCCCAAGCTAAGATCTGTGTATTAAAATGGAAGTTTAATTGTGTTTCATTTGAATCTTGTCCAATCTTTATTATTTTCTTCCTGTCCCTTCTGTCATATTTTAAATCTGCTTTCTTAGAATAATTCTATTGCTTTCTTAGATTAAATTTAATTCGTTTTCTAGAATAATTCTGCCTGCTTTGTTTTAGGTGCTTTCATAGCCTAGTTTAAATTCTGTCAAATAGTTGTTAGTCATTTCACACACTTGATTCGAGTAACCGAGTGGAAAATCTTAGTAAATGACGTGGGACCTGCTTCTATCGCACATCCTCCAGTGAACGATCCGGTCTTACTATAAATTACTGCAATTTTTGACTCCATGCGCTTTCGGGAGCACAGTTTCTTAACTACGAGCAATAAAAACATGACTACGTATAAATATATCCCTAATCACAACACCGCCATCATAAATTGGTTTCATTAAATAAAACCTAAACCAGGATCACGAATTTTCGGAAAATACTCATGTAGTGGGAATTAGTCAAAAGTTTCATGGCAGGAAATCTTATGGCAAGAATTGATGAGAAGAATCATGGCATATTTGCCGGGGATCCTCAGTGTGACAGGCTGAAGGTCAACCTATACCGGCTATGCCATGAGATTTGTCAACATTTCATGACAGAGAGGACCACAGCGCCATTTGAAACCAAAGCACCATACTTGAGTAATAAAAAGACTAATAATCTTGATATATCCCTAAACCCTTTCCCGTGAATCATAATGCTTTTCATTTAATAAATCTAACCTGGTATAATTTTAGCAAAAGCTCGTGTTAACGAAACTTGTCAAAAGTTTCATGGCGCCGTTGCCGGGGAGGATGCAGCGTCGTTTATTAAGAGGATTACACTCCTGATTACTCCTAGATTAGCCTAGATCAGTCTAGTTTAGTGTAATATATTTAATCCAGAACAGAAAAAGTACCCTCAAAATTAATTGAACATTTAGAGTACCAAGACTCTAAATGTGAGGATGTTGAACTGAGGAGAAAACCTAACCTAATGGGTATTTATCTGTCTTGCAGGAAATTCGGAACCACCCAAAAAGAAGGAGCAGAAAAAGCAATGAAAACCAGGTTCTTGGTTGGGAAAATTCCACAAATCTGAGAAATTATTTTCGGAATTTAAAGGAATTTAAGATCCGGAATAAATCTTGCAGATAAATGGAACTGACCCGACCTAATTTTATGCAAGTAGATTATTTTAAATAATGACCCAACGATTTGAATTTACTTGGACTGAATTCATTCAGGTCCAACTCAAATAAAATGGACGCAGGCCCAATATCACACTCGGGCCCAATCCGTTGAAAATTTAAAAATTCAAAAAGTTTGTCGCGGAATGACCATTTTGTCGCGGAACAACGTTCCGCGACCAAGTGCAACTCCGCGACAAGGTTCTCCATATCATCAACCCTTGTTTGTCTTTGTCGCGGAGTGATCATTTTGTCGCGATGCCCAACATCGCGCCCATGTGCAAATTCCGCGACAAAGCTATACTCATCCCTAAACTCTGCTTGTCTTTGTCGCGGAACATTTTGTCGCGGAGCATGACTCCGCGACAGAGTCCCTATTCCGCGACGCGGGCACCACTCCATTCTTCCTCGCCATTTTGTCGCGGTACACTTTGTCGCGGTGCATGACTCCGCGACAAAGTCTCACACTCCGCGACAGATCTAATGTCGCCAAGCCTGGTCGCGTAGTCCTGTTCCGCGACCATGGGCTAGGGTTCCGCGACCGGCCCATTAGTATTTAAACCTCTCCGCCTCCCTCTTCTTCCCCACGCATTCGGACTTAGAAAATTTTCGAAAAACACTCTCGCACACACAAAACCTCTCCCGAAGTACACCACCGTGTCCTTCGCAACTCTTCCGACCATTTCCAAGGGAAACTCTGCCCGATTTTTGCCATGGAACCACAACCCTCATCTTCATCCCCGGGGCAGACCGAACCATGGTAAGCCTTTCTCCATTCTACTCTCGCGCACCCATTGCCCCTGTTTTCGCGAACCTAGGGATTTTTGGCGTTTGAGTTCTCGATATTATGTGAATGGGCCTCCTCATGGTTGTTTTCACTTAGTTGATTTTCAATTTTATTGATTCTGTGTATTGGACATGTATGGATTTCGATTCCCTGTTTTTATCGTTAATGGCCGAGTGTGGTGTTGGAGTTTGGTACTTTGGTTGGTTGATGCAGGGGCACAGATAGAAGTGTTAGGGGTTGTAGAAATTTTGATTCCATGAACCTCGGTTGTCTAGAGGATACGGGCATGATGGCTAGGGTTTGGCAGTGGTAGATTCCGCCATGGTTGTGGGTTTTGAGTTTTTAAGGTTCCTTTGCTTTTGTTTGTTCTAGTCTATATGCTCATGTTTTGTCTGCTTGATCTTGATTCCTCCTGGATTGTTGAAAAATCTTGAAAAAGTGAGAGTTAATGAACATAGGGATACTGTGAGAGTGTCATTATGTTATTAATTTTCTTGCTTATGAATGTCCTCCTCATTGAGCATGAGTAGTGTGATTAATCTTATGTTCTTGTTTAAGTAGAGGCATGATCTTGTGTTTTTAACTTGCTATGTTCATGAGTATTGCATGCTGAGATGATCATTTAATGCCGTTTCCTGTTTTGGTGTGTCTGTGTATGTGTGCAGCAAATTGAGGAAAGTGAGTGTTTGTATTGTTTTTGGCATGTCAGTGCACACCAATCCCCTTTCAGCAGTGCACTTTTCCACTAAAAGACAAAAATAGTACTAGGAATTTTGGTTGACAAATGTGTTTTGGTTCCCAATGGAACTAAAAAGTGTGAGTTAAGTAGCAGTATTTTGCCACCTCAACTGCTACCTTTTTACAAAACTCCAAAAATGGGACCACACACATCCCACTTTTCATTAAATAAAAACAAGTCAACCTTTTCAAAAATTAAAAAATAGTGTTTGCATTTTCTTGAACGTTTTAACTGTCCAATGACAGTCCAAACAATCCGGAAATAGCGAATCCATCCCGCCATGCCTCCATTGCACACTCCATTTTCGAGCCATCCATTCCATCATCATCATCTCATTCCATTTTCAACAAGTGCCTCGAGCTTGTTTAATAAAATTGGAAAAACAAACTTTTGGGCCCAATGGCCCACTAAAAAAGGAATTTTTGGTCCAACGACCACTTCATTTTTATTTTTACTTCTATTTCCCCTTTTTCGATTGGACTCAATAATCCAATTGAGTTATCTCCTTCTAGGTCCTAAGGCATAGTACCTTACATCTGGATCTTTTAATAAACTCAAGATTAAATCACTTAAATCACATTTCGAGCTTAGCAAAGCTCAAAATGTGAGGATGTTGATTTTCACACCTGAGTAGTCTTTGAAAACTTATAAAAATTTGGATATATCTAAGCACTTTGACCTTTTTCAGGAATGCATTGGTAGTGCACTCAGGCATCGGATTGCCTGACTGCACATATGAGGCTGCTGGCAACCAGGCCTCAATTGATCGAACAGAGATTAAGGACGCAAGAGATGCCATCAAATCAGTTTATAAGGTGCCTCTGGACCACACTACGGACGAAAAATTGAAACTTTCTCCAGGATGGGACGTGCATATCCCTCCAGAGGAAAGGTCGATAGTCGCTGCATCGATAGAAAGGGACTACTATCACTTCCTGAAGAAGTTTTGGATAAGGATGATGGGGCATGCCCCCCAAGACGAAAAGACAACTCCTGAAGTCCATCATGAGCGCATCCAATTGAGGTTCAGAGAGCACAGGGCTGTGTGGAATCGGCATGTGGAAAAGGGAACGAAAGATCCAAATATAGCTGACTTTGACATCATCATCCCTAACCAGATCGTAGATCCTCAAGTTCGGATGGCCTTCGAACACAAACATATGGATCTAAGTAGGGTTATCTACAGTGGGGCCATCATGATGTATGAAGCATTCCCATTCAAGTGGAATCCATATCTGTTTGAAGCAAAAGGACCAGTGGAGCAGAGGTGGATTACAGATCTAGCTCGGGCCAGGCATCGAGAGCTGACCTTCAACCTGTACAAACGCCTCAAAAATGCTGAGAAATTTGAACAAAGCCGCAACACCTCACTGTTGAACACAATGAGGAAGATGATCAAGGATGCACGCGAACAATGGGACGACTTGACTACTGTCTGGGGAAAAGGCAATCCAAGTATCACTGAGTCCTTTCAGGAAGAAGGAGTAGTATTACCTGCAGATGAGGTACTTGAAACCATCTTCACACACAGAAGGTATGGACGGTACGGAACGAACAAAGATGATGAATTTCCCCAGCACATAGCAGTATTAAGGGATCAGCTACAAGTGGATATACGCAAAGGTGGCTGGAAACCCAAAAGGAAAAATGAAAGGCAGTTCAATTTACTATCAAAAGCTGAGGCTGGGGTGTATCTCACGTACGATTCGGCAGAAGACATGTCCTACCTGGAAGGAATTCAAAAGGATCTGGTAGGGGGCATGATAGATCAGTACAGGGACTCCTACTGGGAATTGATCATGGAAATGGACAAGTTTGCACTTGAATACTGTAATAGTACTGCTAATGGAAAGAAGGTCTTGCACTACAACAACAACGTTCGGAGTAAGTTCTGCTCCAAAATCAAGAAGGACTGGGAGGACCAACTGAGGAGAATCACTCAAAAGAGTTTCATTGAGGATTATTTGCAGCGCGCCGAGAAGCAACTAGGCTACGAGGGTGAACCAAACAGAGAAGAGGATCCCGATGCTGAGATTGACGCATACTTCTCCACCCCTCCTGAGGCCAACCCACAGCCTACCCAGCCAGCAGTACAAGCTTCGGCATTACCGCCAAGAGGGCAGACTGAAGTACAAAAAATTGCCACGTCCGAGCCAGTGGTGCAGCAAGAAGCAGTCCGGACTCCAGTACAGATAGCTCAGACTGAAATGACAACATCTGCTGTAGCACCTGCCACCACTAAGGCACCCATACAGCTCGAGAAAACCTCCACCGCTGTTGTTACATCTGAAGGTCAGCCAGCACCTCAACCGGGAATGAGGAGAAGGTTCATAAAGTCCACTGATAAGGATAAACCAGCAAGAGCTCCGGAAAAGAAAGTGGAGATCAAGGAACCTGAGCCAACTGTCAGGAAAGTGGTAGAGCCCACAGATCCCAAGGACAAAGGTAAAAAGCCGATGCCGCCACCACCCCCGAAAAAGAAGCACCAGGTGATATCCGATGCTGAGCTAGCCAGAAAAATGCACAATGATGAACTTGCATTAGCTGGTTTGCTGGATCAAGTAACAGGTGGTTCGGGAGTAGAGAAATTGACTGAGGAAGAACGCCTGGAAATGGAAAAGAAAAATGCAGAGGAAGAGCAGATCAGAAAGAACATTCAGCAGACGAGAGACGAAGAAACTGCCAGAAAAATGCAGGCTGAGCTGGAAAGCAGGAAATCTGGAGAGGTTGAGCGGGGTGATGAGGAAGATTTCGAACTGAAGATCACTGGTGGAGTCGAAGGAAAGGGTTTGAAGATCAAAGAAGAGCAACCACCAGGATGGACTGGCCCCTCGATTCGTAGTGCTGAGACACTTCGGAAAGAATTGAGACAGAACATCAACGAACAGATTGAAACAAGAATTGATGCTGGAGAAAAGCCAAATCAAATCAGATATCAGACAGAAGTGGGCCAATTGATTGATCCTCTCGTGGGCACGGCCAGAATTGAAGAATTCATCACTCAAGGAGGCCCGTCGCACCAACCTGAACCGTCAGAAGGACCACAAGACTCCATAGATCCGGTAGCACTGGACAAAATCTTGGAAAAGCAGCCAGGCGACCATCTCATGGCCTCTGCGCTTAAAGAAAAGGTTCAAGGAATTTTGACTGAAGCTGCAGATGGGAATGATTCGGAAGAAGAAGCTCGGCAGGAGGAGCAAGAATTCATGGACCAAATGGCGCCTATTTTCCAACGTCCAGTTGGACGAGCTGCAAGAATTAGGGAGGAGGTTGAGGAGGAAGTCGGAGATGAAACAGCTCATGGAGAGCGAGAGCCAAGTCAGAGGGGAGATGAGGCTGAACCGAGGAATGACCAGCCACAGGAGGGAGACGATCAAACAGACTGGCACACGAGTGACGACGAGTCTGTCGGATCCATTCGACCAGTCGAATTTTGGACTGAAAATACTGTAAGGCAAAGAATGGGCGTTTCAAAGGAATATGGGAAGAAAAAGCTGAGTGAAGAACAGATTCAGATCAAGTTCAATGGCAACAAAGAGAATGCAGAAAAGTATAAGAAGTTGCAGAAGATGATCGTGCCAGATAAAGGGTTCAGACCCGATGCGTTGTTGCACCCCACTGTTGAGACCTTCTACAGAAATCAAGAGTGGGGTAACTTCATGCTGCATCACGACGAAGATGGCTTCGTGGAACTAACAAAGGAATTCTTCTGCAACATTGATAAAGATGCCAGAACAACATGGATCCGTGGACAAGTGATTAACATTGCACCTGACTGGCTGAATCAGTTCTTCGGGACTCCAGATATCCGAAGTGAATTCCCCCCTGATGAGATCATGACAAAGAGAGCCAAAACGACTGAATATGCGAAGTATGCAACCTTGGCTAACAGCATGACAAGCGTGACCGCCCCTGGACACACATTCAATGCAAAATGGCTGCGGATACAGTTCATGCCAACTTATGAGTTCTACATGTCCAAGATCCGGCCCAATTCGCATCCGCACACCACATCTGGAAATGTGCTAATGGGATTTGCAAGAATGTGGAGCGGAGCAAAACTAAATGTAGGGAGGCATGTATTCGAGGTGATGATAACCCGGATAAAGGATAGACAGGTGCTATGCTATCCAAATCTGATTAGGAGAATCTGCATAGCTCAGGGAGTTGATTTGAGCGCGTTTGAGGGTGACACAGTGGTGAAAGTGAACCCACCCATCAGTGTGCCGAGACTCCCCCTGTGTGAGAGTATCAGATACTCTCTCCCCCAACTGTCCGTCAGAGGAGATTCAGACGCTCAATCCTCTTTCATATCGGGTGAGCAGGCATCAAGAAAACGAAAGAGGCAGCCCAAGACAAAGAAGGGAACACAGAACACCTGTGCTGATGCAGGACCTTCGAATGTTCAAGAGGAACCTCCTGCGGACCAAGAACGGACTGAGACTCCAATCCCACCTCCGACTCAACCTCAACCTCAGATGCCTCCTCAAAGCCAGAACGTATCTCAGTTCCCTGCTGATTCCCAAACGATTGAGATGGTGAGCAGAATGAGTCAATCTATGCTCGAGGGAATGAAATCCATGACTGATGTAATTTTGGCAAGCCAAGAGGGACAGCAGAAAAGGGCAGAAGAGGAGCGTGAGGAGCGAAGGAGGGAGAGAGAGGAAGAACGCCAAGAGCGTAGGAGAGAAAAGGAAGAGAAACGGAAGGAGAAGTTGGAGAAGGAAAGGAGAGACGAGGAATTCAGAATGATGATGCTAGAAAAAGAAGAGAAGAATCGAAAAATGGTGGAATCACTGATCCTTAGTCAAAATCAGATCCTGCAAACCTTACTCAAGAAGATCCCTGACGAAGCTGGCTCCTCCAAGAAATCAGACGAGAAGAAAGATGGCGATCCCTGACTCCATCATTTCTGAGCTTAACTGTAAATATCATATAAGAGAATTTCAATTCATCCATGCAAGATAGATTTGATTGCAAATGAAATCTCTTGTAATTGATATAATTACTGCTTTCAGATTGGGATTTTGCAGCCCCAGCAACAATCTTTGTTTTTATTTGGTTCTTTTATTCCTGAAAAGATGTCTGACAGTCCAAGATGAATAAGTGACTGTCAGGCCAAAAATTTGCTGTTGACATGCTCCGTATGTCAGCAGTGTCTCTTTACTGCTTTCAATTAAATAACCAGCAAAAGTATGCATAAAATTGCTGTAAATTCACATGTTGAATTTAGGCTTGTGATTAAATTTTCAAACTTTTAAATTGGGATAATATAATTGAAGACATGCATGAAATGAATTCCTGAGGTTTTGAGCTATAAAAATTTAATGATGCGATCAGCTTATTGGGTAATAAATCTGCATGTTAGAGATTTCGATTGAATAAATTGTTAGAATTAAGCCTCGATTAAATTTGAGAATATTGTATGACATGAATCAACCCAACCTTGTGAGATTTGAGCCATGAGTCATTTTCACTCATTCATTTTCTTTGATGTGTGAATCATTTTGATTAAAGGAAACTAGAACTTGCAATTGGGACCGATTCAAGACCACGCCATACTCCCGAAATCGAGCATATGATCAAGGCACCTAGAAAACCCAAATTTTTGGCCTTCGTTTGAAATCCAAACCCAGAAATATTTCCCTTTAGGATTAACCAACTTGAGCCTATAAGCCTAATTTTTCGTTGAAGCCCTCTATATTATTCCTAGCCTTCTAAAAAGACCAAGAAAATCAAACCCAAGTGTGCAAGGATGAATTCTATCAAGACATTATAATTTTGATCATCAATGAAAACTATAAATCGGTATTCTATAAACCGATTCAAAAAAAAAAAAAAAAAGTTGAATGTCATTCAACACAAATAAATTGCAGATGACAAGCAATTGGACTTAGTCTAATGTCATGCAAAGGAAAAAGAAAAGCAAAAGAAAGAAAGAAATATTGATGATCATAAATTTTCAGATAAAAGTGCCAAGTTAGGATAGAATAAATCTTTGCCACTTCTAGCCAATAAATTCCCTTTCCTACCTGATGTTACAACCGTACGCCCCGTTATAACCCTCAAATAAGACCTCGTGATCTTGATTTGAAGAAATGAGCCGGTGGCGAGTTGGTCTGATTGCAAGCATATGGGAGAATTTAATTAACACTGATTATGAGCGTTCACTGACTGAACCCCAATTGAGAGTGAGTGATCTTTCCGATTCTCTTATAAGTGAGGCTCTGTTTCATTAAGAATGTTCATGTCATGCCCTAATTCTAATTTTTAATCTCTGCAGCTTTCAAACATGATGTTCATGAAGGATTGAAAATACTGTTTGATTTGTAGGCCCGATATAGTGAGCAAGTATCATTTCATTAAACACTGCAATCAAGGGAATTCAATAACTTGTAGTTTTTGATTGTCTTATCCCAATCTAAAAAGAATGATATTTTTGAAGCCACGAAAATGAATTGAATATGTAGAGTCCGTGTTCTTACGAACATTGACTCTGACTGCTCGGGGACGATCAGTATTAAATGTGAGGATGTTGATAATGGCAAAAAATGACCATTATTTTCAATCCATTTCCGTGTCTTAAACGGGCATTTGATCGCATTCCGGTCTTACATTAAGTAAGAAAGCAGTCGAATTGGACTAATTTATGCATAATTGTAAAAATAATAAGCTGGTGTGAAAAAGGCATAAATATGTAATTTTATTACATATTTATGTTAGAAAAATCCAAAAACATGAGAAAAAGAAAAGGAAACAAAAAGATGGGAAAAAGATAGAAAAGCCCACAAAAAGAATATTTCCGGCCCATCTGGCCCAATCCAGCAGGCCCAGGAAAACCTTGGGCGCGGAAGCCCTTTGTCGCGATGCATGGTTCCGCGACAAAGGAACACTCCGCGACCAAGCAAGCTCAGATGAAGGAGAAGACCAGCCAAAGCCCTTTGGCGCGATACCTTTGTCGCCATGCCCTGTTCCGCGACAAAGGTCCATTCCGCGACCAAGATACATTTTTAGAGACACAAGACCCAGTCGAGAAGCTTTGCCACATGCAGTGTGTTCCGCGACCAAACTTGGTGCTCCGAGACAAAGCTGTGATGTGTGTGATGTCTTAAGACACAATGGGCTCAAATCAAGGCCCATGAGCTTAGGGTTTCCCCTCTATAAATATGAGGTGTTTCCTTTGAGCTAAAGGTTGGAAGAATTTTAGAAAAACTACACCTTCTTGAAGACAAGTTGGGGAGTTCAGTAGTTTAGTTTAGTTTAGGGTAGTTTAGTTAGATTTTTCTTGTATTATTTAATTCATGCACTAGTTAGAAATAGTTTACTGCACTTGGGGTAGATAGCCAGTTTTACACCTTGTTTCTTGTTCTAAACTTTGTTCAAGGGTTTGTGGTACCCAAACCATGGGTATGAACAGCACCGCTTAATAATATGGGAAAACATTCTCCATTTGTGTCCCAAAATCATGAAATGGGTTTCACACCCCATGGATCTTACTGCTTCCGTTTTTCTTGGGTCATTTGATCCTTGTTTTGCATTTTAATGTCACTGCTTGGTGACTTTTTCTTGGGATAATGTTGCATGCTTATGGATGATCAAGCTTAGATTAGGTTTTTTTTTTTAAGTTTTAAGTTTGCTTTATTTCTATTTTGTTCAAGCATATTCTAGCTAGATTCAAATTCTGTTTTGTTATTTTGAGCTTAGTTTAGCTTTTGAATCTGAAATGGGTGAGATCACACATAATGCATGCCACTGTTCCACTTTACTTTTCTGACATGTGTACTGGACACACCTTTGTCGCGGAACAACTCTTGTCGCGGAACCACGTTCCGCGACAAAATGGTGCTTTGGCGACAAAGGTGCCAAAGAACATTTGTTGACCATTATTTTAAAACCCTTGGTCGCGAAACACCCCTTGGCGCGGAACCACGTTCCGCGACAAAATCTTGATTAGCGACCAAGGACCCAAATACTTGTGATTTTATTCTGGAAGGGCTTTGTCGCGAAGCAACCTTGTCGCGGAACCACGTTCCGCGCCAAAACCTCTTGTTCCGCGACAAGAATTACGCCTTGTCCAATTTTCAACCTTTTTGTCGCTATGCCCTTGTCGCGGAACCACGTTCCGCGACAAAATTTTCTTTACTTAGCGACAAAACAAACCCTAAGTATTCAAAATCCCATTTCTCTTATTTCCCACCCCTTTGTCGCGAAACCTTTGTCGCGGAGCCACGCTCCGCGACACGAACCCTGCATCGCGACAAGGTGGCACCTTATGGCCAAGTTTTCATTCTTCATCTCATTCCATTAATTAATTGAACCTTTATATTAATATTTTGAGGTTGAAATCCAATGATCTCAACCCATGATTAATTTGATATAAAGAACCTTGTTCAATTTCCCATTAAAAGATTCTTCTACAAATGATTAAACTCTAATGATCTAAGTATATAATCCGGACTGTAATTAATTAATTAATTATGGAATGAGAGATTATTTAGACCATAAAGAGTAATTATGGATTCATTTCCATACCTTGCATGAGAAACCAATGTCTCTCATGCAAGATGACCCAAAAATATTTTCTTTTATTTTATTCTGTCTTTCCCGTGATGTGTGAAACAGCTAATAAGGAATATATCAGATTAATGTTGGCGGGTATTCCCACACGGATAACTAGCTCATGATCTGTATATTAATTACTAGTTGTTATTTTGCATGGTCCAGATAGTGGTCGGTGGAAGCCTTGGCGGTTCATCCCTCCGGGATTATAATAGCTGCTCAGCTGACTCCCATCCGGATGCAGTTTTCTTTTCTTACTTTAATTTAAAACCTGAATCTGGAGCTGTAGTAATGTTAGATGATATATGCCAATGTCATCTAATGATTATTGCAGTAATAGAACATGTGGGTTTCTATCCAAATTCACAGACAGTGGAGTCTGAGATGACGGCGGCAACTGTCATTTGAGGCATTCCACTGTCTAAAAATCATTCCACCTGAAATGATCAGGATCTGGATAGCAGATGTTTGCAGTCCGGATCATCCTGATTATTTTTGCCATCCTTTTAGCCAAATAAATTCTCCTCAACTCCGGCTATTTCATCTCTGTGTTTCACATTCTGTCTAAACCCACCTTATATTTTGGGTTATTTTATTTTACACTTCTCTATAAAATTATGCATGATATTACTATGTAGATATTGTGGTCATATTATTTTGGGATCCTTCCCTTGGACGTAGAAGTCTTGATTTAAATCAGATGTTTCATATTAAATTTCCAACAAAAATTCCTTTATAAAACCCGGATCTGAGTAATGGATAAATTCAACAGTTATGACTAATTCATATCCGACTGGGGGTTGATTTTGGGAAATTAGAAGCAGAGTCAACGATTAGGTCTCACCTAGACTGAAAGGGTCTGTGTTCTTATTGAGAGTCTAGTACCTGATAGGGAATGATTTTCAGATTTATTATTTTCCAAAATTGCTGTTTGTTGGAAATCTTGTATTAAATATTGCACTGGGTCAGATTCCACTTGGATTCCGATAAGGTGTGACAGATAATACTAGAGGAACAACATTCGGGCCTTGGTTATTTTCTAAGGTAGGGTTGAGTACTCTTTCAACTGCTATCCTCTTCTGCCAAAGCCTATTTTTGAGTCCTGAGTGAGTGCATCCGGAACGAACTAATTTATTAGTTCGTTTCATTAGTTTGTATCTCATAACCACCCGACGGGAAGTGAACACTGCGAGCGGTTCACTGAGAATAGGGAATTCTTGATCCACACCCGGTCATCCTGACTGGGGGCTTTCTTTTACTACCAGGGTCAGACTTTCAAAAACCTCCGAGTGATAGGATTTTAAATGCTTTCTTTACCGCTTTCTTTTAAACGCTTTCGTTAGAGGTCACTCGGTTGTATTGAGAGTTGTGTAACTGCTACTAGGACTGAGAGTTAAGGGATAGTTCAGGGCCTGATTAGAATCTTTGGGTGTGACATGGGGGAATGATAGCGGTACTTGACACTTCAATAAATGATTTGTCGGGTGTTGCTTGTCCACCACAGATCAATAACATACCTCTGCGCGGGGGCAGTTGTATATCTGTGGTATCTTAGAATTTGTTTCCTTAAGAACATGTAAACTCTTACTATAAGTACCTGTCTGTTAAAGGGAACATGGTATAGAGAGCATGAGAATTAGCTAACTGAACGAATTATCCCAAGCTAAGATCTGTGTATTAAAATGGAAGTTTAATTGTGTTTCATTTGAATCTTGTCCAATCTTTATTATTTTCTTCCTGTCCCTTCTGTCATATTTTAAATCTGCTTTCTTAGAATAATTCTATTGCTTTCTTAGATTAAATTTAATTCGTTTTCTAGAATAATTCTGCCTGCTTTGTTTTAGGTGCTTTCATAGCCTAGTTTAAATTCTGTCAAATAGTTGTTAGTCATTTCACACACTTGATTCGAGTAACCGAGTGGAAAATCTTAGTAAATGACGTGGGACCTGCTTCTATCGCACATCCTCCAGTGAACGATCCGGTCTTACTATAAATTACTGCAATTTTTGACTCCGTGCGCTTTCGGGAGCACAGTTTCTTAACTACGAGCAATAAAAACATGACTACGTATAAATATATCCCTAATCACAACACCGCCATCATAAATTGGTTTCATTAAATAAAACCTAAACCAGGATCACGAATTTTCGGAAAATACTCATGTAGTGGGAATTAGTCAAAAGTTTCATGGCAGGAAATCTTATGGCAAGAATTGATGAGAAGAATCATGGCATATTTGCCGGGGATCCTCAGTGTGACAGGCTGAAGGTCAACCTATACCGGCTATGCCATGAGATTTGTCAACATTTCATGACAGAGAGGACCACAGCGCCATTTGAAACCAAAGCACCATACTTGAGTAATAAAAAGACTAATAATCTTGATATATCCCTAAACCCTTTCCCGTGAATCATAATGCTTTTCATTTAATAAATCTAACCTGGTATAATTTTAGCAAAAGCTCGTGTTAACGAAACTTGTCAAAAGTTTCAGCAGTAAACATTATCTACGAAAGCAGGGAAAAGGTGCATTGTGCCAACCGTGAAGCTGAATCACAATGTAGACAGAAGGGACAGGAAGAAAAGAATGAAAATTGGACAAGAGTGAGATACAGCAATATTAAACTTCCATTTTTATACGCAGATCTTTGCTTGGGATACTTCTATCGGATAGCTAATTCTCATGCTCTCAATAAGGCTTTCCCTTTAACAGACAGGTACTCGCAATATGAGTTTACATGTTCTTAAGACCGCAAATTCTAAGATACCACAGATTTGTAACTGCCCTGGCCTGGGTGTGCTACTTCATCTGTGGTGGAAAAGCAACACCTGACAAATCATTTATTGAAGTGTCAAGTACTACTATCATTCTCCCATGTCACACCCAAAGATTTGAATTAAGCCCTAAACTATCCCTTAACTGTCAATCCTAGTAGCAGTTACACAACTCTCAATACAACCGAGTGACCTCTAATGAAAGCGATTAAAAGAAAGCGGTAAAGAAAGCATTTAAAACCTATCACTCGGAGGTTTTGAAAATCTGACCCTGGTAGTAAAAGACAGCTCCCCATCAGGATGAAGGGGTATGGATCAAGAATTCCCGGCTCTCAGTGAACCACTAGTGTGTTCACTTCCTTCCGGGTGATTATGAGGTACAAACTAATGAAACGAACTAATAAATTAGTTCGTTCCGGATGCACTCACTCAGAACTCAAAAGTAGGCTTTGGCAGAAGAGGATAGCAGTTGAAAGAAAACTCAACCCTATCTTGGAAAATAACCAAGGCCTGGATGATGTTCCTCTAAGATTATTTACTACACTGTATTTGAATCCAAGTGGACCCCATCTCGGTGTAGCACTTAATCTTACATTTCCATCAACCAGCAATTTTGGAAAATAATGGATTTGAAAATCATTCCCTGTCAGGTACTAGACTCTCAGTTAAAACACAGACCCTTTCAGTCTAGGCGAGACCTAATCGCTGAATCTGCTTCTTAATTTCCCAAAACACAACCCTTGACAGAATATGAATTAGTCATAACTGAAGAATTTATCCCTTACTCGGATCCGGATTTTATAAAGAGGTTTTTGTTGGAAATTTATAAAGCAATATCTGTTTAAGATCTAGACTTCTATTGTCCAAGGGAAGGATCCCAAAATAAGTACAGACCACAATAGTATATAATATTATCATGCATAAAGATATATGGAAGTGTAAAATTAATTGACCCAAAATATAAATGCGGGTCTAGACAGAAGGTGAAACACAGACATGAAGTGGTCAAGGGACCAAAGTAATGGCAGAATAATCAGGTGGACTGTAAACATCTACTGTCCAATTTCCCAATCACTCGGATGGAGCGAATTTAGACAGCTTAGACCCTATAATGGTGGTGTCAACACCAGTTGGGCCTCCACTGTCTGTGAATTCGGATAAAAACCTACATGCTTCCCTTCTATAATGATCATCAATTGGCATTGACTGTTGCCAACTGACTCCCAGTACGGATTGGAATTCAGGTTTGGAAATTAAGATAATAATAAAAATAAAACTGTATCTTGGATGAGAGTCAGCCGAGCAGCTATTATAACCCCGAATGGGCGAACCGCCAAGGCTTCCACTGACAATCGTCCAGACCATGCAAAATAACAATTAGCAGCTAATACCCAGAATACGAGCTAGTTATCCATGAGGGAGTACCCGCCAACATTAGTCTGATGTATTCTTTACTAATGGTTCCACACAACACACAAAGACAAAAAAAATAAATAATAAATAAAAGAAGATCCCTTGTATGAGAGACATTGGTTTCTCATGCAAGGTTGTGGATTGGGTCCACAATTGATGGTCTTAAATAATCCTTCCTACCATAATTAATTACAGTCCAGATTATCTGTTTAAGCCATCGAGATTTTGTTTATAGAGGAGTATTTTATTGGCAATTGAACAAAGGTCCTTTAGTCATGATGATTATTGAAGTTTGATTATTGCTAATCTCAATCTTTAATCATTAATGAGTCAAGGGTTCAATTAATTAAGTGATGCAAATGGAGAATCAAAATTTGGGCAGCATAACACCCTATATTGCAATTCCAGAATGTTACATCCTAACCCGTGGGGTTATGATGTGAGTGTTGCAATATAAAATAGGAAGAGAATGAAGGTTGTTTGAGATTAAATAGAGGGAGAGGAACCCTTGTCGCGATATCATAAATTTTGTCGCGGACCGAGGTCCGCGACATGGACATCCCGACAAGTTTTTAGAATTTTTGGCAGCATAACGCCTCTTTGTCGCTATGCAAGATTTTGTCGCGGAACGTGGTTCCGCGACAAGGGTGACATCGCGACAAAGTGTTTTCAGAAAATTCCTAAAGCATTTGAACCTTTGTCGCTATGCATGGAAATTTTGTCGTGGAACGTGGTTCCGCGACAAGGTGTTCCGCGACAAAGTGTTCAAAGATCAAGGAACATGGCATAATTTTTCTGTCTCAGAATGGGATTTTGTCGCGGAACGTGGCTCCGCGACAAGATGATTCCGCGACAAAAAGCCATGAAGACAAAATGCAAGAGTTTGGCTCCTTTGTCGTTATGCATGGACAGTTTTGTCGCGGAACGTGGCTCCGCGACAAGGTATTCCGCGACAAAGGGTTTTAAATTATGGAGACAAGTGTCTTGAAACACCTTGGTCGCGGAACAGCCATTCTGTCGCGGAACGTGGTTCCGCGCCAGAAGGCGGTTGGCGCCCAAGGTGGTTCAGGACAAAAGTCAGAAAAAGCAGAAATGAACAGTGGCATGCAAACAGCGTGATCTCACCCTATTTCAGATCAAAAAGCTATTCTAAGCTAAAAATAAGCAAGAAACATTCAAAATAAAGAAGAACATGCTTAAACAAAAATAACAAGGATGGGCAGAATATTAAAATAAAGCAGGAGTCCTAATCTAGGGTTTGATCACACATCCACACAACATCATCCATAAAATGCTAACAGTAAACGTAAATAAGCATAATGGGGGTCAAGAGACCCCAAAACGAAAAAGAAAGCATAAATCCATGGGGTGTGAGACCCATTTCATGATTTGGGACACAAATGATGAATGTTTTCCTATATTATTGAAGAGGTATTGTTAATACCCATGATTTGGGTATTACAAACCCTAAAACAAAAGTTTAGAAACCAAAACATAGTGTAAAAATGGCTATCTAAGCAACTGTGAACAGTAAAAATACTAAACTAAGCTAAACTAAGAGCAAAAATTAAATAATACATGAAAATAAACCTAAACTACTCTACCTAAGGAAGAACTCCTAAGCTTGCCTGCAAGAGCTCTACAACAATTTCAATCTCTCTACTAGCCAACTCTTAGCTCATGGGAGGCACCTCATATTTATAGAAGTGTAACCCTAAGCCCATGGGCCTTGATTCTAGCCCATTGTGTCTTAAGACATCACACACATCACAGCTTTGTCTCGGAGCATCAAGTTGGTCGCGGAACACACTGCATGTGGCAAGGCTTCTCGACTGGGTCTTGTGTCTCTAATTGTGCATCTTGGTCGCGGAACATGCCTTTGTCGCGGAGCATGCCATTGCGACAAAGGTCATCGCGACAAAGGGCTTGGCTGGTCTCTTCTTCATCTGGGCCACTTGGTCGCGGAACCCCTCCTTTGTCGCGGAACACTGCATCGCGCCAAGGGGCTTCCGCGACAAAGGTCTTCCTGGGCCTGCTGGATTGGGCCAGATGGGCCGAAAATATTCTTTTTGTGGGCTTTTCTATCTTTTTCCCATCTTTTTGTTTCCTTTTCTTTTTCTCATGTTTTTTGGATTTTTCTAACATAAATATGAAATAAAATTACATATTTATGTCTTTTTCACACCAGCTTATTATTTTTACAATTATGCATAAATCAGTCTAATTCGACTGCTTTCTTACTTAATGTAAGACCGGAATGCGATCAAATGCCCGTTTAAGACACGGAAATGGATTGAAAATAATGGTCATTTCTGGCCATTATCAATCCTTTAGTGCTACATGACATGTCTCCATCAGTGTATGAAAATGTGCCCAACAAGTTTCAAAATTTCCCAAACTGGATCGCAACTGACGTTTCAATGCTGAGTGTTGCCCCTCTGCCCTGTTAATTTAAAAAAAAGAATAACAAAAGAGCTCATGTAGTGAGTTTGGCTATATCAAAATCCAACCATTTTAAATTTACAAACAACATTACAATACCTGTTCGTGGTTGTGTTCCCATAGTGCATAATTTTGTTGGTGTGACATGCCAGAAACTTTGGACCATATGGCTCCAACCATTGTTTCTCAACGTACTGCAGTGCCGCCGGCCAATCACAAAATTGTGTCTGAAATCGGATCCATTTCTATTTGTGTGAGTGTTCACTTTCAACCGCCACCAATTCATTCAAAGATGTGTAAAATAAATTCCACTGTTCAGCCTCGGCAAATAATTTTTGCAGTTTGCCATCACATTCCTATCAATGTGCCACTTACATAGCATGTGAATAGTGGTAGGAAAAATTCGATCAATTGCATTCATCAATGCCTTCTCCCTGTCTGTTATAATAACCGAAGGCAAACAATCATCATCCATTAAAGCCCTCAGACTACCCAACGCCCACGTATCATTATCTACTTTCTCTGCCTTAAAATAGGCACATGCGACACAGAATGTCTTGTCGGTGGAAGTCACTCCTACAATCTCAAAGAGGGGCATCCGATACTTGTTCGTCTTGTATGTACAATCCATAGCCAACACTTTCGGGAAGGCTTTCAATATCTCAATGCTCCTTGGATGTGCAAAGAATAGGTCTGTGACCTCCCCACTAGACTCACATCTCCTAAAAACAAAGTAGTACCCATGCTCCTTTAACTTGCCCAACAGGTATTGTATTTCAGATCTACCAGCCCGCTCAATCACTCTATTTTTCGCCCTCGCATTGTATATCGTCCTCATGGTTGAGACGTTCCTTGGGAAATTCTCTCGGAGTTGTTCATGGATATTTTTCACTGGCACTTTCATTCTTGACAAACGCACTACAAGCTCTTCCTCTTTCTTTGTCAATCTCCCCACATACGGATGCCCCTCGAGATAGTTGGCAAGAGGATGATTGTGCACACCACTCATAACAGTCAGCTCCCAATGTCCCTTGATCTTTTTTTGTTGGCCCTTTATTAAAAATGGGCATCCACATTTTCGGGTTTCAACATACCTTTTTTTAATGGATTTTTCTGGGTCACTCTTCACTTCATCAACCGAAGGATCGAATCTATTCTTTTTAGCTTTATGCTTCCTATACTCCCCTCCTCGTTCGCATCCTATGAAGACCCGACCCTTTTTTTGTTTCGGTTGCCATGTTCGACCTCTGAACAACAACTATCATTTGATGGGCTATTGCGATCTCCTTAACACGATCAACCAAACTGTCCCTACTATCAAATTCTTCCTCTGTGGAAAATAGGTGGGAGTAGTCACTTATAACATCCAAGCTTAATTCATTCTTTTCGTGGGCAACACCCTCATCGCTTGATAGTACGCGCAATAAAGAAAACAAAGAAGACAATTAAACAGAATTAGCTAGAGGAAAAAAAAAAAAGGAAAAAACGGCCATGAACGGCCGATTCTCTAGAAGGCTAACGGCCAGAATTGGCCAGCCCTCTCTTAAACAAAACGGCCAGTGGTGGCCGATTGTCTTTCATTGCCCACGGCCAGTAATGGCCGTTGTGTTTGAAGAGCAATGGATGGCAATGGCCGTTGGTTCCTTATGTCCAAAACTCTGACGCACACTGCGATATTGCTCGTGATCATGATCTACGCTATTCAAATTGCAATATAAATATAAAAAAACTTACCGGTTCTATGAGTTCCATCTGTTCCACCACCACATGCTCATCTCGCTCATGATCGTTCTTGTCCATGGAGTATGAGTATATGAATAAAAAAATTGCAAGTAGGGTTTTGGTTCTTGTTTGAATAGAAGAGACCGAGGGAAAGAAAAGAAACGAGTTGTGTGCCCCAATCCAATCAAAAGTGCCTTAATTAGGGCTGTCAAACGGGCTGGCCCGGCCCGGCCCTAACCCACCTCTGCCCACTTTTGAACGGGCCGGTGCGAGGCGGGCCTAATTTCTAACGGGCCGCTGAAATGCTAACCCAGCCCATAAAAAATACCGCACGGGCTGGGCCGGCCCAACGGGCCTAGGCCCGTTTGACAGCCCTAGCCTTAATCCCAATTATGATATAATATATTATGTAGGGGTATTTGAGATATTTTACAATGTAAATTGTGTGCCCTAACCAATTATGAGTGTATATAACCGTGGCCATTATAGTATTGAAAAATAATCCGGGAAACTTATTCCGTGGTCCAGGCAACTTGCGAGTTGAGACTATATGATAATGTGAAAAACCACCCAATCCACTAATCCACTTCTACGCAAAGGGTTTATAATAATAATCTAATATACTAATATCTCTAAATCCTGTTTAATTTATGTCATTAAGACGTATGAATAATACGAATATACGATAAACACTGAACGATGAATGGCGAATAGATTACCAAAGGAGTCCTCGCAGGTCCAATTTCCAATCTCCTCTCCGCCTGCTACATTTTCTTCTGTGACACTGTTGTTTCTCGCATATATAGTAGTATTACTGTACCCACAAGCCCTACATCCATCCCCCAATTTCCTCCCCCCATTTCCCCCACAATCCACCCCCAAATCCAACCCCCCTTTTTGCCTTCTAGGGTTTCTTACAATCGCCACCTCCCATGGACTCCGACGACGATATGCACGACGCCGCCGATGTTGCGTCTGCCGAGGAGGATGACTACTACAGCGGCGGCGACGAAGAAGAAGAAGACGAGGAGGGGGAGGATATGGATGACGATGATTACGACTATGGCTATGCGGATGAGGACGACGATGACGATGCTGGCGATTATGACTTTATTTCCAATTGCTTGGACGACGGTGATGATGCCATAGCTACTCGCTCGCAGGTATCGACTTGCTTTCGATTGTTTGCTGAGAGGCTCAATGTTGGATGGATTGGATTGAATTAGATAAGAGGGCTTGATTGTTGAATCTTTTCATGGAATAATATACGCTGGATTTATCAGCTGTGGGCTTTTTGAGGTTTGCTTCTGTTAGGAAGATTAGTCATTCTTAGATGTGTAAAGGTTGAATTTTTTTTGTTGAGAAGGAGAATGCATCTAATGTCTTACAGTGACTTTATACCTATACGAAGGATCGGATGTTTTTATGGTTGTGCTATTTTGATTTTAGAATTTAGAGTTGGGCGGGTATAAGTTACTACATCTTATCTTATGTGTTTAATGGATTGAAGAATTTTGTGCAGGTAGAGGGTTAAGATAGAGTCGATTTTGATGATAAGATCAAATTCTTGCATGTTTTTCTCTGGACAATCATTTACAATTTGAATATGAAAAACAGAATTATTTCTTAATGAAGTCATCCAGCTCTTAGTGTGAACTCTTATACAGATGTGTCAGCTAGATATTGCAGAAGTTGTGGTTTGTGAAATCATCCTATTATGCAGTTGATTGGAAAAGAAAGGGAGCAAAATTCCATTGTCCTTTCATGGGCATGTGAAGTTTGTTGGAAAATGAACTATCTTATTCTCTTTTGACATCGTTGTTCTTGTGTATGTTCCAGAAGAACTATACTGTTTTAAAGGAAGAAGATATACACCAAAGACAAGAAGAAGACATCACAAAAATTTCTACTGTTCTTTCAATTTCAAGTGAGGCAGCATGTATGCTGTTGCGTAAATATAACTGGTAATCTTTTTAGAAACTGAAATCTATGATTTTTTTCCACAATCTTGGTTTTGGCATGGCTGAGATTACTTTAATTTGTGACCTGGTTTATTTATTTATTTTTTTGTAATCAATATTTGATATTATTTTGGCCAATATAAACTACCTGAAACTATAATGTTCTTTAATGTGTTTCCATTTTTTCCATTTCCGCTAATTACTTCATTAATTGTCGCTAATGTTTTCAAAAATAAATCCTTCATGCTCATTAACTTGTTTCCATATTTCCTTCCTCATGATAGTTTCATTAATTTTTGTTCTTCCATTTTTCGATTTGTCCTAGTTCTCTTTCTTACCACCATTTTTACTTACCCATCTCTTCAAGGACGAGTCCATCTCTCATGCGATTACCTTTACACTGCCTTCGTTTTTCTTACCTGATACATTTTTCTATTTTGTACACTTTGAAGTACTTGGCACATTTCCTCTTTTTGGTAATATTTTTTCCGACCATCAATGAATGAAATACTTCATTTTCTCTCTACCCAATCATAAATATCTTCTCTGCCCAACTAGTACTGAGAGATCATATTTCTCTTTTCATTAACTCTTGCGCTGATCTCTTACGTATCGGGTAGAAAAATGGAGGAAGTATTAACCTTTTATATAATTCTAAATATTGAATGAATTTGTTTATGTTTTCACTCACCGGCTACACGCTCTTTATATATTCAAATTTTTATAATAGAATTATTATAAATATTGATTTTTGTATATTAGTCATTAAAGTACCCTGTACTGCTGTGATATGGTTATGTGATTTTTTGCTTATTATGGACATAAGTAGATCATTTCTGGTTTGCTGATGAGTCTGCATGGAAAATTGCTTTAAATCCTTCTTTGCTGCAGCTTGGTATTTGTCTGCAGTTGCAATTTTTTATTTTGTTTTTTGATTTTACTTACTTCTCTCGACTAATGTCTTTACATAATTGTTTCTGGAGGAGCGTGAATAATGTACATGAAGAATGGTTTGCAGACGAAGAGAAAGTTCGCAAAGCTGTTGGTATATTTGAGAAACCTATTGTTAAGGCTTTAAAGGTTAAGGAAGTAAGTACCTATTTGTTGACATTGCTCCTGTTCCCACATACATTTGTGTTTCATTATGCTCATTCCTCTCATTCTTGTGGAACATGACTTACTGTTATGGTGATTAGGTGATTTGTGGCATTTGTTTTGAGAGCTTCCCTTGTGACCGTTTACGTTCTGCTGCTTGTGCTCATCTTTACTGTGACACATGTTGGACAGGTTTGTATGCCACACCAGAGTTATTCAGAAGATATCTGTTATATGCATTGCATTATGTCATTCTGTCCTACTAGTGCACATCCTCTCTTTGATATTTAAATGTAATTTATCTTTTCTGGTTACCTTACAATGGGAATCATATCTGAGTTATTTAATCTAATTTATAATTTGGCCATGCAAAATGTAACAACATAATTTATGACGCATCCAAGCACTTCATGATTTGCCAGCCATTATAACTATCAAGAAATCTATTTATCTGAAAGCTATTTATCTTATTCTTGTTACTTCCGTACGCTTTCCACTTAGTGAAGTTAAAAGTTATATAATTAATTCGTTGTATAATGTATATGTTTACTTTTATAGGTTACATTAGTGCATCTATCAATGATGGCCCTGGGTGCTTGATGCTAAGGTGTCCTGAACCTTCTTGTGGCGCTGCTGTTGGCCAAGATATGGTTGACAAGCTTGGTTCTTCTGATGATAAGGAGAAGTATCACCGTTATCTTCTTAGATCTTATGTTGAGGACAGCCGCAAGGTGGACATATCTTTTCCTGAATTTTGTATTATATTGATCTCGATGAATCCATTTTCATATTGTATGCTCTTCTGGTTTAATAACTAATTTTTAGTTAAACATAACTGTTGAATTATGTTGTGTAGTTTAGTTGTGTTGTGTAGAGTATATTGGGCTGCCTAGTTGTTTAGAGTATATTGGGCTGCTTTCCTATAGCCCATTGTGGAGTGTATATATCTTGTAATTGGTTTGGTTTTTTGTTGTAAGATATGAAAACTCTGTTAACATGGTATCAGAGCCCCAACATCCAAAAACCCTAACCCTAACTTAGGACCGCCGCCCACTGCAGCGCCGCCCAACGCCGCCGCGCCTCCCGACGCCGCCGCGCCTCCCGACTCGCCTCCCGACGCCGCCCGCCCAGTCGCACCTCCTCTGCCAGCTTCACCAGCCCTCCCATCGCCATCTCCAGCTGCTCCAGCTTCTCGGCAACATCCGCCATGTCTGAAGGAGGAGGCCGGAGAAGGTCGGTGTTTAGGGTTTAGGGCTCCGCTCGCCCGCCGCTCGCGAAGGAGGAGACCCGTCGTTCGTGCGAAGGAGGTGACCTGTTTCGGCCGCCGCTAGCCGCTCGCCGTTCGCTAACGACGCATCCATCCCGCCGCCGCTGCTGCCGGGGTCGCGAAGGAGAAGGCGTCCTCTTCTGCTTCCGCTCGCGCCGCCTGAGCCGTCGCCGGAGGTCGCAGGTCCGCTGCCGCTGCCGCTCGCGCCGCCTGAGCTGTCGCCGGAGGTCTCTGGAATTAATAAGGCATAGCTTCTAAGTTAAATGAGGCAGAAGGCAGAATGCTGTGGAATCAACAAGATTTTTGCTCTATCCTTTGGTGAAATGTAAACACCTGTTCAGTTCAACCTCGTGCAAGTAAAAAGGTTTCAACAGCTGCTAAGACTTTCTCCCAGCTCTCTACATTCCTAGCATGTCTTTTTCTGGCACATTATCACCCTCTCCGGCTATTGCCACGGAAAAATTGATTGGTGGAATCAATTATTCATCATGGGCAAGGGCTGTCCGCATGTGGTGTATGGGACAAGGTTTGTCCGATCATCTCACCACTTCAGCAGCTCAAATTGACGACAAGGAAAAGACTGCATGGGTGAAAGCAGATGCTTTGTTGTGTAGTCTTATGTGGCAATCCATTGATCCCTCTCTACATCCTATTTTTACTAATTTTACCACTTGCTGTGAGCTATGGAAACAGACAGAAATTCTTTACACCAATGATATCCAGCGTCTTTATTCAACCGTATCAAATTTGTTGGATCTTCGTCAAACAGGCCTTCCTATCCCTGAATTTTTGGGTAAACTCTCATCCATTAAAGCAGAGTTTAATGCTGTTCTGCCTCCTGGCAAGGATGCCTCTCAAGAACTTGCCCAGAGAGATAAATTCTTTATGGTGTGTGCCCTAGCTACTTTGGGACCTGATTTGAGTGCAGTTCGTGATCAACTTTTGTCTAGCTCTTCGATTCCAACACTTGAGGATGTGTACTCTCGGCTTCTTCGTGTTTCCTCCTTAACAGCAGCATCCCCGAATGATCGATCGGCATTACTTTCTACTGCACCACATATCCACAAAGGTGAAACTATTTCTCATGGAGGCTTTCGCAATAGCGCCAATCGCTCTCGTTGCTCTTATTGTCACAAGTTGGGCCATGTTCGTGAACGGTGTTACAAGTTACATGGCCGACATCCTCGTGCTAATGTTAATATTGCTCACACAGATACTTCTCCCAATACATCTAGCAACCATTCTTTACTGTTGACAGGGAAGGATTATGAAGACTATCTCGCATACCAAACCTCCAAGCAGGCATCTCCATCTACTATTGAGGAGGTTGCTCACTCGGGAAATAGTGTTGCTTGCTTCTCCCAATCTGTCCCAGTAAGCCCTTGGGTTATTGATTCAGGTGCTTCTGATCATGTCTCTGGTAACCCTCGTCTTTTCTCACGTTTAAATTCTTCTTGTCCTTTACCTTCTGTTACAATGGCTAATGGCTCTCAAGCCTCTGCAAAAGCCATCGGTCGTGCCCATCCTTTGCCTAACATGTCTCTTGATTCTGTCCTATATGTTCCTAATTGTCCCTTTAGTCTTCTTTCTGTAAGTAAGCTCACACAGTCCTTAAATTGTTCTATCACATTTGACGCTGATTCTTTTTCTATCCAGGATCGCAGCACTGGACAGGTGATTGGCGCCGGACGTGAGTTACATGGGCTTTACCATCTTCACCTTCCATCACCTCACACTTATCCTTCCTTTGTGTGCTCATCTACCATCTCTCCAGAACTCCTTCACCAACGTTTGGGCCACCCGTGTCTGTCCAAGTTACAAAGTCTTGTCCCCAATTTGTCTCACTTGTCGTCTTTCTCTTGTGAGTCCTGTCAGCTTGGGAAACAGTCTCGTACTTCGTTCCCTAAGCAAGTCAATAATCGAGTCGATGTACCTTTTGGTTTAGTTCATTCTGACATATGGGGTCCGAGTCGAACTCAGTCTGTGTTTGGTTTTCGTTATTTCGTTACATTTGTTGATGATTTCTCTCGGTGTACTTGGGTCTATCTTATGAAAAATCGGTCTGAGATTTTCTCTATTTTTGAGGAGTTTTATAATGAAATTCACACACAATTTGGGGTTCCTATTAAAGTGTTGCGTAGTGATAATGCTCCAGAGTATTTCTCTGATTCTATGACCCGTTTTCTCTCATCTCATGGGATATTACACCATTCTTCTTGTGCATACACACCCCAACAAAATGGTGTCGCTGAGCGCAAGAATCGTCATCTCATTGAAACTGCTCGCACACTTGTCATCCATCATCATGTTCCATTGTCTTTCTGGGCTGACGCTGTACTTACCGCTTGTTACTTAATCAATTGCATGCCCTCATCTGTTCTTCAAGGTAAAATTCCTCATCAATTGTTATTTCCTCATGACCCTCTTTATCATCTACCTCTTCGGGTTTTTGGTTGTACATGTTTTGTCCAAGATCACTCTCCAAATCGGGATAAATTTGCTCCTAAGTCTCTTAAGTGTGTCTTCCTTGGGTATTCTCGCCTTCAAAAGGGCTATAAGTGTTATTCCCCAGACACTCGTCGGTATTACTTTTCTGCTGATGTCACCTTTTTCGAGTCCACTCCGTTTTACTCTCATTCCTCTCCTCCTTGTGTCTCTGATGTCTTACCTATCCCATCTTTAACTATTGATTTAGATGTTCCCTCAGAGTCCCCACAACCTCAACCATTGCAGGTCTATCGTCGCCGTCCTAAACCTTCCACCATTCCCACTCCCACTAACATGGATGGTGCTTCTGATGACTCACGTTCGTCTCCGGTCTCTTCTCCGTCTGCGATTCCTGCTTCCGTTGATGATCAGCCTCTTGCCCTCCGCAAAGGTAATCGTACGACTCGTAATCCTCATCCTATTTATAATTGTCTTAGTTATCATCGTCTTTCCCCTTCCTATTGTGCTCTTCTATCTAATGTGTCTTCAGTTCCCCTTCCTAAGTCTCTTCGTGAAGCACTTTCTCACCCTGGGTGGCGCCAAGCAATGCTAGATGAGATGGCTGCCTTGGATGGTTCAGGTACGTGGGAGTTAGTTCCATTGCCTCAGGGCAAGTCTGTGGTTGATTGCAGGTGGATTTATGCTGTCAAAGTTGGCCCTGATGGCCAAGTGGATCGCCTAAAGGCAAGATTGGTTGCCAAGGGGTTTACACAGGTCTATGGTGAGGATTATACGGAGACTTTTTCGCCGGTTGCTAAAATGCCCTCTGTTCGGTTGTTCTTATCTTTGGCTGCTACTTATTCATGGTCACTCCACCAGCTTGATATTAAGAACGCATTCCTTCATGGCGATCTACATGAAGAGGTATATATGGCGCAACCACCAGGTTTTGTTGCGCAGGGGGAGTCTAATTTGGTCTGCAGACTCCGTCGATCTTTATATGGCTTAAAGCAATCTCCACGTGCTTGGTTTGGACGATTTAGTTCCGTGGTACAAGAATTTGGATTGACTCGAAGTGTTAAAGATTACTCTGTTTTTTATCAACATAATTCTTCGGGCCAGTGCCTACTCCTTCTTGTCTACGTTGATGATATTGTTATCACTGGGGATGATCTAGAAGGGATTACCAGATTGAAAGAACATCTCCACAAGCACTTTCAAACTAAAGATTTAGGTCCTCTCAAATATTTTCTTGGCATTGAGGTTGCACAATCTAGTTGTGGAATCGTTATTTCTCAACGAAAATATGCCTTGGATATCTTAGAAGAAACTGGAATGACCAATTGTAAACCAGTCGATTCTCCAATGGATCCTAACTCTAAACTACTTCCTGGTCAGGGGGAGCCTCTTGCTGATGCTGGCAGTTATAGGAGATTGGTGGGGAAGCTTAACTACCTTACTCTCACTCGGCCAGATATTTCTTTTGTTGTTAGTGTGGTAAGCCAGTTCTTGGAATCTCCATGTACTGCTCATTGGACTGCAGTTATGCGTATCTTGAGGTACATTAAGGGATCACCTGGTAATGGTCTGTTATATACCAATCATGGACATACTGAAGTGATTGGGTACTCGGATGCTGATTGGGCAGGGTCTCCTACTGATAGGCGGTCTACCTCTGGGTATTGCGTCTTTGTAGGGGGTAATCTAGTGTCTTGGAAGAGCAAAAAGCAAGGTGTGGTGTCACGATCTACTGCTGAAGCAGAGTATCGAGCTATGGCTTTGGCAGCTCAAGAATTAGTTTGGGTAAAACAATTGCTCCATGAATTGAAGGTCATTGATGTGTCTCAAATGAAGCTAATTTGTGATAACCAAGCTGCCATACATATTGCCTCCAATCCAGTGTTTCATGAACGAACTAAACATATTGAAGTAGATTGTCACTACATCCGCGAGAAAGTGCTATCTGGATGTATCGCTACGAGTTACATTCCTTCCAATGATCAGTTAGCTGATATTCTGACTAAATCCCTTCGGGGACCTCGTATTCGATACATTTGTAACAAGCTTGGATCATATGACTTATATGCTCCAGCTTGAGGGGGAGTGTTGAATTATGTTGTGTAGTTTAGTTGTGTTGTGTAGAGTATATTGGGCTGCCTAGTTGTTTAGAGTATATTGGGCTGCTTTCCTATAGCCCATTGTGGAGTGTATATATCTTGTAATTGGTTTGGTTTTTTGTTGTAAGATATGAAAACTCTGTTAACAATAACTAATTCACTGTTTTAGACGCTTTCTAATCCACACTAATTGTTCTCTGTTTATAAATTCTGAAGTTGTAGTTGATTATTAAGGTTTCTCATCATTTTTTAATGGCGAGCCAATGAGGCATATGCAGGAGCTTGCAATTATCTATTTCTGTTTGTTGTATGGTAAATGTGATAGGCATGCTGCATATTAAACTAGTCTGCAGATATTTCATAAAATAATTCAATTGTGTGAAATATGACCCCTCTTCCTAATTCCTTTTGGGTGCGGTAATCATTCAACTTGGTATTCAAGGGGAAGGTCTGCATTTACTCCCCTTACTACTCTTTTGTGGAAAAAAGTTGCATTTAAGTGTATCACTATGGGATGCTACTTATTCCTGCAGGCTCAAGCTTTTTCCTGAGATCATCATTCAAGACTGCTGCTGAGTTTTGATATCATTGTTCAAGAGTACTGTTGAAGTTGACAATTTGTGCTTCAGTTAGGAAGATGCACAAAATTCTGTAAAATGTATTGGATGTTAGGATGAAGTAAATTCATTGTGATGATGTTATTTATTGAAAGCTTTCCGGAATTGGAGGATAAATGATTACCATTGGTTTCATGTATATATGAGTATGTGTGCCATGTAGGCATTTGCCTGCCAAATGCGAATGGATAATGTCTAGGATTGTGAGATAGTTGAGATTGAGGATTTTTGCTTTTTGATTGTTTCTTTCCATCCTCTATACCCCAATGTATTAATTCCTTTTTGGGTTTCTTTACAGATAAAGTGGTGTCCTGCTCCTGGTTGTGATTCTGCAGTGGAATATGTTGTTGGTAGTGGAAGCTATGATGTCTCTTGCAGCTGTTCGTATAGCTTCTGTTGGAATGTAAGTTGGGCATTATATGCATATACTCGTCTTCCTCTTTCTTGATAAAGATTTATGTGTGTATATGCTCAAATGGTGGAATAATTAGTGCACAGAGGAAGCACATCGGCCAGTGGACTGTGAGACTGTAGCGAAGTGGATTTTGAAGAACAGTGCCGAATCAGAGAACATGAATTGGTAGAAATAGCTTCTTAAAATAATAGTATATTATTTTGAAATTTCCTTTCATTATTTATCTTGTATGATTGCTCTTCGTGTGTTGTTGAACAGTTAAGTCATTGCATCATAATTGTTTATATTATATTGTGTGAGCTAGTTTAAGCATGTGTTGATTAATTACTTTATGAAATCTGCGAGTTGATTAATTGATTAAATATCTTTGGTGGTCACAGTGTTTTCCTAAATTTGAGCTTTTTTGGGGCTAGATAAAAGGTAATTTTGGAATTTTAGCAGTTCTAGCTTGTTGAGATTCATTATAAGATTGTTTAGGAGTTCTCGGGTATTAGCTTACAGTCTCTTCATATCTTTGCACATGCCTCTATCTGGGGTTTTGCTTTAGCTGTGGTTTGTGACATAAAACTCCTTGAGGTTAGTGAAGCAACTGTCTGATCATATGATTAATGATTTCCAGTAGATGTATTTCACAGTATCATTTTGAGATGTGAGATGTCATATTTCCAGTGGAAGGGCGAGTGTTCTCTAAATCTTCTGAGTTTTAATAGCCTATGTTTATCTCCCTCTTAAAGTGGTGATGTTTGAACACTAGATGTTCTCATTATGCAGAATGAGATAATATATTTTGAATTATATATTTGAAAATTGAAATAATTATCCTTCTAAATGACTAGAAATTATCTCATGTGTGTGGTGTATGCAAAAATTCAAATAATAATTATTATGTTGAAAAATATAAATGAATTGATAGTATAGCGTTTGACATTATATGTTTTGTAAACTCTAGGTCACAGGTTGTAATCCCGACCTAAGCAGCAATCATTAAATGAAATTATGATTTGTTTAAATTGAATCAGATGGGTATATTGTAATTCGCATTTGTGACTTACTGGTGGTTAAAATTATATATTGTATTGATGCATAGATTATCATGTATTTTTCTATGCATAATGTTAAGAGACTTGTGAGTCAAGAGTTTTTTCATTTATAAAATAGCGAGAGAAAATTAAATACATTTGAATCAATATATGTACATCTCAGAAACTAATCTTTTTTGTATCCTATTTTATCATTCGGAATACGATAAAAGTAGTTGCATAACAAAACAGACACAAAATTTTAACCTATTGGTAATTTTATCTTAAGAAAAATATATCATTTCATATGCCCCAAGAAATGAATTGTATAGTTTCCATTTGGGAGAATAGGGATTTGAACTTTTCTTTTCTTAGTGTATGGCCATGCTCTTGTTGTTTTTTATTTCTTTTTATTTATTTATTTATTTATTTTTGTAGGATTTTGGCCAATTCCAAGCCTTGCCCCAAGTGCAAGCGTCCTATTGAAAAGAATCAAGGCTGTATGCACATGACTTGCACACCACCATGCAAGTTTGAATTTTGCTGGTATGCAATTGCACTTTGGGATTTATGGATCAAATAACTCTGGTATTTCATGTTACTTTTCTCATCTTGCAGGTTGTGTCTTGGCGCATGGTCTGATCATGGTGAGAGAACAGGTGGTTTCTATGCTTGCAACCGCTATGAAACAGCAAAACAAGAGGGAGTGGTATGCAGCAATTAGGCAATTGATGGACTTATGTTGTGAAATATACTGTTGCAAACCATTTGTTTTATTCATTTCAGGTTATATTATTTAAATATTTTCCTATTTGTGTTATGCGTGTAGTATGATGAAGCAGAGAGGAGGAGAGAGATGGCCAAGAACTCATTAGAAAGATACACTCACTATTATGAGAGATGGGCTTCTAATCAATCGGTATGCACTATTTTGTACCAATGTTAAATTATATTATTAGCCATCACCTTTTCTCCTCCCTGTACATTTGTTCTTTTCAATTTGTTAAAGAAGCTTCAGCGTACTCTTGTTTGTTCTCAAAACTGATGCCACAGTTCACACTTTCATGTTTCAACAAGTTGATTCTACCCACCATCCTCATGAAAAACATAATTGTTAGTTGATTGCAAAATTGAGTTGTGAGATTAAATAGTTCCATTCAACTTATTCCTGACCGATAACCACCATCTTAAAGTCTTTTTTCTATAGGAATGATGACAGTTGTAAGATGTAATTCATATATATATTTTTTTTTACAATTATTCAGAAACTGAACATAAACATGAGGGGATTCATTAAAGATGTTTCTTTTTGTTGAATTGTTGCTGTAGTTTAAATGCTTGGCGAAGTAACTCCATTATCCTCTCAATATGTTCGTATGCCCCAACTCTTATTTATTTTCTGAAATCTGCAAAATACGTCTTTTGGAGTGTTTGTCTGATTAATGTAACTTTGGATTCAACAAGAGATAAGCAATGATAAATCCATTGCTTTTTCTTCTGAAACTGCAAACTAACTTATTATTATTTTACTAGCTATGTGCACACCTGTAGATCTTCGAGGTTGGTTCGTTCTCACGCAACTAACTAATTTTGACAATTTAACTGCCTAGTGTAACTTATAATTATGGTATACGTTTGAGCAACTCTATATTTCTGAGTCCTGAGTCCTGACCCCCATTTCAAGAGAATGTCATGGCTGCTTGCGTTTACACCTTGTATCTATTGCCTTACATAACCAAACAATATTTGTAAATTCAATGCAGTCAAGGCAGAAAGCTCTAGCAGATCTGCAGCAAATGCAAAGTATACACGTAAGAATCACTTCATGGCTCCTTCTATATATATGTATTGTTAATGGTTGCATGTTAGGTTTTCCACTCAAAAGATCCTTGATTTATTGGCAGTATGGTGATCATTTCTGTTATTGAATGATGAATATGCCATGAAATCAAAGTTGATCTTTTCCTTTTAAAGTAATTCAACCTTGGAGGAGTCGGGATTTTTATTCTGAAAGCAACCTATTGCTGGATATTATACAGAACTTACTTATCTGCTGTAGTCTTTAATTCTTTGTGGAATTAAGCTGAAGGTGTTGATTGTGTGGTACTATGGTTGCTTGCAACATTATTTGGAATCTACTTTTATTTTTTCTGTAATTAATGTTTTGCCATTTTCTAGCCATGCAAGTCCCCAGCAACCATTTTCTTTCGTTTAAGATATATGATTCTGTCATGCAACTTTCACACATCCTTCAATTGGTAAATTTGTGCACTTTATAGTGGTTCACTTGTTTTCTTGAATGAAGTGATGTTTAAAAGAATATTTCTCCACATCTTAGGACATGAAACCGAGGCAAAACATGAGAAGGATATAATTCAACATTGCTTTAGAATATATTTGTATAGGTTTAAGTTAATGATCAATATTAAATCTATCATTTCATTTTCTATTAGTTTACACAAATAGTAATTACTGAAAATTTTGTTAGATATTAGTTTGTTACACTATTGCAGTTTTCTTATACTTAGTGTGTTAGGTTCACTTGTTTGTGCTTTCAACATGGTGCCAGCTTTTTAGCTACCTTTCAGTTTTATGCACTTAAATATTGATCTTGCAATTTTTTTTTTTATCTTCCTCCAGAGACAAAATCTGTATGTTTCAACGCCAATTCATTATTCATGGCAGCATGCTACACAATACCTATCCTTTGTTCAATCCTGTTTGATTATCCTCCCTCCTTTTCACTAAATCTTTTTGGGGTGCCTGTGTGTTTACTGTGATGTGATCTTTAATTTTCCTTTATTTGTCTTCCAAGAGCTCAAATATACTGCAGCTTGGCTTTAATGCGTTGATGCCAACATATTGTCCATTTAACATCAGATGTCTTGGAGACGTAATGGTTGCTTTCTCATCATACATAGGATTTTATGTTGTGTGATGATAATGCTTAGATGTTACTGCAAGAGAATGAGGATAACGAAGAAGTGAATTGGGACCTGGGATTTTAAGATAACAGATTACTAGTTGCTTGGTGTGTCACAGGACCAAATTACTTCGTGAAGAGCTAAATTACAACCTTCCGAATTACAATAAGAACTCAAGATTTGATAGATATGATTGTAGTCTGTAGATGAGTTGAGTGCTCTTGTAAATGCAATTCATGGTTGGTGAGGCTTCAAAAAATACTTTGGGTTGGACCTAATGGCCTATGAAGATGGCACCGGATAATAATGTTACATGTGATTAGTGATATCTTGTTTCTGGGTATTGAAGCTTGGCAGCAATGAAGAATATTGTCTCTAGTTTTTTTAGTTGGAACTCTGAAAGCTTGGGTATAAAGGAATGGAGGAAGTAGCTGATAGTTTTAATTGTATAAAAAGTATTAGTCAAAACAACAATATCAAAGTAACAACATACTTGTAATCCTCACTTAGAACATCTGTCTTCCTTCAACATCTTTGTTGTAGCTATCTGCAGTTGAACTAGGAAATATCTTCTACGATTTGATTTCTTGTAGCATGTCTTCATGAGAAACCATGGAAAGAATGGAGACATCTATGCAAGGAATGGGGGCACCATGAAGGGTTGTTGGTTTTCTAGAGAACCACTGGTCTCTTCATGGATATTTTTATAAACATGCCAACATGCCTTTCACATAATGAAAGTGATGGGTTATATGTATTGGGTGCAATTTCTGTGCCCAACCTTTTTGTTGCATTTGGTCACATCCATAGAGTAGGCAATATATAAATTTGCACCTCACAGTCTCTGACCTATACTTTTATGTTTGGACTATATGCTACAACTGATGGTGCAATTGGGTTATCTGTCTGTTGCATGTTCTTTTTCAGCTTGAGAAGCTAAGTGAAGTGCAATCCCAGCCTGAGTCCCAATTGAAATTCATTACGGAAGCCTGGCAACAGGTGAGCTCACTATATTATTAATTATTGACTCACCTGAATTTTACTTACTATATATAAAAATATATGTTTAATGTATCATGTATGTTCGATTAATATATGAACAATCTTCAATTGTTCAACACTATACTTACTATATACTTCCTCCATTTTTTTTTAAAGGTTACACCTCATTTGCACGTATGCCAATGCACATTTTCAACGATTAATAACTCAAATTCGGTACAAGTAAAAATTCTAAAAAATTGATATTTAAAAACTACAAGGTGAGACGAATCCAACAAGATCTCACTTGGCTATATTTTGTCTTCTATAACTATAACAAAAATAGAAGTCAAAGTGCTACAATGAACAATAAAAAAAAGTCAAAACGTAACCCTAAAAAAAAACGGAGGCAGTATAAAATATACCTATTTCTTGTTAATATTCATTGCTCATTCAATATTTCTGCTACTATTCTAGAGTTAATTTCAGTCGTGAAAGTTTATGCTGTTTAAGCATGCATACACTACAGTGGTAATTAGATGTTCTGCTGCACGTTTCTTCCAGGGGTTGATTTGATGGCTATATAGATCAGAAACACTAGCAACTAAGGAATCACTTATAATCTTTGACCTTTGATCTATATGAATAAATGCAAGGTATATTTGAGATTAAGGGATGATATCCACTCTCTTAAAAGGAATTAAAGGACTTAATTTTAAACATGCCAAAAAAGTTACTGTTTAGACAAATCTTTCAGGATTTATGTATATAGCCCTCTGTTCTTGCTTTGTGAGCACTAGCTAGCATGGGAAAATAAATTTTGGCTTTAATAGAAGTGCTTTACCTTGTATATGCCACTGATTTCATATTTCCATGCATACAGATACAGTAAAAATGTCTCATGTTTCCTGCTGATTCTTTAATTATAGCCATCATTGGATTATTTTCTTTTTTGCCTTGTCCTGGTAATTGAGCTATGATTGAACAGAAGTGTTTCCATTATGCTGTATTGCATGATCTGTCTTTTGCTGCTCTGAGGCAAAATCTAGGGGTTTTTGGCACTTAAAACATTGGTGAACACATTGTTTTCTTATCTTATAAATGAATAACCACCTGTGGTCTTTGGAACTCATGCAGATTGTTGAATGTAGGAGAGTACTAAAATGGACATATGCGTATGGTTACTATCTACCGGAACATGAAGTTCCTAAAAAGCAATTTTTTGAGTATTTGCAGGGTAGCACATTCTCTCCTGACCATTTTTTAAAAATATTAGGTAGTTCGTTTAATGTTTCGAATAATCCAAATAAATTACATATAGGTGAGGCTGAAGCCGGTCTGGAGAGGCTTCATCAGTGTGCCGAAAAAGAGCTAATGAATTACCTCAACTCTGAAGGTCCCTCAAAAGATTTTAATGATTTCCGCACAAAACTTGCTGGTTTGACAAGGTGATGCATAATTATAAATATTGGATGAATTCTGTTCTCCACTCCAATTCTTTGTTAAATTGATGTTAATCTTCTCCTCATTTTGCTCTAGTGTTACCCGAAATTACTTTGAGAACCTGGTTAGAGCACTCGAGAATGGTCTTTCAGATGTAGATCCACAGGCTCCATCTAGCAAGACAACCTCCAAAGCAGCCGTGGGGAGCAGCAGCAAAACTAAAGGCAGTGGGAGGGCGAAGGGATCCTCCAAGATGGGTTCAACAACCAGAAACACAGACGATTCTGGTAGTTGGGCGTGTGAGCAGTGCACCTACTTCAATGTCAGACCAACACCTGTGTGTCAAATGTGTAGCAATCGCCGCTGAAAACAAATGCCTGGTGGCTGGTTGCAACAGTAACACTTGGTCCATCTGATGAAGTTGGCTTTCTTTAATCGTTACAAGAGTCGAAAGATGTTGCACAGCATTCCATCTCAAGTCTCAGTCGATCTTGTATCTTGGGGGTAAATTGGGTTTGGTGGTAGAAAGATGTACTATGTAAATAGTCTCTGTGTTGCCTGTAAGTGTTTCTCTGCTCTCTATATCCCTCTGTGATGTGATTCCATTCCATGAAAAAGAAAAACAAACATTTGGGAAGTAGGGTGGTTACAGAGGTGGGGTGAGTAGAGAGAGTTTATGGTGTTTATCGAAACTTGGTTGGATAAGAGGAGAAAAAGGTAATTAACTGTTGAAGTGGTGATAATAGTATTCTGCTGTTATGTTAAAATATATGTATTATTAATGTATGTCAAGCTGGTTATAACGATTAATTATCGACTCACTTGAATTTTACTTACCATCTTATCAATTGCTATTCTAAATTGACTACTCAATTCTCTATTGTTATTGTCGTTTGCTGCTACAGACGAAGTATTATGTTTTGAAATTTATTATGGGATTGAGTTGTGGTAGTTAAGTAAACTGATAAGAGTTGGTGGAATAGGATTTTATTTTTGTTGGGTTGTTAAGATGTGTGCAGAGTTTGTTCATATTTGATGTCTGGAACAATGTGCGAACCTATTGCGAGGCAGGATTGGGTTGTTTTTGTTTTGTCTATAGGCCGTATTTTCATTGGAAATTATTATTCCATTTATTATGATATGAATCACGATGATGCAACTGAAGTACATATATAATATATAGAATAATAGAATGAGCTTTTCATGTAGATGAATGGCAAAAATGAGCTTTTCTAATAGTAACTTCTTTAGTCCATGAATTGAATCGAGTTCATGCATTGCAGATGAATGACAACAAACGTGGAACCCCACAACAAGATGCATTGGTTATGAATTCAAATCAGCTCTGCAGCAGCCACTGACATTAATTGAATTGATGCTTGGCGTAGTGGATGCTCTTAGATCAATTTTAAAAACAAAAGAGTTGTCAAACTCCAATATAGTAGTAATAATTGCTTAAATACGGATATACCCATAGAGCGATGCAGAGAGAATGAGGAGGACTTTACAATTACAATTGATGGCATACTATTTACTAGTACTTATTTGGTTACAAGACCATGAAAAGAACCCACCCCATGCTATTCTTAGGAACCTAAGACATGATTGATGCCAAATTACTATTGACAATCCAATTAGACAACAACATTCAAGGACAAGAGTTAAAGTCGGAAACTCAACAATGATGTAGTCCCTCACCCCCTACCACAACCCCCCGACCCCCCTCCCTCCCTCCCTATCTGATCACACTATACTCCATCCAACATTGTTCTTGTTGTTTCCTTGTCTTCCTTCCTTCTTCCCATGGGATTGATTGCACTTCTCTCATAATAATTAGCCCTCATCACGCTATCCAATCCAATCCAATCCCATGGGGGTCTGCATTTCCCGCCACAGAAGTAGTTCACCATCATCATCATCATCCCCCTTCCCCTCCAAGAAACCACCCAAATGCCACCACCCTTCTTATTCCCCCGTCACCAACAACGACAAAAAGCCCCCCAAATGCGGGCCCAAGCTCCCCCAGCTCCGCTTCACATCCTCCACGCCCCGCCCCATCCAGGTCCTCAAGAACCCCACCGGCTGCGATGTCTTCGACAAGTACGAGTTCGGGCGGGAGCTGGGTCGGGGTGAGTTTGGGATCACGTACCAATGCCTCGACACCGAGACAGGGGAGCACGTCGCCTGCAAGAAAATCTCCAAGAGCAAACTCAAGTCCTCCGTTGATATTGAGGACGTCCGGAGGGAGGTGGAGATCATGCAGCATCTGCCCAAACACCCCAACATTGTTGGCTACAAGGAGGTGTATGAGGATAAGGACGCCATATATCTCGTCATGGAGCTCTGCAAGGGCGGCGAGCTCTTCGATAGGATTGTGCAGCGCGGGCATTACGGCGAGAGGGCTGCCGCGGTTGCCATCAAGACCATGCTTGAGGTCGTCAAGGTATATAAAGTTTACTCTACTTAATTAGGTGTCAAATATGCATGTAGAAATTAATCAAAATCGATCATTTTATGATGAGATTAGCCTATTTTATACAAATACTACTACTTTTGTAGTAGTAATTTATAATTGTACTTTTGGTTGTTGCAGGTATGCCATGAACATGGAGTCATGCACAGAGATCTTAAGCCCGAAAATTTTCTATATGCAGACAACACAGAAAATGCTCCCCTAAAGGCAATCGACTTTGGCCTTTCCATATTCTTTAAAGAAGGTACACATGATATACACCTGATGATATTCAGTAGGTGCCAATGAAGCAGCATTGTGTTTTAAGTATGTATACAGCCAATTTCAAGCTGAGATGCTCGTAAAATGATACTATATATATATATATATATGCAGGTCAAAGTTTTAATGAAATAGTGGGGAGCCCTTATTACATGGCACCAGAAGTTCTTCGGCGCAGCTATGGTCCAGAATGTGATGTCTGGAGCATTGGTGTCATTCTATACATCCTCTTGTGTGGAGTTCCTCCTTTTTGGTCAGGTATATATATAATATTCTGAGAATCCAATGTAGTGGAGTATGCATTTAAGAAAGGCTAAACAAATTGGTTGTGCATTCCATCCTTTGTATTGTTCAGAAACAGAAGAAGGAATAGCTCAGGCAATCGTGAGAGGCAGATTAGATTTCCGAAGAGACCCGTGGCCCAAAATCAGCGAGGAAGCCAAGAACCTTGTCCGAGGCATGCTCCACCAAAACCCGCGCCAACGCCTTACAGTGGATCAAGTCCTGGGAAGCCGGTGGGTCCAAAATGCAGACACTGCACCCAACATTTCCCTGGGGGAGGGTGTCCGAGCAAGGATCAAGCAGTTCTCATTGATGAACAAATTCAAGAAGAAGGTTCTTGGGGTACTTACTAAAATACACACCTTTATTTTGTTACTTATATCATATAGTATATAAAATCAAATTAGCACCCATCTGCATATGCATGTATGTGTATAGGTAGTGGCTGGAAACTTGCCTGATGAGCAAGTGAAAGGCATCAAACAAATGTTCTTGATGATGGACACAAACAAAAATGGGAATTTGAGTTTCCAGGAGCTCAAAGATGGGCTGCGCATGATTGGACAACCTATTCCTGATCATGATGTCCAGTTACTACTTGAGGCTGTAAGTTCCCATTTTTTTTCCTCTATTAATTATCCAGACATTTCATATTTGTCACCATTAATTCTCTCATGTGATACAACATGTCTCTGTCTGTTTTTGGAATGGCGAAGGCTGATAGCGATGGAGATGGAACGCTGGATTGTGATGAGTTCACGACGTTCGCAGTGCACTTAAAGAGGATGAGCAGTGAAGAACTTCTCCGGCAAGCCTTCAAATTCTTTGACAAGAACAACAATGGATACATTGAGTTTGATGAGCTCCAAGAGTCGTTGGATGAAGAAAATGACCGCCTTGACACCAACGATCACCAAATCCTACACGACATCATTCGTGATGCTGATCTCGACAAGGTAATATACAATCAACTTCTTACACATGCTAAAGAAGTGAAGTACATTACAAATTATTATAAACTTTTATTTTATGCGACATATATAAAACTATATATATGCAGGATGGGCGCATAAGTTATCCAGAGTTTAAGGTGATGATGACGACGGGCACAGATTGGAAGATGAGTTCTCGACAGTACTCTAGGCAAATGCTAAACGCCCTTAGCTTCAAGATATTCAAGGACAACAGCAATAATCCTTAATTATTATTCACTTCCCCCACAATTTTATTGCCCTCATTTTTAATTTCTATGTATAAATGTTTGGAAACTCAATGCTCGCTCTCGAGAGTTTGGCTTATATGTATACACAGGGTGGAAAAAGATTTGCGGAAAGATTTTTAAGAGGAATCATATACACACGCATCATCGACAAATAGTAATGTAGAAAAATGGAGTACAAAGACTTCTTTCACAGAGACAACTAGGAGGAAACTTTGCACATTTTTTTTTTTTTTTTTGGGTAGAAAACATTTGCACATTTAATATTTCTTCATAAAACTGAATGGATTTTAAATTTAGAGATTGACTAAATGGTTAAATTAAAATTGAATAGAAGTAATAAATAAAATGACCCTTTTAAGTTAAATTAACGGCAAATGTGAAAAAAATCCCTACCAAACAAAATACTGAATGTATAACCCCCCTATACCTTTATACTTCATTTTAAGACCCCAAGGCAGAATAAACCATTTCTTTCAAAATTAAAAAGGGAAAAAGACCGATATACCCTTGGGGAAAAAATTTGTAAGGCATGGAGTAAGGGGTTAAAGAGTCAATATACATGGAGGGGCTGTCACATCTGACATGATTTCTGAAACCTACTCTGCAACTCCCTCCTTCCAATAACCCCCCACCCCCACCATGCAGCCATTACCTCCCCCCAGCACCGGAATAGTTCAAAAGAAATTCAGGCTCAACATTGTGGTAACAGAAAGAGACAGGGAGGTGAGTTTGAGTTCGAAGGCTGAGCTTGAGTTCGAATGCTGTGAGTTCGGCGGCGAGGGCGGCAATTACAGGGGTACAAGCTTACGTTTTTACAAGGTTGAAGAAGAAAGGTATTCCACCCCATAACTCGAAAATGAAATAGGTTTTGGTCTAGGGTGCGATTCATGTGCTTATGGCCTGGATTATATTGTTTTTGCTGAGATTGTAGCTGTTTGGAAGTATTTTTGTTGCTGCGAATTTGGGAATTAGAGTTTATGAAATACCAATAGAAATTGAAAAGGGTTGTGCTTAGGACCTCGATTATATTATTTTGGCTGGGAATTTTCAGTGTTTGAAGTGTTTTTGTTGCTGCGAATTTGGGGAATAGGGTTTATGAAATACCAATAGAAATTGAAAAGGGTTTCAGTTTAGATATTGTTGTATGTTGTTTTTTGGGCAAAAAATGGTGGCGGTCCTTCCTTGAGTGTTGCGAAACTGGCATGATTGTTGGGGCAAGAGTTTTGATTTCACAGATGTATGAAGTGTTGTTTTTTATTCTTAAAAGTTACATGAAAATGTTGATTTTGTACAGTCCTGTGTTCTTCTTTGTATGTGTTGTGTTTTTAGCGATTAGTGGTGTTTTTGAAGTTGTTAACTGTGCCGTGTTGTATTTTTTTGTATGAAAGTCTCATTTTTTTTGTTCATATCGTATGAAAATGTTGATGAAATAGGATAGCTGTGTTCTTGTATGTGTGTGTTGTGTCGTATGAAAATGTTCAAATTCTTCTATGTATGTGTTGTGGTTGTTGTGATGAGTCCTGTTTTTGGACTTGATAACTGTGTTGTTGTGTTTTTTTATATGAAAGTCTCATTTTTCAAACATACATGTGTTGAATAATGCATGTGTTGTTTTATGTTGTGATTAATAGATATTTTGGGTAAATAATTGTGTTGTGGTGTTTTTTAGAAAGAAAAAAGTTGTTATTTATTCTTTTACTGTTGTTGTTTTGTGTATAATGGTATGAATGATTGTTGTTTGCAGGCAAAAAGAATGACGTCGAAGAAGAAAAGTAGTGAGACACAAAATGAGAGTGTGAGGACTGGAGACGGAGGAACTGACCGCTCCGTGAAGAATGAAGCGAAAGAAAATATAACAAAAGAGAGGAAGAAAATAGAGGGGGGGAAAAGGAGACTGCTGGCCTGGTTACACGATGTTCAAATTCTGTACTTCAAGGAGACTGTTGGCCTAGTTACACGATGTCCGCTCCGTGAATGTTTGTAGTGTTCAGTTTAATAGTTTATAAATAAGGTGTTTTAGAACGAATGTGTGGTGTTTTTCGACAGTATGGTGTTGTTAACTTCAATGTTTGTATGTTGTTGTTGATTCCATGTGTGGTAGTTCAGGGGGAACCCGGTTCATAACGACATAAAATGATTGATCTTCTTCCAAAGTTGGAAATACCATAAATTTGTATATGTCATCAGCCACTTATCCAATAGACATACTTTCCCATTTCCAAAACCCTATTCGTTATACGTCAAGGTGAACCCGATTCATAACATTTAACCATTGATCTTCCTCCAAAGTTGGAAATACCATACGTTTGTATGTTTCATCAGCCACTTATCCAATACACATACCTTCCCATTTCCAAAACCTTATTCGTTGTACATCAAGGTGAATCCGATTCATAACATTTAACCATTGATCTTCCTCCAAAGGTGGAAATACCATAAGTTTGTATGTTTTGTCGATATCATCTACTAGACATAACTTCCCGTTTCCAAATCTTATTCCTTGTAGTTTGCGGTAAACCCGATTCTAAAGTAATGGCTGTGTTATATATGTTATATACTAAAAACACCTAATCATACACGACTATTGAAAACACGGACCACTCTGGAACAACAGATTCAGTTATGTAAACACCAAAGTACTGGTACCACGAACACCACTGTTAGAACCAACAACATCATTGTACCAACTGAGTATGTTTGCACACTAGTTTCAAACACACTTGCTCAATATAACATATCATTTCAATATCAGCTTTGCATACAACACAATAACCACATTCCATATAAATAAGTGATTCAAATTGAACATTACAACCACACAACTGTCTACTTTATAGTACATCATTCTAGTGTTACATAAAAAAGGCATCACATTTTGAAACAATCTAGAACAAGGACCGTTTCAAACAGTGAAACCATTCACAACTGTGTTGGGTGCGTAGTTTGGGTCTCGCCTCACTTTCTCTTCGATGATGGATGCAACCCATGTTGCATTTGCCTTAGGATGTACCCTCGCTTGTAGATTGTTCACACCACATCCATGACTGAGAATGCACTTGCGAATAGCGAATGACTCATTTGATTTATGGTGTGAAGCATAAATTCGCCATCCACATCCTTCCGTCGAACATATCGTGATAACCTTTGTGCTATCATTTTTCACAAATTTGAACCCACGAAACTGATCCGCATCTTTAAACTTTTGGCCTTCCCCTTTAAAAACATTAGCCACACCAATGTTACATCCTCGTTGTCTTCCTCATCAAAGTTATTGCATTCATCATCATTTTCCGTATCCGTCCTGCAATAAATAATTCAGCACTCACTGTCACTACACATACAACATTCTAACACAACACTGTTTCGCAAATAACATCGCAGTTCTCAATGTCTGCACAAATATGCAGTGTGGAACATTTATTCCAATAAACAACATTACCATGCAAAAAACAACAACTTCCTCCACTGAAACACGGCACAGTACATAAACATGTACAACACAGCGCAAATACCTATGAAATACAAATGCACTTTACTAAATCACTATTCTATATATTGTACAGTAGAAACACTCGTGATCTTTGCATGCAAAAGAAAAATACCCATTTACGTCCAACCACTAACATTTCCCGTAATGCATACATGCACCAATGTGCATTTAGAAAATAAAACACTAATATCATTCTTCTGGGCACTACAGTTGGTTTCGTTAACACCACACGTACCTCATTCTCTTGCTGTCAGCTTCCTTGTTCATCACATTCATCTTGCCAAAAGACAGCCCCCCAGCCTTGTTCAACCTTGCCATCCTCATTACATCTTCGCCGTTCATGAGTTCCATTGAGTATCCTCAATCGGCTTCCTCATAATGTAAGCTATTTTTTGTTGCACATACGTCGGGCCATTTATCTCTCAACTTTTCATACACGTCCGGAAGAATATCCACAGCCTGAAAAATGTCGCAGGAATCTTCTCCAAAACCCCTCCATTACCCCCGTCTCTTCACCCTCAGGACACACACACAGAAACCCACCCCCTATTCCCTCTATGGTCGGTTGGAAATGTGGTAACAAACCCTAGCCTTTTTCATCTCCAAAACCGACCTCCTGTCCGTCCTTAAGCGCGCGCGAATCGCCTTCCCACAGCTGTATTTGGCGCGAACAGAGCTTCCCAAAGAAGCCCAACAAACCGACGTGAGTTTTGTGTGTAGAGGTTTGGTTTGTACTCCCTCCGTCCCATTATTTATGTCTCATTTTCCTTTTTTGTCTGTCCCAACTCTTTTGTAGCATTTCCATTTTAGGAAATAATTAACATAAACCACTCAAACTACTCCCATCACATCACATCAATAAATAAATATATTTAAATTTCAAACACACTACCATTAATAAATTCAAACTCACAACCATCACATCACATATAAACAAATCATTTAAAAAATTTAAATTCAATACAATCACATCACATAAATTCCTAATTTACCCCCACTTTAAGGAAAAAAAACTTATTTCGTCCCATAAGTTTAACAGTCCCACAAATATTGAATTAGACGAATCCGTCCCATTACTACCATAATTTTAGCCGAATCCGTCCATAAACCGGTTTTTTTGCTAATCATTGCCAAACTCATCCCATAACTACCATAATCTTAGCCGAACCCATCCCTCCATTAGGGAAGTTATGGGACAGGTTCGGCAATGATTAGCAAAAAAACCGGTTTATGGACGGGTTCGGCTAAGATTAGGGTAGTTATGGGATGGATTCGTCTAATTCGATATTTATGGGACTGTTTTGAAAATTAAAAAAACTTATGGGACTAAATGAGTTTTTTTCCCCCCACTTTAAACACTAATATACCCTTACATTAAATATTAACTATCACATATAAAATACCGTGCCCAAAAGAAATGAGACACAATAAATGGGACGGAGGGAGTATTTTTTACGTAAGGAAAAATGAGGTGCAATTATTACTTTCCTGCCATGGGTCATTTCACTTGTCTTTTCCAACCAAAAAGCAGGGTCACAATGGTAAATTCTTAACTCCTTTTCTTATTTCTTTTCTTTTATGCAGGGGGATTAAACAAGGATGTATTTCAAGAATAGGTACTAATACATTATAATAGTATAGGGGGATTTAACTTTAACTCTTTAAATGTTGGGGGATTTAACTATAAAAACCCCTTAAATTAAAGTGGACGAAGAGAATATAAAATCTGAAATATAAAATGACAATCAATATACACATGAATTTTCCATATTAACATTTCAGAATAATTTCCATCCAAATTAAACTTTATAAAATTTCTTTTGAGGATGGTTCAAGCTCAGTGAGCCTATTGGAAAGAGACACCGCGGAAAAGCTAAGCCATGGAAGATCTTCACCGTCCATCAGAGACCGTTAGAGAAGTGACACGTGGCTGAGATGAACCGTTTTCATTTTTTTTAAAAAAAAACAATATGGCAGTTTCAACTTTCACACCCAACATCCTCACTTCTCCTCGCGTTTCTTCTGCAAACTCTCCGACTTCAATCCATCCATTCTCCTTTTCTCTGCAGACCCTCCCAACCATGGATTACCGAGATTATAGCGATTTGTCATACAATGAACTCATGAACTTAGGACCGCCGGGCTACCGTTTTCGTCCCTTCTCTTTTGAGCTTATTTCTGTATTTCTGAAAGGCAAGATGAAGAATGAGGATCTGCCTGCTAACAACATCCACGATGATGTCAATTTTTACGAATTTGAACCCCATCAGCTTCATGGTAAGTAGAATTTACACGGTTTCTGCGCGCCTGCGCAATTTTATTTCCTGATATTATTTTCTTCATGAATTTCAGATAGGTACCTGGCCGGTAATGAAGAAGATTCAATAATGTACTTATTTTACAAATCAATGCCCACATGTTAAAGGAAAGAGAAAGAATCGCAGATATATTGGTAATGGTAATGGGTATTGGAAAATGGAATCTAAAACGCCGGTTAGGTTGGGGGACACCACACTGGGATTCCGCAATTCATTTGCATATTATACGGGCAAGTACCGTAAAAGTGAAAAAACACATTGGAGAATGTACGAGTATGTGTATATGCTACCTGAAGAAAACATCCCATCATCCGATTCGGATCGGAATCGGTACCTTACGTATGTCAATCATGATTTTGTTAATTTATTTGGTAGTCATGATTTATTTGTTGGTTTTTGGTTCAATGTTTGATGTAGGGTTTTGTTGGACATTATTGTCTAGACATATCTAGTTAGTTTAATTTTATCTATTCATATGCAAGATTAGATTGATTTTTAATACTTTTATAAATATAGAATATGCACACATTACTAAGACAATATGCACTTTTCCTCACTTCTTCACACCTCTTGTCACTCACTACTCATCACTTAACACAACACTCATTACTTACCTTCACTACAAATGAAGGGGCTCATCCCATATTTATAGGGTGAGTAAAATCTCTAGAATATTTTATGAAAATTATTATTAATGTCAAATCTAGAATATTCTAAGGAGTTCTACACAAATCAATTTCTTCATTTTCTAGAATATTCTATTTAAGTAATTTTGCATTGATCTCTAACCGGAAGCTCCGTAGGAGCGCCAAAACACAATGGAGTATGCATGAGTATATGCTATCGAAACAAGACATCTGACAATCATCACCCGATTCTGTACCTGTACATATGTCGGTTATAATTTTTCCTTGAATTGATACGCTAGCTTTTCTTGGGGGAGAGTATTCCTTTTCAATCCTGATTTATTGTTTATTTTTTATTCGATGTTTGAGGTAGGGTTTTGATGGACATCATTGTCTAGGCATATCAAGTTATTTAAATTTTATCTATGCATATGCAAGATTAGAGTGATTTAAATTTTCTATTGCTGCTTGATCTGTGTTTCCTTTTTAAGGTTTTTAGGTTGGGGTTTTCTTCTCTTGACTGTGTTTGTGTCTTGCACTGTGTTGTGCCCCACTTTTGGGTTTCGTTGTTCCTTGTTCCATGTTTAGGCGTCTTGATTTGACTTGCTTTTTGGACTGTGATTGCTTTTAAGTTTTTCCCGTTAACTAAGAAGTGGACGCCACAACCAATTTCTCAAGTATCACGTTTCTCATATATCAAGTTTCGGAAAATTGCCGAAGCAACCCGCTTATCACGTCATACACAGTACCACTCCGGAGCCTCGAGTAACCCATTCGGATACATCCGAGAGTGTAGACTAATTTCACAATGGCCGTTTTGGCACAATTTCACAATATATCACATTTCGTCCACTCGGGCACGAATTTCAAGATAGAGGGGCACCCTGCAGAGCACTCACCCGCTACGTAGGTAGAGATCTAGCTCAGCCTAGATTAACGGGATTTTTTTTAAAATGTTTTATTGTTTAGACATATCTCACGAATCATGTGTTTCTCAAAAGTCAAGTTTTTCAACATTTCAATCAAACCATTGCCACAGTTTACGCCATCTCAGTTCAAAAATTCATTTCAAGGGCAATCACCTTGAAATTTTTACAGTAGCTCAAAAACACGCTAACGAACAACTTTCATGTTTTGAGTTTTCCGAAATTAGGTGAGGAAGTAAGTGAAATTTCACAATCTTTGCAAGACATAAAATCTGCCAACTTTTCTAACACAGCGCACTGATTTTCGAAAGAGTTTTTGACATAGCAAACGACCTTCAAAATTTATGGAATTTTACAGGCACTTAAAAGACACCATAATAAACAAGTTTTATTAGAGGCATTTTATGCAAAATTATTACGGATTAAGTCAGATTAGTTCAACAATTTCATCCTCGAAGTTGCGCGACTTATTGTTCGATTGTTGGATTGTTTGTTTGATTGTTTAATTATGTGTTGGTGTGTGATTATTTGACTGAACCCAAAATTGAAATTTCCAAGTTGCCTACATACCCTGTGAAGGGATCAAGTCATTACGTAGTTCAAAACAATTCGAATTTATTTATTTGGGACACAAAATATTCGGGTCGTTACATCCCCCCCCCCGCCCCCTAATATTATAGTTATGTCCCCATAACTGTGGTTGCATCGTCTTGGAATAGGGTCGGGTAACGCTCCCTCATGTCTGGTTCCAACTCCCATTTTGCCGTTTCACTTTCATGGTTCGACCAAAGAACTTTAACCATCCTCACGGTCTTATTTCTTGTTACTCTCTCCTTCACATCGAGTATTCGTACCGGAATTTCTTCGTAGCTCAAGTCATCATCCAGTTCAATTCCTTCCGGTTGAAGTACATGTGTTGGGTCGTGCACATACTTCTTCAATTGGGATACATGGAATACATTGTGCACTCGAGCCAGTTGTGGCGGTAAGGCTAGTCGATATGCTAGATTACCGACTCTTTCTAGAATCTTGTAAGGTCCTATATATCGAGGACTTAGCTTTCCCCGTTTGCCAAAGCACATCACCCCCTTCATTGGTGATATCTTTAGCATGACCTTATCTCCAACTTGAAATTCTAGGTCTTTCCGTCTCACATCGGCATAACGCTTCTGTCGGTCTTGTGCCGCTTTCATCTTCCCTTGAATAATCTTAATTTGTTGAGCCATATCCTTAACAAGTTGTGGTCCTAATACCACTGCCTTATGATTCTCTCCCCAACTTAGCGGACTTCGGCACTTTCCTCCATACAGTGCTTCGAACGGTGCCATGCCGATTCTAGCATGGTAGCTATTGTTGTAGGAAAATTCAATTAATGGTAAATGATTTTCCCAACTACCCTTAAACTCTAGGACACGCTCTCAGCATATCCTCCAATGTTTGGATCGTTCTCTCAGTTTGTCCATCCGTCATCGGGTGGAACGCGGTACTCATCTTAATCTGCGTACTGAGTGCTTCTTGCAGCGTAGTCCGAAAGTGAGAGATAAACCTACTGTCTCTATCGGAGATAATGTCATGTGGTACCCCATCTCGTCTTACCACATTATCAATATACGCTCTTGCTAGGTCCATGGTCCAAGTGTCCTTCATTGGAATGAATATGACCGTCTTTGTTAGCCTATCGACAATCACCCATATCTTATTCATCCCTTTAGGTGATCGCGGTAATCCCAAGACAAAATCCATCGAGATACTATCCCCTTTCCAACTCGGGATTTCCAATGGTTGCATCAATCCTAGGGTTTTTGTCGTACAACTTTGACCTTTTGGCACGTGAGGCTTCTTGCCACAAACTCTGCCACCTCTCTTTTCATATTCAGCCACAGTAATTCTTCTTCAAATCCTTGTAAAGCTTTTCACCTCCGGGGTGAACCGAATATGGCGTGTTATGTCATTCCTCCATCAATCTTTGCTTCAACTCGCTGCACCTCTGGGGCATGCACCATGGTCCCTTGAAACGAATGCTTCCATCCTCATGGATAGCAAATCCTATTGCCTTGCCATCGACAATGATCTTTTTGATCATTTCCATCTCCACATCGCCCGGTTGGGCGAGTCTTATTTCATCAACTATGGTAGACCCTACTACCATTGCGTTGACCACTTCATTGACTGTGCCGGAATGCACAAGTTCTAAGCTTAACCTTGCCATGTCCCTATACAACTCGGGCGGTATCACAAGTGACTTCGCCACGTGTTGGGTTTTTCGACTCAAGGCGTCAGCTACCATGTTGGCCTTTCCTTCATGGTAGGAAATCTCTAGATCATAATCCTTGATTAGTTTCAACCAACTTCGTTGCCTTAGATTCAACTCCTTTTGAGTGAAAATGTATTTGAGGCTCTTGTGGTCAGTGAACATCTGACACTTTCGCCCATAGAGATAGTGTCTCCATATTTTTAGAGCGAACACGACTGCCGCCAACTCCAAGTCGTGTGTCAGGTAATTCGCTTCATGAGGTTTCAGTTGACGTGATGCGTATGCAATGACCCTCGAGTCTTGCATCAAAACACACCCTAGACCCTCATTTGATGCGTCGCTGTAAACCTCGAAATCACCATCCTCAGATGGTAGTGCTAACACGGGTGTAGTTGTGAGTTTGAACTGACGGTTCAAACTAGACATGACCATTTAACTGCCAACCGCCGGTTCAACCGGCAGTTTGAACTGACGGTTTAGGGCTAAACCTGCTAAGCCGGTCTGGTTAATCCCAAACCGTGAACCATAGGTTAAACCGACGGTTCATACATTCAAAAAAAAATAATTTGTGAAAAATGTAAAAACATATAAAAAACCGGTTTAAATAGCCAGTTAATTGGCGGTTTAGGGTTGAGGGTTTAGGAACCAGATAAATCGTTGTTTATTGGTGGTTTAGGGTTTAGGAACCGGATAAATTGTCGATTAATTGGTGGTTTAGGGTTTAGCCTCCATTTATAGAGTGGTAGAGGAATCCCGCCATGCGCCAACGAATTTGATGGCAGACACAATTCTTATTAGTTCTCCACACTAATTTTGTGTTTTGGAGTTGAATCATGCCTCTTTAATAAAAAATTGGCTTTTTTTTCTCTTTATATAATGCTTCCCCTTTGAAAGATTCCTACTCGCAGGCTAACTAGTAGAACTATAAAGCTCTAAACGCCATTCGTTACGCCCCTTTCCGCTAAAGCTTCCCATTAGTATATAGAAAAAGAAAGGCTCATAGAGATCCTATTTAGATTACTTTCTTCTCTTAACTAAATACATTCATAAACCCTAAATCACCAATTAACCAACGGTTTACCCGATTCCTAATCTCTCAACCCTAAACCGCCAATTAACGGGCAGTTTATCCGATTAACTGGTGGTTCAAACCAGTTTTTTTTTTAATTTTCTTTTTACATTTCACAAAAAAATATGTTGGCCGGTTCACATTAAACTGGCCAAATCGGACCGAAACCGTCGGTTAACCGTAACCGGTAGTAATGGCCGATTCAACAGAACCGGTCACCTCTACTACAGACATAAGTGATTCCTCGGTGGATAAACGATTCCCCAAACGTCTCCACTCAACCTACAGAGACAAGCGATGCCCTAAATCAAGTCGAGAAAATAGAAAATCTAGACATCTCGACCAACCTACAGAGAAAACCGATGCCCCAAATCAGGCTGATAAAAATAAAAAATCCAGACGTGTCCACTCAACCTACAAAGACAAGTGATGCCCCAAATCAGACGGGGAAATAGAAAATTCCGACGTCTTCACAAAATCCTACCAATACTAATATGGGTAATGAAGATCATGCCCCTGCTGATTCTGGCTTTTAAACTCTCACCATTGATTAGGCACTACGCAAAGGAGCATTTGTTAGTACATATATGTAAACTCCCCTTTGCTATAATCAATTGCTAGTTTTAAGAAATACTTCAGTGACTGAGTAGCTGAAATAAAATGAAATTGAGCATCTACTTTACTAGTTAACAGAGTTAAAAACTTTTCTTCATTGAAGCAATAATATCGCTGAAATTAGTCTCGAATGATTTTGTTCTCATTGAAGCATTGTTATCCCTAAAATTGGGTTTACATGAATTTTTCCACATTGAAACAAGGGAAAAAGGTAAATTTAGTTTGTTTTCTTTACAAAAATTCATAGTCAGTCATTTTTGATTTTTTTTGCCCATATAATCCGCTACTTTAACTAATTATGTCCAAATTAGTCGGGTCTCCACTAATTATACCCTAATTGCTAACGTGAAGGGGGTTTAAGATTAATCTATACAAAGTGGCCAATTGTTGAACAGTCAAAGCACATTTTGCAATCCAATTCAACAGCGACCCAACGACTCTAATTCCTGCGGCGGTCTTGGCATTTTTCCATCCAACTTCGTCATCTCAAACTCAATAGAAACCACTAATGCATATGAATTATGGACTAAACTAGAGTCCATGATTCAAAAGAAAACACCTCGGAACAAAGCTCACTTGGTTCGTCGGTTGGTGAAGTTGGAATATAAGGAAGGCCAGAGCATGATAGAGCACTTGAATACCTTCAAAGGTCTTGTGAACCAACTCAAAAGATCGAGATGAAGGTTGATGATGAGTTGCAAGCTCTATTGCTACTCAGCTCATTGCCGGAGAGTTGGGACACGCTTGTTGTTACTCTTAGCAACTCGTGTCCAGAGGGAAAGCTAACCACGGATATAGTTGCTGATAGCCTGCTCAATGAAGATCACCGGAGGAAGGAGCGAGAAGACTTAACACACTACAAGGCCAATTTTGTGGAGAACCGAGGTAGAAACGTGACCTGTGGAAGAAACGTCAATCGCAGTCGAGACAAATCCGGGGGGCATTCCAAGTCACGCATGAGGGTCACCTGCTACTATTGCGGTAAGGTCGGACATAAGAAATCGGAATGCCGGAATCTCAAACGCGACTAGAGAAATGGGGTCATCAAGCAGAATATGATCGAGACAAAGAAGAACGTAGATAAGAGTACGATGGCCATAGCCACGGAGAATAAAGAAGACATCTACCCCATTGGAGAAGACAACTATCTGAACATTGTCTTTGACAACAGTATGTGGATAATCGACTCAGGTGCGTCATTCCATGTGTCCCCACATAAATAGTTCTTCTAAACATATAAAAGTGGTGATTTTGGCACTGTGAAAATGGGGAATCATGTGTCAAGCAACATTGTGGGGATAGGAAACATCACTTTGCTAACTAACACCGGGTGTGAGCTGGTGTTAAAGGATTTTAGGCATGTTCCAGATATGTGACTCAACCTCATCTTAGCTGGTAAGCTCAATGATGTTGGATACATAAACCAGTTTGGAGCCGGAAGATGGAAGCTTTCAAGGAACAACATCATCGTTGCCAGAGGAATGAAAGATGGGACGTTATATATCACCTAGGCCAAGCTATGCATGGGAGAAACCAATGTCGCTCATGATAGGCTGTGTCTGGAGCTGTGGCACAAAGACTTGGGCATATGAGCGAGAAAGGGCTGTAAATCCTTGCCCGAAAGGAGCATCTTGCCGACATGAAAGGTAAAACACTAGACCCTGCACTCACTGTTTGGTTGGCAAGCAACATCGAGTCACGTTTTCGAGAAGTAGTCAGCCTCGTAGGAGAAAGCATATCCTTGAATTAGTGCACACCGACGTCTGCTCGATGACGGAGAAATCCATGGATAGTGCATTGTACTTTGTTACCTTCATCGATGACCACTCTCAAAAGGTTTTTGCATATCTATTGAAGACAAAGGATCAAGCCATAGACATCTTCAAGGAGTTTCATGCAAGGGTAGAGCGAGAGACAGGGTTGAAGCTGAAATGTGTCCGAGCTGATAATGGCGGTGAATATCGTGGCCCTTTCGATACATATTGCAGGTCACATGGAATCAAGCTCGAGAAAACTCCACTCAAGACAACTCAACTAAACGGTGTTGCTGAAATAATGACTCGCACCATCACAGAAAGAGTTCAGTGCATGCTTTCTCACGCTAAGCTCCCTAAGTCGTTCTGCCGTCAGTATAATCAACTACTCCCCATCAGTATCTTTGGATGGAGATATCCCAGAAGAAGTCTGGACGGGAAAAAGAGTCTCATATGACCGTTTCAAAGTGTTCGGTTTCCGAGCGTTCGTTCATGTTCCTAAAGATGAACGTGCTAAGCTTGACTCAAAGGCAAAGGAGTGCATCTATCTTGGTACATCACATGATGAGTTTGGTTACCGGCTTTTGGATCCAACAGCCAGGAGGATCGTGAGGAGTAGAGATGTCATATTCTTCGAAGATCAGACTATCGAAGATTTTTGTAATGAGAAGAAGTCAATGGTTCGATGTCGTGCCTCTTCTGATACGCCAACAATGGAGCATAATGACCAAGGTGAACAAGCAGCCGAGGATGTTGATGCTGAGATACCTACCTCAAATGACATAAGTAACGAAGAGGTTTCTTTCGAGTCAGGCAACACAAAATCATCACAAGAAGAAGGTGAGACTCTACAACCTCAGTTACGTAGATCCACTCGTGAGAGAAAATGCTCCACTAGATACCCACCAGATGGGTATGTGATAATCACGAGTGAGGGGGAGCCACAAAACTATAACGAGGCTATGTAAGATCAACATAAAGAAGAATGGTTGAAGGCTATGCATAAGGAAATGCAATCGTTGCACGAGAACCACACATATGACTTAGTGGAGTTACCAAAAGGGAGACGAGCATTAAAAATAAATGGGTATACAAATTGAAGATGGAAGAAGGAGGCACAAGACCAAGATACAAAGCCAGAATCATCGTCAAAGGATGCAGCCAGAAGAAATGGATAGATTTTGAAGAAATCTTCTCTCATGTGGTAAAGATGCAATCTATCCGAGTAGTTCTTGGGCTTGTCGCATGCCTAGATCTAGAGATTGAGCAACTAGATGTCAAGACGGCATTCTTGCATGGAGATTTAGAATAAGAGATATATATGGAGCAACCCAAAGAATTCATTGAGCCGGGGAAAGAACACTTAGTATGTCGTCTCAAGAAAAGCCTCTATGGTCTAAAGCAAGCTCCGAGGCAATGGTATAAGAAATTCGAGTCCTTCATGGCACAACATCAATTCTAGAAGATTCGTTCCGATCACTGCGTCTTCATCAAGAGATATCCTAATGGAGAATTTATCACCTCCTACTCTATGTGGATGATATGTTAATTGTTGGTCGTGACAAGAAGAAGATCGAGGCACTGAAGAAGACTTTGAGCAGATCATTCTCCATGAAAGACTTGGGACCGGCGAAACAAATCCTTGGATGAAGATCACTCGAGATCGTTCCAAGAGACTACTATGGCTATCTCAAGAAAGATATATTGAGAAAGTTCTTGACAGATTCAATATGGATAAAGCTAAGCCGGTGGACGTTCCACTTGGAGGACACTTCAAGCTAACTAAGAAAAATGTCCAACAAGTGAGAAAGAAAAAGAAGAATGGAGAAGATCCCATATTCATCGGCGGTCGGGAGCCTCACGTACGCCATGGTCTGCACTAGACCTGATATCGTCTTCGCTGTTGGCATGGTAAGTTGATTCTTATCCAATCTCAGGAAAGAACACTGGGCATCTGTAAAATGGATATTTTGATATCTCCGGGGAACGACTAAAAGATCTATATGCTTTGGCAAAGGAAAACCAATGTTAGAAGGGTATACAGATGCAGACATGGCAGGAGACGTTGATTCAAGAAAATCAACATCAGGATATCTAATTACCTCTGCAGGGGGAGCTGTATCATGGCAATCGAGATTGCAGAAATGTGTGGCGCTATCAAGAACAGAAGCTGAGTACATAGCGACTACAGAAGCAGGCAAGGAGATGGTATGGATAAAGGGATTACTCACCGAGCTAGGGCAGATTCAAGAAAGCCCGATGCTTCTCTGTGACAACCAAAGTGCGATATACTTGGCGAAGAATCCAACCTACCACTCCCGATCAAAACACATTGATGTTCGATATCATTGGATACGAGATGCATTGGAAGAAAAGCGACTTCAACTCGACAAAGTGCATATTGATGACAACTGGTTAGATATGATGACCAAAGTGATATCTATGAAGAAATTCAAAGACTGTTGCAGAGGCGCTGGAGTTACGGATCATCCAGATTAGTCGGGAAGGGGGAGATTGTTAAGGTCCCTCCTAATTAAGGCTTCTAGAATCATCTACATGATTCATATACTACCTTGAACTATCTTCTCCAATCTATAGAATTCTAGATAGGACCAAAGAATTCTATATTAGTCCATTTTCCATAGGATTCTAGATTTGTAGAGAATTGTTCTACAATGTTCCATAGGCAAGTATAAATAGGTGGTGTGGTCATTTGCAAACACCACAACAACAACAACACAACCAACACAACACAAGATCACAATCCAACCACAACATCACAAGAGTTGTAAGTGTTGAAGAATTATAATAGAAGTTCTTCCTTCCTTTGAAGACTTCTCTTCATCTTGAGAGTTTTTCGTCATATTGAGAGAGTGCCACTATTTGAGTGAGATTATCCAACACTTGCACACTCACACTTGGGAAAGAGTTCCTCTGCTAATACGTGTTCTTCCCAACAAGTTTCAATTGGTTGAGTTTGGATTTTAATATATATATATATATTGATATGTATTTAATTTTTATTTTTGTATTTGCATATACATGTTTTTAACTTATAATATGCAATAATTTTTTTAATCATATTTAATTTACACACATATATAATAAATTTAATTTAAAATTATAAATATGTATATGCAATAAGTAAATCAAGAAATATATGCTAAAATAGAATCCATAAAATTATTGAAGGTGGAAATCTCTCAATAAAGAAAAATCTTGGAATGGGTCATTGATAAGAATTCTTCAAACGATCGAGACTAATTAAAATAATAATTTATAGTAGTGGCGTGAGACTTATAATTAATTTCTCTTGATGATGATTGATGTCAAAAAAAAAAAAAAGAATTCTCTTGATGATGTAAAGAAGCAACTTTAACTACCAGAGTGTACATTATGATAGTCAAAGTATTAGGAATGTTATATTTCTGGTGAAATATACATTATTTTGTTTGAATAATGAAAGGGTGAAGAAGGTAGAAAATACATAAAAATAGTGTGAAAATGGTGAAAATTGGTATGGAAAGATATAAGTATAATTTTTTCTGTTCCTAGAATGTGGTAATATGGATACCCACTATAAGAGGATAGAGGTTTATATTTATGTTTTCATTTTCTGTTCTAAGATATTACTGTAAAATTTTTGCTTAAAACAATGTTTGAGGCTTTGCTGGAAGTATTTTCTGATGTTAAATCAAAATTTTATGGTTAATTAGCAATACCTTTGAAGCGTCCCTAGTAGCAGGTAAGGTATATTGAATGTTCAAAGTCGTCATAGACTTCATGTTCATGATATGCAAATTAAGGGTTTTTTTATTTTTTGTTTGTTTTTCTTTGTTTGTTTTTCTTTTAATGTAGTAATAGAAAAGGATATTGCTTGAATCGCATTGTTTGCAATGGACGAAAGGGAAAATTATTATAAGACACATATATATATATATATATATATAGTAGGGATTTAATAATAAAGTAAAGATGACAAGATTTTTTTTTTGGGGGGGGGGGGGGGGTGTGGGGGGTTGGGGCTAATAATAATAAAGTGAAGATGATAAGATGAGAGTTACAACGGGATTAGATTCAGGGCGTCATTTGGTAATTACTATGACAATCTTATCAAATGACCCTAGCTAGCTAAAGATGATAGTAAAGATGACAATATTACGGGTAATTGATATTTATATTTGAATTGTGCTTTAAGGGTATGTGGTAATTGATATTTATATTTGAATTGTTTTTTAAGGGTATGGATCATACATGTGCATGTGAGGTTTCTGATGTAGATATTGATTGTGTGATAGAAAACGTTGTGTGATGGGTTCCTACAAGGTTTCATGTCATGTATGCATATGATAATTTAATGGGAGATATGATTTATATGATGTGGATCTTTCGGGTGACTGGATTCGCCTGTGTTGCATCACAAACTAATGTCCATCATACAAATCATCTCTGGCAACATGTCTGACGTATAGACAATCGAAGGGTCTATACCCAATCTTAATTGATTTTTAAAATCAAAGCATGTTTGCAGCATTATATTCAACCGATGTTTGATTTTACATGCTGATAGGGGTGGGAATAGGACAGGCCGTCCGACAGGGGCCTACGGCCTGGCCTCTTTAAGGCCTAGCCTGGCCTGACCTTTATACAAAATAGGTCAGGCCCGGATAAATTTCAAGGTTTGTTTAGTTATATAGACCTAGGCCGGGCTTCATACAAAAGCCTATTAGGCCTACTAGGCCGACCTATTAAAATTTTTATATATTTTTTTATAATTTATTAATATTTTTATTTATTATTTATTTAATAATTAAATGGGCTTAAATAGGACCTAAAACCTGGCATATTTAAACAAAAAGGCCAGGCTTGGGCTATAAACTAGGCCTATATAAGACCATAGGCCATGCTCAGGCCTTACAAATTTTAAGTAGACCTAGGCCGTACAAGGCTGTACAAATTTTAATTGGTGAATTTTTTTTAAAAGTAATAATAGATATATATTTTTTAATTTGATGTGGGGCCTTGTATAGGGCGCGTAGGGTGCTTTTTTCTCATCATATTAAGAGTAATTATTTATTTTTATACTTCAACTATTTCAAAATGTCTATTTATATACTGTCACCAAAAAAAATATCTATTTATATACCTGAACTTTTTTCTGGAAAAAATACATTCCAATTATTAAAACCTAGAAAAATCTATATTTTCCGTTGCCGTTAAGTTTGATTATTCCGTAAAATATGTATGGGCAGGTTGGTCATTCCATATTTTTTACTCCCTCCGTCCCACTCCAAGTGTCTTGTTACTGTTGGGCACGGGAATTAAGGTAGAGTTGGTTTGTGAGTATATGGTGGGGTCCACATAGTTGTTGGGGGGAAAATTATTTCTATTTATAGAAAGAAGACATTTGTAATGTGACATCCAAAAATAGTAAGTAGGACATTTGGAATGGGACAGAGGGAGTATTAATTTAACCCGTTGACCCAAATCTATATACATGATCTAAATCCAATATTTTTGACCCGGCAATTCAATCTTCCACCCACAAATTCAATCCACCGATCCCCAAATTTCCAGACATCAAACAAATCCTATAACAATCCACAAACAAAAATCATCATTCATATAACAAAATTATTGCAGATATGAATGGGAAAACTGCGCTATGGAATGCTATATCCAAAAAGCACCATTCGATCTTCAAAATCCTCTACCATTGGGCTTCCATCTCCGACCCATACATTGCAAGCGACCTCCTCTGCATGAAAGCAATGAAAGAACTACTCAAGCAAGGACTTTCGTGGATTCCAAAGATCGACACGGACAGACTGCCATCCAAGTTGCGACAACAGAAGGCCACATAGACATGGTGAGATTCCTGCTGATGAACGGATCCGAAGCCAGTGACACGGTGAGAAACAATATCCCTGCGGCAAACCTGACCGAGATTCTATCGAGGCGCGAGGTCGGCCACCAGATATCAATGCCGGAATCATTGAACGAAAGCAATCATTAAAGAATTACAATTCGATTATTTATTTTTTATTTTTAAAAAGACACCATATTCGAAGATGTAACAGTTGAATTCGAAGGTTGCACTCAAAACAACACCAGTAACAGTTGAATTAAAAGGAAAACGGAATCACCTCAGGCGATCAAAGGAGACAAAATTCCGAAGGCAACTCCAATTTGATTTAGACGTAACATTCTTTTGATGACTTATAGAAAAAGCATAGGAAGAAGTCAAATCAATGGGCTTGGTGGTTGACCAAGGTGTTGGGGCCATATGGAATAGTGGGCCGCGAAAGAGCTATTGGGCCTGTTGGGGCCATATGGAATAGTGGGCCGCGAAAGAGCTATTGGACCATAAGACATGGGCCAGAAGAAAGAGAAAGTCCAAAAAGAAGAATGGGCTCGAGATTGGTAAGGCCGAAAGCACATAGTAAACCGAAGGGAAGAAATCGGAGCTGATCAAGATTTCGGCCGAAATAGGAAGAAACAGCCGAAAGCTAAACAACCGAATGGAAGGGAGAAAGAAGTCGGCTCAGAAGAGTTAGCCGGAGAGCGGTTATTCCAGCTCCGGCTATAAATAGGGGTCGACGCACTCAAAATCAAGGAGATCAATCCAACCCCCAAATTACTTTTATCAATTTTAATTCCTTGTTATCTTTACTGCTTTCTTTACAACTTTCCTTTACAGCTTTCCTTAGAATCTAGCCTAGTTTGTAGCGGTTACCATTTCCAAATCCACCGTTGCTCCTTAGCAGCTGGTAGTTTGGTTCTCTGTTTTTGGTGAATTCCGCCGTTGTTTCTTAACAACAGGCAGATTCTCCGTTGTATCGTGTTATTGTTGATCAATTCAAGGAAGATTCATTCAATTGTGGGCGCATTATTGTTAATTCGAACCCGTAATCGGTTTGATCCTTTTCCGATAGCCTCCCTTGAGGAGAAAAAGGTCCTTGGCTACACCCGAGCCAAACAGTGGCACGCCCAGTGGGACTCAAAATGGTGTTTGAACAAGCAACTCCAGCAGCAAACACGGCGGCGAGGACTGATTTGCCGCCGATTCAGGAAGAGCGCGCACCAGAAGCCGGAGAATTCCCCCCAGGGTTCCCCGGACCATCACATTTCCATAATCAGGAGTTTTCAAATGATGATTTAACCCCGCGATTCCGAGATCAGGTTCAATTTATGGTGGAGGCGGCGGTTACCAACTCGGTTCGCCAAATCGAAGGAAATATCCTGGCAGCGATGCCAGCCATGTTTAGAGCCGAAATTGCGAGGAGTATGTATCCGATGGGAGCGCAGCAAGCTCCAGTGGCGCAGAATCCACCGCAAAATAATCACAATTTTCAGCAGCAGGCCTTTAGGCCGCCAGGAGGGCATGGAGCTCGGCCTTTTGTTCCTCCGCAGCAGAGGTACGATCAGCAACAGAATCAACCGCCTCAACCAGTAGTTCAACCGCCTGCTCCAGTGGTTCAACAACAATACGCACCACTTCAGCAGAATCCACCACAACTGGTTGATAGAGAGCTGATTGCCGAGATTATTCGCACACAGTTTGGGAATCTCATCGGCCAGGAGAATAGGCCGATGTATCGGAAACCTTATCCGGATTACATCGAGGAGCAGTATCCACTGCCCAGAGGGGTGAAGGTTCCAGATTTTAACACTTTTTCTGGAGAAGTCGGCCGCTCTACCATCGAGCATATCGGCCGATTTACAGCTCAATGTACCAGAATCGCGCAAAATGATTTTCACAAGCTGATATTGTTCAGTTTGTCATTAACTGGCCCAGCATTCGAGTGGTACATTAATCTGCCAGCGGGATCGGTCAATACTTGGGCCGAAATGGAGCGGTTATTCCATGACCGATTCTATAACACTAGTCCGGAAGTCTCGGTAGTTGATCTGACGTCAACCAAACAGAAGGCGTCTGAATCGGTTACTGAATTCATTGAGAGATTTTATGCAGTGAAGGCTCAGGTGAAGACAATGCTGCCTGAGCATGAATATATTCAAATTTTAAAGCAGAATTTGAAGTTTGCCATCAAGGACAGATTGATGGTAACAAGACCAAGGACGGTAGCCGAATTAACGGCTGAAGCAATAAGGATGGAGACATATTTGGCGGAACAGGCGGCTTTCAAATCAAGCCGAAGTCAAAGCGGAAGGTCACAACCTATCCAGTCAGCTGCCTCATTTGCTGAATCTCTGGATAGATGTGAAATTCAGGAAGAGTACAATGCGGAAGACGTTCCTGCATTAGCCGAGGTCGCGAGGGCAGAGTTAATCATAAAAAAGCCTATGACTTGTCCAGCACTTCGGCCAGCCAGAGGCAAGGAGAAAGAAGGAGGAGATGAATCTCAAAGGTTTTACTCTTTCGACTTGTCACAAATGGACGAAATATTTGATTATTGCCAGAAGAACGGATTGCTAGAGTTTAAAGGAAACCATCCACAGCCTACCAAGGATCAGTTGGAGGCCGGATGGTGCAGGTTCCACGGATCAGCCACTCATTCCACGGCCATTTGTGGGCATTTTAGGAAGCTGATTCAGAAACATGTGGATGATGGGAAGCTGAAGTTCCCAGAAAGGCTTATGGCAGTCGATAAGAATCCGTTCCCGGCTGCCAACATGGTGATGGTGCAGCCCAACCAGAATAAATCGGTGCATGACCGATTGGGGGATCAAACATCATCTAGCAAGAGCTCTGTGCACGATCGGCTTGGGGATCAGCCATCGGCTCAGAAGTCAGGAGTATGGAAAAGGCTAGGATCTCCGAAGGGAAAAGAGAAAGTTACAGATGTCTTTGACCGATTGGGGAACTATGAGGTGAAAGAGTGGATCAAGCAATCGGAGAGACATCAGGAGATCGAGGTTGGAGATAAGAGTGAGAGACCAACGTTGAAAATCATAACCAACGGATGGGACTCAGAGATGAAGTTAACAGCCGATAAGCAGAATGGAAAGACTGTGATACAGATCACAGTCCCTGAAGAAGCAGTTAGCCCCGAAATGAAAAAGCTTAGAAGGCCACCAGCAAATACTCAGGTAGGCCGATGGGTCCGAAACTCTCCAGAAAGAAGGCATTTCGATCAACGCCGACATGACCATTCAGCTTGGAGGGCAGAGGAGAGGAAAGTCCCAAAAGGAAAGGGATCATATCGTACTTTCAAACGAAGAATGCAACGGCTTAAAGCAGCTGCTGCTTCTGAGCAAGAGGAGTATGATATGATGCATATGGAAGAGGACTTCCCTGATGACTGTTTGTTCTCGGGAGGACGAGTACTCAATAGGGTATTTTCGGCTCGTTTGAGGTCCGAATCAAAAGAAGAGAGGAAGCCGAAAGAAGGACAGGATCGGCTAAAGAACAAGACTGAATTTCGGCCAAAAGTAATACAGCCAAAAGTTGAAAGAGAGCAGCCGAAATCGAAAGAGGAATGGAAGCCTAGACCAGTCCGAACCAGGGAATGGAAACCAAAGACAACTATCATTCCGAATAGTGATACACCCCCTGTTGGGCAGTTTAAATTCGACTTCGGGTCTAGTGCGAATATGGTGACAGTAACCACCGAAGAGAAAGAGGAGTACTGGTCGGATTCCGAGCCAGCGGTGGTTTTTTGTCAAAAGGATGGAGAATACTATGGTGATGAAGAACCCATAGTGGATTTTTGTTTCGATAAACTTGAGGTATTTCGGCCGGAAGCCGAAATAGAGAAATCTTTTGAGGAAGGGTATAAGGCATTCGTTCCAGAAGCTCAACCAGGTACGATTTTGCCTCCAACTGCGCAAATGTCCCAGCATGTGAGGCCTTTATACGTTAAAGGTTGGGTCAATGGGAGACCACTTAGAAGAATGTTTATCGACGGTGGGGCCACAGTTAATATCATGCCACTATCCACGCTAACGAAGATAGGCCGCTCGAAGGAAGATTTACTCCCTACGAGAATGAAGGTAATGAGTTTTGTGGGGGCTCAAACCGCGGCCGAAGGATGTATACTGGTGGATGTAACGGTCGGAACAATATCAATTCCGACCATGTTCTTTGTGGTGGATGCAGAAGTTCCGTATGCGGCCCTATTAGGCCGATGCTGGATTCATACATCCCGATGTTTGCCATCAACGCTTCACCAGAAAGTATGGTTCTGGAAGAAAGATGGCACAGTAGAAGAAGTAGATGGAGATCAACCTCCATTTCCAGTCGGCTCAGCCGGACGAATTGATGCGGTGTTATATGAAGAACCGATTCAACCATTCCTAGCAGTGGTAGGGGATCGGTACCCGCAGGTGATCGAGTGTGATTGGACAGATTTGGGGTTTGAAATCAGATACCAGGCCGATGAACGGCCAGTCGAAGAAGAAAGTAAATGATGGAGTCACAACCGAATCGAGCGACCGAGTTCGAATCGGCCGAACTCGGAGTTTCAGATGACAAAGCAGGATGGAGCGATTTAATAGACGCAATTCCAAAGCGAACGCCGGATTTCAAAGCTCAAGACCCCTTGAAAATGGTCAATGTTGGTACAGACGAACACCCGAGGGAGATCCCGTTGAGTGCGAATCTTGACCAGCAGATGACAAGCCGATTCAAGGAGGTTCTAGTCGAATTCAAGGATTGTTTCGCATGGGACTATACAGAGATGCCAGGATTGGAGCGGTCGATTGTAGAGCACAGACTGCCTATTAAAGAAGGATTCAGGCCGCATAAACAGCCGGCCAGGAGGGCAGCGCCCGAAATAGTCCCAAAAAATAAAAGAAGAAATAGAGAAATTGTTAGCGGCCGGGTTTGTTAGGCCAGCTAAATATGTAGAATGGCTATCAAATATTGTTCCTGTAATAAAGAAGAATGGAAAATTGAGAGTTTGCATTGATTTCAGGAATCTTAATATAGCCACTCCAAAAGATGAGTATATGATGCCTATTGTTGACTTGTTGATTGATTCGGCCGCAAAACAGGGGATGCTATCTTTTATGGATGGATATTCAGGATACAACCAAATTTTTATGGCCGAAGAAGACATTCACAAGACTGCATTTCGGTGCCCTGGCGCCATAGGGATATATGAATGGGTGGTGATGCCGTTCGGACTGAAGAATGCAGGAGCTACATACCAGAGAGCCATGAACTATGTTTTCCATGACCTCATAGGGGATTGTGTTGAAGTCTATATTGACGACGTCATGGTCCGATCCAAAGATATCGAAAGCCACTTGAACGATTTGCGGAAGGTATTCGCGAGGATGAGGCTGCATGGAGTCAAGATGAATCCAGCCAAGTGTGCTTTCGGAGTACAGGCAGGAAATTTTCTCGGGTTCCTGGTACATAACAAAGGAATAGAAGTTGATGCGAACAAAACCAGGGCTATCCAAGAAGCCAAACCTCCACATGATAAGAAGAGTCTACAAAAGTTTCTTGGAAAAATCGGTTTTCTGAGACGATTCTTAGCAAATGCGGCTGGAAAGTCGAAACCACTAACCGATTTATTGAGGTTAAAGAAGGAAGAGGAGTTCAAATGGGGAATCGACCAGCAAAAGGCCTTCGAACAATTGAAGCAGGATTTGATGAATCCACCTGTGTTGGTTCCTCCAATTTTAGGACGGCCATTGAAGTTGTATATAGCAGCGGCCGAAGAATCTATTGGAGCATTACTGGCGCAGGAAGACGATGAAGGAAGGGATCGGGCGATCTACTATCTTAGCCGAATCCTAAGGGACGCCGAAGTAAGGTACTCGCCGATTCATAAACTATGTTTAAGCCTTTATCATGCATGCCAGAAATTAGAATATTATATTCAACCAAGGCAAGTGATAGTGGTAGCTTCGGTTGACATAGTTAAGATTATGATGAATGATCCGGTCAGTAGCCGAAGAATGGCCAAATGGGCCATGAAGTTAAATGCATACGATTTGAGATATCAACCTTTAAGGGCTATGAAAGGACAGATTGTAGCCGATTTTCTGGCTGATCATGTGACGCACCCGATAACCGATGACATCGATCATCAGGATCGGCCGAAGGAAGTTGGTGAGATAGGAATTGTATACTTGCAACCATGGGTAATGACATTTGATGGTTCTAAAGCCGCTTCAGGAGTTGGAGCAGGGTTTACCCTACAAACACCGGAGGGCAAGATATACAAATATTTCGTGCAACTGCCAGAGTCATATACGAACAACCAAGCCGAATATAAAGCGTTAATTTCGGGATTACAACGGTTGATAGAAGAAGGAGTCAGAGCAATCATTGTCAAAGGAGACTCGCAAGTAGTTGTCCAGCAACTGCTAGGCGATTTTTCGGTTAAGAGTTCGCAATTGATTAGATTGTATGAAGAAGCGGTTACTTTGTTAGAGGAATTTGATGAGGTGTACATTGAATACATCCCGAGAGAAAAGAACAAAGAAGCCAATGAATTGGCTCAACATGCGGCTAAATATCGGTTGATGCCGATAGCAGGAAATGTAGAAGTGCGTTTGGCCGAAACAGAGAAGGCCGAATGGATAGAAAAGATAGCACAGATATTAGAAGATCCTTCGGAGGCTAATCCAGCCGAAAAACGGAAAGCGATGGACTACGTCATAATAGGAGGATTATTATTCAAGCGTGCTATTGATGGAATATTGCTCAGATGCGTCGGAGAAGAAGACGCTAGAAGGGTAATGGGAGAGGTTCATGAAGGAATATGTGGTGCACATCGGGCAGGAAAGTCGATGAAGTGGAGCATTATTCGGCTGGGATATTATTGGCCGAATATGGGTCCTGATTGTGAAAAATATGCAAGAGGATGCACCGAATGTCAAAAGCATGGGCCGATTCAGAAATTACCGGCCGAAGAATTACATATAATGATCAAACCATGGCCATTCAGAGGATGGGCCATGGACATCATAGGAAAAATTCATCCCTCTTCGTCGAAAAGACATGAGTTCGTGCTAGTAGCAACAGATTACTTCACGAAATGGGCCGAAGCCCAGGCGTATGTCAGCATTTCACAAGAGGAGGTGATTGAGTTCATTAAGAGACAGCTGATTTATAGATTCGGGATCCCACAGACGATATTAACAGATAGAGGAACGGTATTTGTGGGAGAAAAAGTCAAGGCCATTGCGGACGAATACGGGATAAAAATTGTACACTCGTCACCATATTACCCGCAAGGAAATGGACAAGCAGAGGCCACAAACAAACAGCTAATAGGAATCATAAAGAAAATGATTGAAGATCAACCAAGAAAATGGCACGAAAAGTTATCTGAAGCACTGTGGGCTTATCGAAATACCAAAACCTCAGCTACTGGGTTCACACCATTTCGGTTGACTTATGGAATGGATGCAGTATTGCCAGCCGAAATAACAGTGCCGACTTTGAGAACAAGCCAGGCGGATTCAATGTTGGCCGAACAGTATGATTGTGCGATGAAAGATGAGTTATTGGAGATAAATTCCAATCGGGTACAGGCCTTTGAGAATTTGCAGAAAAATAAAGATATTGTGGCCGATTGGTACAATAAGCGAATTCGTCTTAAGCGATTTGAAGTTGGAGACTTAGTTTGGAAAGTTATATGGCCGCCTAAGCAGAAGGATGGCCGATTAGGTAAGTGGAGTCCCAATTGGGAGGGACCATTTATTGTTCATACAAGATTACCAAATGGAGCGTACGTTTTGGTGGACGAAAATGGTGAGCAGATGTCAAATCCAGTTAATGCAAGATACATGAAGAAATATTATCCATCAGTATGGGATTGAACATTAAGCGATGCGAAAAAGTAAAGATTTTATTGCATGAACGAATAAGTACAAAGAAGGTGCTACTTCGGCCGAAAGCGGCGTCGATAGCCCGAAATTACAATATACAAGGGAAACGTCCTATACTAAGCAGGCATATACAAGGGAAAGGTCCTTGAAAGACATTCAGCCTTGTAGAAATGCCGCTAAAACTATCGGCAACACAGAAGCGGGGCACAGTTGCTTGCCCCAGAACAGTATTGCCGATTTAAGTCCTACCACCGAACTTCTACTCTAGGATACGATAGAACGAAAAGTACAACGTCCCAGAGGTAGAAGTCAAACTCGAGTACAGCCGCCGCACGACCTCAGACAGAAGAAGGAGGAGTGCAGCGAGACAGTCACCCAAAAGCGGTGGAAGGGGGAAAGGAGAGAGGAATAACTAGGGGTAGTTATTCCCCCCATTAGAAAAGGTCCGACAGGATATGCAACCGCAAAGTCGAAAAGGGGCACATCAGCATAGCCGTCGAGACCTGCATTTGGAATAACATATAAAGATCCTCGCCCATACGAACATGGTGAAAAGGGCATTAGTTGAACTCGTGTTGCATAAGCAAAAAATTTTCGTATCACGTCTGGAAATCCTTGCACGAGAATACTTGCCAAAGGCCACGGAGGAACTGGAGACAGAAAGTTGAACAAGGGAAAAGGAAGATCCATATTGCTATAGAAAAAAGAAAAAGGGAAGTGATGGATAAGTGTCAACAATGCCAGGTATTTATAGGAAGAGGTAAGTGCTTGGCGGAAGAAACGGTCAATAGTAAATGTTATTTATGGGAAAACGTTACAGCTGATTCCCGGAAAAAGCTGCTAATATTCAGAAATCAGCAATAAAGGAGACCGAAAATAATGGAATTAACGGGATACGAATCGCGTTACAAAAGATACAAAAGATACGAATCCAAGTACAATGTATCGGCCAACATAGTCTAAAAAAGGCCGATTACAGCTGTCAAGAAAGGGAAGAGTGACCGAAATTTACACTTAACAAAGGACAAGACAAAACACAGAACTGATATGCAAAGACAAATTAGTGGTCTTCCTGGGCGTCAGAAGGAACAGCATCATCCAAGCCTTGCGAGGTGGCAGTAGTAGGATTAGCCGAAGATGGCATCAGATTCGGACTTGCCGAGGGAGAAGGACCAGCAGTTTCACCAGGAGGGAGGTGAACGGTCGATGAACCAGCACCACAGGAAGCACCAGTTTTCCCTAGAAGAAAAGAAGGAAAAGGGAATAATAAGTGAGAGAGCATAAGAGAAAAATCATGACAGGAAATGGAAGGAAGCAGGGTACCTGAAGGAATGATTGGCACAGGTGGGTTATCGCTCGAAGGGGAGGACTCTATTTCGGAAGGGTCCAAAGGAAACAAGACATGTGGAGAAAGGACTTGAACAACACTGTGCCCACCAAGGCTCTTGATGGCCGAATCCAGTTGACCAACTAAAGACTGGGTTTCGGCCCATTTTTCTTGGAAGGTACCAATAATGTAATCGTTGAAACTGATCCGCATGGCCAAATAAGAAGCATCCTCCTGAGAATCCAAGATTTTGGCCCTAGGAGCTTCGGCCGATTGACGAAGAATTTTGATCGATTGTTTCAGATCGGCCGATTTTCGCTTAGTGTGAGCCAAAGTTGATTCCAAATCCTTCTCTTGTCTCTGGAGCTTGGCTATCTCAGCCCGAATCAAAGCAAGATCTTCGGACTGCTTAAGCTCCTGAGATTCCACTTCAGACAGCTTACTCATTTGAGCCCGATACTCTGCAGAATAATTGTCAAAGATGGCTCGTGAAGAGGCTGCAGCCTCACGTTCGGCGGCAAGCTTATGTCGCATTTTTAAGTGAGCCAAAAGTTCCTGATCCATTGAGAGGACAGACCTCGTAATCATCTGAAGAGTACCATTCAGATTCAAAGATACCATCTCGTCATGAAATTGCTGCTCAAGATGAGACAAGAGGATAAGGATCGGTTTGGGGTTGACGAATTCCACGTCAGATTGTCGGCCGATTAGATTGCATAGCCTGGCCAGACAATCACCAAGGTGAGTAGAAAGATCCGACGGACGAGAAACCAGAGACGCGGGAGAAAAGAAATCGTCCAAAACATGCCGATCAGGAAATGGTGATAAAGGGACATGATCGGCAGGGGTTTCATCAGCAACCATACCACTAGGTAAGGGGCCAGACGGTTTCGGAACAACTAAAGATGAAGGTGTAGCAAGATCCGTAATAGGCTGAGGACAATCGACCGAAAGAGGGGCGGAAGGGTCAGCCGAAGTAGAGCTTGCAATCAAACCCCGAGGGGTAACAGCAGAAGAACTAGCGGGAACAGCCAAATTACTGGTACTGGCCGATGTGCGAAATTCGGCTGCTGGAGGAGCCGATACCACAGTCGGAAGTGGTTGAACATCGGGTTGTGGCAAAATAGGTGGGACCTAACAAGAATAAGAAAAAGGAATTAGTCGAAGGAAAGGAGCCTGGAAAAAGGAGAAAAGTAGTATAACGAACCGCAAAAAGGGAGGCAGGGATTCTGCCAAGCGGTGAATGAGATGAACGCCTCCTGGTCTGAGTAGGAGGAAGAAAGTCGACGAGAGAGGCCGAAGGCGAAGCAGGCCTTTTTCGGCCAGGTTCTGAAGTAGAGGAGCAAGGAACATCTGAAGAAATCGGATAAGTGAGACATAAAGGAAAAGGAACGAGCAACGACCGAAGAAGAGAGGAAAAGAAAAGAAACATACCTGGGCGAGAAGCGGAAGACGAACCGAGAATGCGCTGAGGAGTGGAACCCGGAGATGATGAAGGGACGGTAGAGAATGCCAGAATGGGAGAGAAACCACCCCTCCGCAGAACCGAGTCAAGGTTGGCGCTAAAAAAGACACCAGCAACACCGTTCCACCAAGACTGGAAACGGGAGGTAACGGACCCTGGACGAGCAACAAACTTCCAAACCTTGAAGGAGATCAAACGTTTGTGATAGAGGGAGCATTGTTGACGACTGGTAGAAGCAGAGAGGCGTCTACCGGCTCTGAGGGCCTCCACTAAGTCTTGACCAAAGCCGAATTGACGGCTAACCAGATGGGGATTGTAAACTTCAAAAGGAATAGCAGACTTGGCAGAAACAAATGTGGAACCATTGAAGATCGGGCGGGGTAATATACACCTGTTCCATATTTGAGCAAAAGCCAAAGGAAGAGGAGTCCCGAAGGGGGAAGTAACAATATTCCTGACCCAAGCAAAGTCAGCTTTCCGATAGTGATAATGAGAAAAGGCTTGTTCGGCAGTACGACCCAGGAAATAGTTGATCCAGTGGGGAATCGACAAAGGAGGAAGGGGTGCTCTAAGAAGATCCGGAGCGATAAAATGGTTAGGGCGAATATCATGGGGAGGAAATTGGGAAATGTCGCGAAAATGCCAAACTAACCACAAGTAAAGGAACCATAACGGGCCACGGGCTTTATCAGACGAACCTTTTTCCCAACCCGACACAGTAGCCGAAATACCCGCATACAGATGAGCGAGGAAGAAATCGGCTGAAGGCAGGGTCACATGATTAAGAAGTGCCGAAGCAAAAGAGTGTGTTTCGAGAAGAACACTCTTGGAAGGAACACACCAGAAGAATTTCGTAAGGAAGTACATCATAAAAGCAAGAGGCTCTGAAGGGTGTGGAGCTGGCGAAATAGGATCACTCTGATGGGAAACGATCCAATTAGCAAAGGAATCGCCAGAGGAAAAGCCAGTATTTTTCTCCTTGGGCAACGACATGATGGCAAGGTTATCCCCACGGACAGAGAGGCCAAGGAGAAGCTTCACGTCCTGAATGGTGGGAGTCATCATCCCCCAAGGGAAACAAAAACAGTTCACAGAAGGATTCCAGAAGCAAAGAAGGGCCTGGATAGGGCGAAGATCTGTGGGAAGTGGCAAGGTACTAAGGGAAATCATACGGTAGACATATGACTTATGCCAAGAGTCACGACAGTGGGGTTCGAGGTGATGATACCACGCCACATAATCAGGAGAGGGCGAAGACCAATTAGCAAAAGATGAAGGAAAAAGCTTGGAAGAGAAACAGGGCTCATATAGAAGAACGGAACGATTATCAAAGATCCGAGCAGTACATTCATCGATATCCTCAGGAATGCCCAACGGACCTAAGGAGTAGAAGCCCTCAGGCAAGAGGCGAACTGCGGACTGAGAAGCAAAGGAGTTCTCAATTCTGAGAAGATCAGCAGAAAGAGCAGTAACAGGGGCAGAGGGATTTTCCATCGGAGAAAAATGGAAAGAAAGAGAGATAGAGGAGAAGTTGGAAAGGCAGTTCACTCCGAGTACGTGGTGGGCTACGTAAATAGGGGAATGATGGAGAGCACCCTCGAGAAAGAGAAAATAACCGCCAAAAGGAAGAAGAAAGGGAGGTTACTTGGGCTCCTTCGCATGGAAGCAATTCGCCCAAGTAAGGAGGGCATCTGTTGGGGCCATATGGAATAGTGGGCCGCGAAAGAGCTATTGGGCCTGTTGGGGCCATATGGAATAGTGGGCCGCGAAAGAGCTATTGGGCCATAAGACATGGGCCAGAAGAAAGAGAAAGTCCAAAAAGAAGAATGGGCTCGAGATTGGTAAGGCCGAAAGCACATAGTAAACCGAAGGGAAGAAATCGGAGCTGATCAAGATTTCGGCCGAAATAGGAAGAAACAGCCGAAAGCTAAACAACCGAATGGAAGGGAGAAAGAAGTCGGCTCAGAAGAGTTAGCCGGAGAGCGGTTATTCCAGCTCCGGCTATAAATAGGGGTCGACGCACTCAAAATCAAGGAGATCAATCCAACCCCCAAATTACTTTTATCAATTTTAATTCCTTGTTATCTTTACTGCTTTCTTTACAGCTTTCCTTTACAGCTTTCCTTAGAATCTAGCCTAGTTTGTAGCGGTTACCATTTCCAAATCCACCGTTGCTCCTTAGCAGCTGGTAGTTTGGTTCTCTGTTTTTGGTGAATTCCGCCGTTGTTTCTTAACAACAGGCAGATTCTCCGTTGTATCGTGTTATTGTTGATCAATTCAAGGAAGATTCATTCAATTGTGGGCGCATTATTGTTAATTCGAACCCGTAATCGGTTTGATCCTTTTCCGATAGCCTCCCTTGAGGAGAAAAAGGTCCTTGGCTACACCCGAGCCAAACACAAGGAAAAACATGGTTTGATTTAGACATAACATTCTTTTGATTCTCTTACGATATTTTCTTGCTATCGTAAAAAAAAATAAATAATGGTATTAAAGGGCCTGTGGCTGCATCCGTCACTGATTGCAACTTTTCGTCGAAGTGTTAAGCAAGAAGCTACCAAAGGCATTTTAGGTCATTACATCTTCCAATAATCCGAGTGCAATAGTTTGTTTACAACAATATTTTGAGTCAACGTTGTTCCTTTCTGTCTACAGAGACAAGCCTAAGGAGAAAAATGATGCCCCCAAATTAGGTCCATAAAATAGAAAATATAGACGTCTCCACTCAACCTACACAGACAAGTGATGCCCCAAATCAGACCGAGAAAATAGGAAATTCAGACGCTCCACAAAGCCTACTGGGCAGTAAAGATCCTATGGCTGCTGATTCTAGCTTGTAAACTCACCATTGATTAGGCACTACGCAAAGGAGCAGTCGTTAGTACATACTAGTATTACCCCCACCCGAATGGGCGGGGATGATATGTGATAATGATAGATATAATATAGTTCACATAAGATGATAATAAAATATTAAAATGTAATACTAACCAATTGATATACGAAATAACACACACAAATGTACTTGAATTTTTAATGAAATAATTGTTATTCGTCAAAATATTTTGCCGAGCAATTGTATATATAATTTATGCACCAACAATTAACAAAAAAAATATTACTTGTTCAAATCCAAAATATTAACCCCAATATTTCATACAATAGTGCATTATTTAAATTTAAATGTATATAATAGTCATCCAATATTTGACCCACATAATGTATTCAAGTTAAACATACAATATTAGACAAATTAATTATCACTCCGAATTATTCATAATATTCTTTTATTAGAGGTAGATAATTAAACAATGTATACAATATTTAATAATTTACAATTTAATCCAATTTTCATCAAAAAGTGTATTTAGGCAAAAAAAATCCTAAACAAACAAAAAAGTAAATAAAATCACAAATAATTATTTTTTTGAACTTAGATCTTTTTTTCTTTAAAATTATATATAATTTTATGCATACTTTCAGTATATAATTTAACCCAATTGATATGAAGAAAATAAAATATTTAACTAAAAATTATGCTAAATTAATCAATTAATTATATTGCATAATATAATGGACAATATATTTATTACTCAATAAAGATTAATTGCTAAAATATCAAAATTTATTAAAAAAATATATTCTTTTTTCTGAACAACTTCCACATTATTTTTCATTAAATTTTAATTTAGAAATATTTTTATACATAAATATATTATATGAATTTAATAAAAACATAATTATTTTGCGTTATTATATTTTCAATCATGAATATGTATATTTTTTATGTAGCATTTTATTAAAATGCATTTTTTAAAGTGTTTTTTCATGAGTTCTTTCAATGCCCAATAGTAATTAATTATAAAAGGAAAGTTTTAGGCACTATTCATATCATCAAGAGGATTTATATATTATAGATGTAAACTCCCATTTGCTTATTAGCAATTGCTAGTTCTAAGAAATACTTGAGTGACTGAGTAGAGCATTTTTTTTTTTTTTTGAGAAATTGAAGCCAGGAAAAAAAGACAAAGACAAAAAAAAAAAATCAAAAGAAAAAATATCCCAAGCAAAACAAAAACAACGAAAGAAATATTAAAATCTAGGAAACCATATGTCGGACGCATCCGCCGGCGCCGCTAAATCCCCACGAATGAAATCAGAAAGAAAGGCCCAAATAGAATAAAAACCCTCCAAGGATGTCTCATGCTTAGCCAATCGATCTTTAACTCTATTCCCTTCGTGAAAGGACATGAAAGACCCTACACTCATCAAAAGAGGACATGTTATCCTTGATCTTTTTCATTGAAGCAATGGCACCACTGAAATTAGGCTCGCGTGATTTTGTCCCCATTGAAGCATTGTAATCCCTGAAATTAGGTTTGCATGAATTTTTCTACACTAAAACAATGCTATCTCCAAAATTACACTTGCATGCTGATTGTTGAATCTTGCAGTTCTTGTATTTTTTTCTTTTTTTTTCCCTCTCTCTATGTGTGTGCGTTACTGTTGCTTTAATTGTTCTTTCCCTTGTTATCTTACAAACCACTGATAATTATATTGCTGAAATAAATTAGAAGTTCCAATACTCAAACTATCAACTCTGTGAATATGGGCATATATATATATATATCACCACTAGACAAACTGAAAGCAAGATTCACTTTACAATAATAAATTAATAATTATTTCAGAAAATAAGCACATAACAAATAAGTCTAAGGCCTGAGGGTAAGCAGTACTGTGTTGCAGTTGACTGGTTTCATCACCCATTAGAGTACGTGGTGGTCTAGGGGGCCGCGGCGGTGGCACTGATACCTGCAACGGTGGTGGCTGTTAAAGTCCCACATCGGTTATATGTTGGGTTATATCCTGTTTATATGGACATGGACCACTCTACTTATCACTAATTGGTTTTAGGTTGAAGCCCTAGGTCCATCTTATTTCTAACAGTGGCGAAGGAGTGGCGCGAGATGGGTGGGGGGTGGGTCTAGGGAGCACTGGATTGAGGTTGACATTGTGAGATGGCGGTGGTGGGGAAAGTTGCGGCCTTGCATTTGTAGTAGCTGAGAAAGCATCGCCAGTAATAATAATAATAATAAGAATACCATTATCATCATAAGACTCCTCCTCAGAGCTGAAACAATTCCATGTCTCTGCATTTTCTACTTTCTAATTCCACCAGCTGATATTCTCTACTTTACTATGATCTACATACATGAAGTATATATGTAGTAGAAATATAAACGTACAATTCATGATGGTAATTACTAGGAAGTTGTTCTGGAAGGTGCAAGTCAAGAGAAAATGTTTAAAAATCCCACCTACTCAATTAAATTTACTATTCAATATTCTTTGTGGAAATCTTAGTAAATACCCAAAGAATTTAAGAACACATCACTATAAGTGTGAATAGATTAACTCCAGTTATATTCAAAGCATTGAATAATAGTAATTAATTGCTTCAATATTCCGGGAAATGCCGAGTAATAAGTGAGTGGCCTCCCTTGTCCTTAATTAGCTGGGGGCAACGAACTGCATGAAGATATATGTCCCCGCAATGCCCAGTAATAATATACTTCGTGATCTTCTTTGCCCTTTAGCTGGGACCAATTGCAACAGTACTCACCACTTATATACATAGGCAGACCTGTGAAGGGGCCGAGTCCTAGACTCCACCAAAACTTTTGTAGTAGGTAAAGTATTGAATGTTCGAGCTGGTCTCAATTGGCCTCATGGTCATGATATATGTAAATTAGGGTTTTCTTTTATTTATTTTTTTATTTTTAATTTGAATGTAGTAATAGGAAAAGGTATTGCTTGAAGCGCATGCATTCTTTGCAATGGACCAAAAGGGAAATTTTTATAAGACATGGGGGGTTAATAAGTAATACTAATTAAGATGACAAGATTTTGGGGCTAATAATAAAGTAAAGATGACAAGATGAGAGTTACAGCGGGATTAGATTCAGGCGGGGTCATTTAATTTGGTAAGATTGTCATAATAGTCAATAGATTAATGGTAATTTATATTTATATCTAGATAGATTGCGATTTTTTAAATCAAAGCAAGTGTGCATCATTATATTCAACCGATGTTTGATTTCATATGCTGATGAGCTTGGTCGAATTACAAAGAAGGTAGATTTCGGGGTTTGATTCACAATGCAAGTTGGTTCATTGTCAAATGGGAACTGATCATTATTGCAACATCAAAGTTAATTATTTTTTGCAAATTATCAAATTGTAGGACCTTGGATTGTTGCAACTTTTTGTCCAAGTGTTAAGCAAGAGGCTACCAAACACATTGTTAGATCATTTACATCTTTCAATTATCGGAGCACAACGGTTTGCTTACAACAACAATTCCAATCAGCGTCTTATTTTGTCTTTTTTCTTTTTTCATACATTCACATGGAGAAATTTATTTTTTATTATTTTTTTAAAAAAAAAGATATAAAGTACTTTGATTTAAATTGTTGTACTTTGATATTGAGTACATTTAGTGATTCGCCATGGGGCATGCATATAGCGAAAAGATTTAGGTTGGAACCCAGATCGAACTCCTAATTGACCTCAAGCGAAATGATATGCAAGAAGACCCACTCCTCACTGCTTATGCATGGGAATGAAATACTTCCTCTGTTTTCATTTGTTTTTTACGAGCACACCTGTCACGCGGTTCACAATGCACATTTTAAATCATCAATAACTCAAATTCGGTATATGTAAAAATTCTAAAAGTTCCATATTTAAAAAATACATGATGAGACGAATCTAACAAGATCCCATTTGGCTATATTTTAACTTGTATATTATGATAAAACTTTAAGTAAAAGTATTTGTGTGAATAGTGAAAACTTATTGAATGTTAGAAACATTCAAGAACGGAGGTAGTATAATGCAGGAAAGCAATGAAATTCTTGAATAAAAACTAAACATAAGAATGGATAATTATTTTTGCTAAATTGATGCATCCAATGCAAACATCCAATAGAGAATCAATGGATCCACACACACGCACATTATGTACCTCAACATATCATCAACATCTTGCTCTAACTTCTAAGAAAAGCTTGATGCATAGCTAAATGACATCAGCTTGAATATCTATCTACTTTGTGGGTGAGAAAATTCTTTTCCTTGAGGCTTTCAATATTATCCCTGAAGCTTACCTCCAAAGGTGTGAATTTTACTCCCAAATCTTCTGCTTTCTTCTTGGACACCAGGAAAGGTGGCTTCTCTGTATCACTGTCACTGCCATTGCACACATTGTCACATGGATTATTTTTTTTTTAAAGTTACAAGAAAACTATTTAAAGAAGCTAAGGTGTGGTGCATTTAGTTACCATATATGTTAATTCAGGGTGCACAAAAAAAATGATGCATGTACAACCATTGTTATTTAATAACTTTTACCCTATAATTAGCCGGGCAACATGTGTATATACACATTCAATCATATTTAGTTCCCTTCAGAATATCTCTCTTGCCTTTTCATATGAAGCAATTTGACTCTCATTTTTAACAGGTCATATTGGCTCTAAAAAGTTTCCTATATACAAAATCAAACTAGTCTCTTGCTCAAATTACGAAAAAAAAAAAAGAGGACTGAAAATAGAGGAACTCGAAAACTTACGATTCAGGAGGAGCGGTGATTGAAGGGTAGAGACGATGTAAAATTTTCTTTGTTTCTGAATCAGTTATCACTGATCCAACGAGAATGTACCTGCCGTTGGCTGAAGGATTCTCAAATGCAGCAATGTGTGCATTTGCGACATCTCTAGCATCGACAAATTCATAAGATGGAACTAATTGTTCCTTTTCTGCAGATGAACATTCAGTCAATACAAGTTCTACATTATCTTGAGATGCCACACAAACGGACAGCTTTTGTGGCATACTGCAAGAGATAGTAACAATTTGGCATCAATTATTTATGTGTTGGGACATACTTTTGTATTGACATCTCATAAGTTTTAAACAAATTACTGAAGTCACAAAATAATACTACTTGTTATCAATAAATGCTCATTGTTAGTGTTAATTCTGATATGATCAGTAAATATCATCTTACACAAACATTTTGTTTGTGTTCTTAAATCTACAATAACACATAATCAACACAGCAGTAAATATCTGTAGTTCAAACAATGCCTATACATATACTGATACACAGTTACCTCCAACGATTTTGAGAAATATCTCAGACGAGAAATTGAGAGTTGGCTGAAGGAGAGGGCCAATCACCAGTCCAGGAAGCAATACTACTAAGTCGATGCCATTTTCTTTCGCAAAATCCCACGCAGCTTTCTCTTGCAAGGTTTTCGAAAGAAAATACCATTTCTGATAAACATTACAAATTCGAAACAGAGCACATTAATCATTTGAATCTACATGGAATCTTTGGCTCTTTGCAGGTACAAATATGTGCAATAACTCAAGTATAACTGTATAAGCATAACAGATTACTTTATATTAGCATGAAATAACTTATGAATCAAACAATACTAGTGTACTACAAACAGTCACACAGAGCATTGGGGATAAAAATTAATAAAAGCAAAACAGAATGATGCGGTTCGCATTCTGGTATCAAGGAACGAACCTGGAACCCTTTGCAGCAATCAGGTTCTGAAAACCAAGTTTCATCTACGACAACATCAGGACCTCGCGGTTTATTGTTATTTAGAACGGCAGCTACCGAGGATGTTAACACCACTCGTCTAACAGAAGGTGTTTTGCTGCATGATCTGAGGACATTAATCGTCCCTTTCACTGCTGGGTCTACAATCTCCGCCTAAAATGGCGAGCACAATCCGTAAGAAATTTAGTAGCAAAACAAAGTTGGCAGAAGAATAGTTATGCTAATTTTTAACAAATTTTAGACAAACGCAGAGGGGAAAAGGAAAGGTCGTAAACCTGAGGATCAGCGGCGGAAAAGAAGAGCGGCGACGCGACGTGAAACACGCCTTGGCAACCATCAACGGCGGAATCAAAAGATCCATCTTCAGTCAAGTGGGCCTGGAACAAGTGCAATCTTTCCCGAGCGCCTTCAAGCGCCTTTAGGTGGTCAACTTTCTTCGGATCGCCTGTGTTGTTAACAGCGGAATTAGGTCATACAGTTTATGTGCAACATCTTTTTCAGTATTTTGGTAACAATTGGAAAAGGAAGGATCGAGGAATAGAGTGTACCGAGATCGCGAACAGTGGCTTTAACTGTATAACCGGATTGAAGCAGCAGCTTGACGACCCAGGATGCGACGTAGCCGGAAGCTCCCGTTACGCAGACTACTTTAGCATCTCCGTTTGGACTCCGATGGCCAGATGCGGTGCTCATGTTGCCGTGAAATGCTGATGAATAGGATTTGTTGGCGGAGAGAGTGAGAAGGTACAACAGCCGTATAGGTAAGCGAGAAACCAAAACTCCAAAGAGCAGCAATAAATGACATTGGAGTGTTGTTGAATTTGTATTGGGCGTCGAGATTTGGGAGGCCACGGTATGTCCACGCCACCTCTAAATTATTCATGAACTCAGTTCAACCCAAAACCAACACGCATCCATCATCCATACAAGGTTCAACTTCAACGTCCCCAATGTTCCATATGATCTTGAGAATAATTGCCCGAGCCATAGCCCGTGAAGCTAGCTCTAGGTTGCTTCTACAATCCAGGATTCCAGGCTTTGTATCGTTATTGTCCTTTCTGGATGATGATGCCAAATCTGTATTTGCCTATCATGAGCCTCATGTTTACGTCCCACCGATTTATTTTCTTTTTTCTTTTTGTTTAGTTAGATTTAGGTATTTTTAAATTTATTTATTTTCCACTTCTTAGTTTAAAGATGTTTTTTTTGAACCAACAGCAGTTGGCTTGAGTGGATGGGGCTCTAGCCCCTTAAGCAAGGTCTCGGGTTCGAGCCTTGTGTATGGAAAAAACTGTTTTGGGAGAGGCGCCCTTAATTGCCCTTGCAGATCCGAGGGATTAGTCTTGGGCCCAATCGTGGCCTAGGATACCCTGGTATTTACCTAAAAAAAAAGATGTGTTTTTTGTAAGTTCTCTCGCTTAGTTTAAAGATGTATTTTTAAATCTTTAATTCTTTATTTGCCTATATATCATGAGCCTCAATGTTTTTTGTTTTTTTTTTTTTTTAAAAAAAAGATGTGTTTGGGATCTGCAAGGGCTACATTGGACTCAAGACTAATCCTCGAGGATATATCTGCAAGGGCAATTAAAGGTGTCTCTCCCAAAACAGTTTTTTACATACACAAACTCAAACCCGAGACCTTACTTAAGCGACTAGAGCCCCATCCACTCAACCCAACTGTTGTTGGTAGTAACCTACTGAATTTAAATATTCAAATCATTTTTTCCAATTTTTAGTTTTTCAAACTCAAACCTCTAAACACTATGTGGCCTGGAGATACCCGGTATACATAAAAAAAACCCTCTAAACATTAATTTTAAACTTTATCACCAAATAACATTACTGAAAATTATCCCAAATTTTTCACTAGTAATTCTAAATTTCAAACTCTAAAACTTTAAACTCCAAATACTAAACTCTAATTATTTACCAAACATAGCTAGCATAAGCCAAGTCCATAAACTAATCTCACATTTGTAAATACTCAATTCCAAAATATTTTTTTTTCTTACTTCTGAAAATTATCGACACAGACCCACGAATAAAATCATAGGTCCGATTGGGATTTGGTTTAGGAGCCGAATGTGCTGAAATACTGTAGTGTTTTGTATCTACCGAATGGGTGTTTTGTATGTAATGAGTGTTTTTATACAGCTCAAACACCATTAAATACTCAAAACACGCCTCATTAACATCCAGCACACGCACTTCATGGGTTGGCACGTCAGCACCTACTTCATGGGTCAGCACATCAGCACATCAGCACCTACTATATGTCACTCATTCAGCACTTTATCCAAATCCAGTCCGGTTGTAAGTAATCAAATAAGCTAGATTTTGAAAATCTTTAACTATCTTTTATTAACAAAGAAAATTCCATGCCAAGTTGCAGATAAAGGATCGCCTCCAAAATAACACATCCAATTTCCACAAAGAGCACAGAGTGTATATAAATATAGCTTTGTAAAAAGGGATACTGAAAGCAAACAAATGAAACAATATAATGGGACAAGGTAAGGGAGAAAATTAGGCAAGGAAAAACACAATTGCCATAATTTGGAATTATCATACTATTACAAAATTGCCCAAAAAAAAAAAAGGCATGTTTTGGTGTCCGTTCCATCATGCATATTGTATGCAACTTGGATGGTTTACTGAATCTCTTTGCAAGGCTACTGACCACATGCTTTGGAGTTTAGTGTGGAAGGATAAACGAGGTATGGGGGGTTCTCCTTGTTAAATGGGACGTCGTCGGAGGATTGGGCCTTGGACGATCTCGAGTTATGGATATGTACGGCCTTGCTTGGGAAGCTGGCGTCTGACTTATTCATGGGAGCGATGAAATGTGGGTGAGAGAACTTAGGGCGATCTATTGTCCATCTGGGCATGTTAATCCTTTCGATACTAGTGGAGGGTCCTTTACGTGGAGAAGCTAGCATTCATAAAGCAAGCGGGCTCTTGCGAAACTAGCTGGAGGTGGTTTGGCCTTTCATGTGGCTTCTGGTAATAGCGAGATCTTTGGTATACTCCATGGTTAGATGGAGAATATTTAGCTAGGTCCTCGTGTGCCTTTCATTCATAAATGTTTTTGGAATTGGGGTGCCATAGCTACAATAATTATCCCGATGGACGTCCAACAGCCAATTGAGAAGCATCCTCCTCCGGTACGGTTTTGCATGATAACTAGGGATGGTTGGCATTGGAAATTTTCTGTTGATGGTGCATACTCGGCCAAGGCAGGATCCCTCGGCTTCAGAGTCGGCATGTGTGTTGGAATATGGGTAATTGGGATGGGAATTTCCTTCATATAGATGCCAGGGCCGTTCAGGTTGTGGCGTACTGCGTGGTTGTTCGGGACTTTTCGGGTCATTGGCTTGCTTGGTGGGATGTCGCCTTACTTGGGAACGGTACGGTGTCTGTTTTTCAATCGGGGATTGCTGGTGTTCACTTTGGTCTTAGACTAGCCAAGGATCTTGGTCTTGTCGCTATGTGTTGCTTATGTGATTCCATTCAGGCTCGATTTATTAATTCCCCTTGCATTGAGTGTCTTTGGCTGGCTCTTTTCCTCCTGCAAATAAGAGAGCTGCGCTGCGCTGAGTCATCAATTTATGGTTTGTCATTTTGACCACATTATGCGGGAAGGTAATTCTGAGGCGAGGCTGATGAACTTGCGAGATAGGAGCTAATAGTTTGCAGTTCATCATTACCTGGACTTTTCCTCAAATGAAGACCCTCATTGCGGCGGATGCAACTGACATGTGGTTTCCGCGGCATTAGTTGTTCAGTTGCTGTTATTTTATTATTCATTTTATTTTTTTTATCCAACCTGAATAGACCGTCAAGAAAAAAAAAATTCGAAATGCATGTTTCGACCTAAATTTATCCAATTTGGGAAGAAAAAAAAAGTAAATAAATAACTATATACGAGCAAAGACTTTGCCGATGTTGTAACTTGTAACATCTTTTACTGAAAAAAACTATATACGAACCAAAGACGAACCTATTAAGGGCTTTAGGGAATTAGTATTGTACTCCCTCCGTTTTCAAAATATTGGAACGGACCCACAGTGCACGCAGTTCAATGTACATTTTAAATTATTAATAACTCAAATTCGGTATAAGTAAAAATTCTAAAAGTTCCATATTTAAAAACTACTCGACGAGATGAATCTAACAAGATCTCACTTGGCTATATTTTAATTTGTTTACTATGATAAAAACTTTAAGTCGAAATATGTGGGTGAATAGTATCAAAATTTCAAATGTTACAATTATATTGAAACGGAGGAAAGTACTAGAATTTCAGATGTTACCGCACCATGATGCATATGACATTAAATTATTTTAGCTATTGTGAGTTTAGCACCTCAGGACCCCTCTGCATATGACATTAGCTTTTGACATATTTAAAAGAATCATTCATGATTTCAGCTTTCTTTTGTGACATGAATCTCAATTTTGTATAATTTATAAATTTTAAAATGAAAAATTACAAAATCTCTTACCACTATACTTTTACGGCTGTACTTCAATCTAACCAGACGACTGTCATTTTATTTTTTTACCCTCAACTATCTATAAACACGTGAAATTTATTCGTTACTGAAAATACGACACGTGTAATTTTTAAATGTTAATTTAATTATTTTAGGCATTTTTAATAAATTAAATGCTTAAAGTAATTATTAATATTTATCGGGTTAGTTGGATCGATCAAGCCAAATGGACCGATATTGTGCGAACGTGGACAAGTTCAAATAAAAGACCCGCATACAACATGGTCAAATGGACACTACACTGGGCTAAGGTGAACAAGTCGAAAAAGAAGACCCACCAGCCCAATGAACCAATTGACATTAAAATGGGTCAGCCCATCAACACCACCGGCCCAATAGATCAATGGATATTCAAAATGGGCCAGCCCGTCAACATAGTCCCAATGGACCCTCAAAATTGGCCGGCCCAATATCCAATTTCCTCTATAAATAGAGGCACACCCTTCACTCTTGGAGGACACGTCTCATTCTCAAAAATCTTGCATTTTGAGAGATCCTACAGCAACGAAGCTCTGCAGAAATTCCAAGAAGTCGGAGAAGAAGCACAAAACACTTCAACGTCTTCAAGGTTGGAGGAATCAAAGGAGTACCAGAAGTCGAACCCATATATTTTGATCTTCATAAATTTTCTTTTAAATATTTAAATTTCTCAGTAATTTGTAGACGATTTTATTGTGAAATTAATAAAAGTATTTTGCAGTTTCTTTTGTCTACGCATTTTTTTTGCATTTACAATAATCTCGTCCAAGGAACTATGTTTAAGTTTACTTAATAAATTAAATACTTTTTAATTGAACATAAGTTTTAAAACAACTCAAATTTATACAACTTACCTTAAGTTATTAATCTCAAGTTCAAACATTATTTAAATTGGTAATTGTTTGGCTCACCGGCGAGTCAATGATCTTTTTCTCTTCAATGGAGGCTATTGGAAAGGATCAAACCGATTACGGGTCTGAAAAATTAATAACGCGCCCAAACTTGACTAAATCTCAATATATTCCAATGACGAAGCTGGATACAATGGATTGGTCTCTCTTGATTATGTGCTTGACATCCCCTATTTCCTCCCTTCGGCTGACCCTAGCCGATTGCTTTGGCCCGGAGGCTCATGCCTCTCTTGATGCTACTTTTCTTTTGCTCACCCATTATTTCTTTTTTACTTTTTTTGCCCAATTGTCTGGCTCAATCTTTCTTTCCCGACCCAATATTTTGGTGGTCACAACAGTAATTCAACATTCTCAATTTCTTAATATAACAAACACCTCTAATCACATAATCTCACTAGCTAAAAGCAGCTGAAATTAATTTTAATAATTCCAAAAATTAGAAGACGGCAACCATTACAAATTACTCCTACAATCCCATTTGTCACATTTTTTTTTTTTTTTTTTTGGTGAATCCATTTGCCACAATTATAATATTATAGCAATATAAATAAATAAAAAATGATCCAAAAGTATCCAGCCTCACCCCCAATCAGCCAATCACATTCCTCCTTTTTATTTCTGGGCAATCTTCCTCCTCCTCCCCCCACTTCACATATTTCTTATCTCCACTTCACAGCTCCATCAAAGTTCAGCACATCATACCAAAAATACAATTATTTATCATATCATATTATTTCTTATATTTTCTTCTCCTCTTATCTTCCCCACATTGCTAGCCTCAAATTTTACTACTAAAAATTAAATTAAATTAAATTCTCGGCCACAACAATGGCCGCAAACGCCTTCAACCCCGTCTACCACCACCACCGCCATTCTCTCCGGCGCCGCCACTCTATAGATTTGCCCCCCATCACCCACACTGCCTACTTATTCTTCCTCAAGCCAACAACCGCCGCCGGCCAATCCCTGTCTCACTCCGCCGCATTCGCCGTCTCCCCGGCGACCTCCTCCGCCTCGACTTCGGCCGCCGCCGCGGCGTCCGACTCCGCCGTGTCCTTCGACGTCCTCGAGCAGCATTTATCGTCGGGGGACTTCCGGCAGGCGGACGACGAGACGAGGAGGCTGCTGATCGCCCTCGCCGGGGAGGCCGCGGTGAAGCGCGGGTACGTCTTCTTCTCGGAGGTGCAGTTCATCGCGGCGGAGGACCTGAGGCGCATCGACGCCCTGTGGCGGGAGCACAGCGGCGGCAGATTCGGGTACAGCGTGCAGAAGCGGATCTGGGAGAAGGCCAATAGGGATTTCACCAAGTTCTTCATCAGAGTCGGGTGGATGAAGAAGCTGGAGGGGTCGGAGGTGGAGCAGTACAACTACCGGTCGTTCCCGGCGGAGTTCATGTGGGAGATGGAGACGGAATCATCCGATACGCCGCCGGCGCCGGCGCCGGAAGGGCACCTGCCGCTGACGAACGCGCTGAGGGGGACGCAGCTGCTGAACTGCATATTGAATCATCCGGCGTTCGAAGGGGAAGGGGAAGAAGAAGATGAAAAGCGAGAAGCAGCGGCGGCCGGCGGCGAGAGTACGGCGGAGAAGGCGAATGGGGTAATGGGCAGTAGTAAAGGGTTTAAGCCAAACTATACCTTCTGAAGGAACTCTTGGGGAACTGTGTGTCTTGCTTTTTTTTGTTCTTTTCTTTCTCGCGCCTTTGGATATGATAATTATAAATTACTAAATCATGACTATTGGTGTATATTATTACATTTAAATAAGTAAACATTGGGTTTTGGTCATTTATCGTTGTGTGTTAGGATAAAAATGGGTTCTTTTGACGTTAATACAAATTAAAAATGCTTACTACTAAAATTTATTCTACATTGATTTCATATTGTTCAAGTGTTATAGCTTTACTTTATGTGGATGGTATGGGCACATGTAAAATGGATTAAAGTAGTAATTAGTGGGATAATTGGAACCCATTTAATTAAAAACAACTACTGCTTGAGATTTATAGTATATATTGTAATTATTCTTATATAAATATATATTGTCTCACTTGAGAACCTGTAAAAAGAGAGTCTTGGGATTTTTCCGTCTATTTTAGGATTTCATAGATTTGACCACTTACAATAAAAAAAAATTATTAAAAACAAGTTTTATTTTTCTGAATTACCGGTATTCCAGACTACATTAAACATAAAACTAATTATTCGAGAATTTATATGGGCAATGAATTACGCTTATCCCAAAACAGTTTTTTACATACCCAACACAAGTTTTATTTGAATCTATATTTTGAAAAACTATTAGTATTATTCAGATTGCATATCATCATCAATATACATGCAAACATTGACCATTTCATGAATTGATTTCTTTTTGAAACATGAATTGATCTTAAATGTGCAATTCTGAGGAAAAAAAAGGTAAAAACGTCCTTTATCTTTCCAAAAATTTCAAATCCGTCCTTTTTCTATTTTATTACCGATTTAGTCCGCTACAAATGCTAATTATGTTCAAATCAGTCCTTTTTTCACTAATTATATTCTAATTGCTGACGTGGCAAGGGTTTTAATTTAAACCTGACACGTGTGCATAATATTAGTCCTTTTTCTTTTATCTTTTGCCAATTTAGTCCTAAACTTTTATTTTGTTCTATTTAGTCCTCTACCCCAATCACTCATTTTTATATTAATTGGCCTCAAACCTTTCAAATTACTTCATTTTAGGCCCAGAACCTTAAATTTTTTATTATTACTAATACATTTATCAAATAAATGCCCAACATACTTCCGTAAATAAAATTAAATACCAAACCTCATACATTGGGTTTGACCGCCTTGTTACCGGGTCTTTGAAGTTCCGAATTTTACGGACTCTCTCTAACCACCCGACCGTAACGATGGTTCATTGGTTCTGGTTTCCTTCAGCAACAATCAGCACAATCATACTTTGTGGACAATAAAATTCAGGCTATTTTTTTAATATTTTTAATAATATTAATATTTTTCAATAAAACCAAGGCTTCCTGTATCCATAACCTTCCAAAAATTCAAGTTAAATCATTTACTTTTAAATATTGCTACATCCTAAGGTAGGACGCAAAGTAAGATTCTGTTGATTGTTACTGAAGGAAACCAAAACCAATGAACAATCGGTTGCGGTCGAGTGGTTATTAGAGAGAGTCCGTAAAATTCCGGTACTTGAAAGACCCGATAACAAAGCAGTCGAACCCAATATATGAGGTTTGGTGTTTAATTTTATTTATGGAAGTATGTTGTGCATTTATTTGATAAATGGATTAGTAATAATAAAAAATTTAAGGTTCTGGGCCTAAAATGAAATAATTTGAAAGGTTTGAGGCCAATTAATATAAAAATGAGTGATTGGGGTAGAGGACTAAATAGAACAAAATAAAAGTTTAGGACTGAATTGGCAAAAGATAAAAGAAAAAGGACTAATATTATGCACACGTGTCAGGTTTAAATTAAAACCCTTGCCACGTCAGCAATTAGAATATAATTAGTGAAAAAAGGACTGATTTGAACATAATTAGCATTTGTAGCGGACTAAATCGGTAATAAAATAGAAAAAGGACGGATTTGAAATTTTTGGAAAGATAAAGGACGTTTTTACCTTTTTTTTCCAATTCTGAGGGCATCTCCAATAGCCAACACCAAACTCAAACCCATTTTACAGTAAATGTCACATCAAACAGTAATTCATCTCCAACCATTTACACTAAACTCAAACTTAAAAGAATATTCTCTATATATTCTTTTCCATACAAACTTATTTATCTTTTCAATCATACCTCCATTTCTTATAAATTATACATTAACCCCACATAAATTCAATACAAATTCATCTACGTATTTCAATAATGTTGGAGGATCCGATGTTGATTTAGATGACTATTAACTTAATTTTCCGTTTGCGTAATTATTTAGTTGTTTAATATTGTACATTTTTTTAAGTATTTGAGATGTGTTATGTTTAATTATATTTTCATATGCTAATGTAATTTTTTTATTGATTGCTAAGATTGTACCAAAACTTTAAAAATTTAGTTATCGTTATGTTTAAAATTTATTTTATAAAGAAACCTTAAAATTTCTAATCTAATTAAATATAAAATTAATTTAATAAAAAATTATATGAAGTATAAAATTATCAAGCATAATGCAAAATTAGATCAATATTCAACTTGCAACAATTGGAGGGATGAAATTGCAATTAATTTAATTGCAAAAAGTGATATAGGTTTATGAATAGTAAATACTCAAATTTGAGTATTTACTATTCATAAAACTCAAAAAACTTAAAATATGTTTGGTTTTAGGGTATTGTTGGAGAGAAGATGCCACCCCATTTTGGGTTTTAGGGGACCATTGGAGATGGTCTGAGAATATGTAAACCCATTTTTGGTACACGCATGTTAATTTTTTTTAACCATAGGCACGTGTGAATAATGAGCACAATAAATTTTTACTTATATATAAAGAAAAGGGGCATGGCCTAAATTTGGTTGGGTTAATTTATTGTGAAGGCCTACTAAGAAATTGTGCTCCGAAAACCAACCGTTAGTATTTTCATTCCCCAAAGTCGACCCGATCCCCGTCGTGGATATTATCGGGATCCCCATTGGGTATCGTGATTTTCCCAATCCCCATCGGGGATTCAATTACACATCAACTTTCAAATTGTTTCTTTAATTGGAAAGGTTGGAGATATATTATTCAAGCCAACTTTCAATTTCACTAACCATAATATGAAAACATACACATGAATTATTTAAATAAACCATAATTAACATAAAATATTTATAATTGTTTATAATATATAATCTATCTATCAAACTAATGAGCTTTTTCATCCATTTTTTAATTATTTTGGATGAACTAGGTAAAATTCATAAAATATACATATAAAATATTAATTATAATATATAAAATATATAATAAATAAAATATAAAATATATCGGGATGGGCTGGGGCGGGGACTACTTCCCCCGTCCACATCCCCGTCCCGAAAAAATTCCCAAAAAAATCCTCATCCCCGGCTCATCCCCAATAATTCTCTCCCAAAAACCGAACCGAAATTCGGTTTTCGGTTTTCACTATTGGGGATGGGTTTTTTGCCATCCCTACCAAAGAAAATTAGTACTAACACTAACACTAGGGGTGGAAATAGGCTAGGCCGGACTAGGCCTAGGCCTGCGTCGTTTTTTTAAGGCTCGAGCCTGCCTATTACCTTCGATATGCCTATCTTATAGGCCTAAACCTGGTCTATATATTTAAATAGATCAGCTTTTAAGCCTTTTAAAAGTCTGTTTAAGCATATTTCAAAATTAAGTTAAAATTCTTTTATACTATATACCCGGGTGTAATCACAAGATTGGAAGACATGAATATGTACATTTGGGCAAGTCTTCATCAATAGTTATTTATATACAGGGAAAAGAATTATAAATATTTTAAAAACCTATATAAGATCAAATTAATAATTATTTCTACATAAAATAATGATAATACCACATCGTAGACGTTATGGTGCGGACATATCCGAATGCGGACGTGCAGAGGCTATTTCTCACCCGTTGATGAATTTCATCATCCAACGGTTGAGATCATTTGTAGGGTTAGTTTCCTAATTTTACTTGTTAGGTATTTTATATAGCATGTCGCTAGGAAATACTATATCAAGTCGCTGAATTGTATTGGTCGTATCGCTGAATTGCATACGCCATGTCGCTGAAATGTGTATGCTCCGTCGCTGAGATGTATTCAAATGCATAGCACTATGTCGTTGAAACGTATAAAATTGTGTCGCTGAAATGAATAAAATGATGTCGCTGAATTGCATATCCCATGTCGCTGAATTGTATTTGGCAATGTTGCTGTATTGTGAGAAGGCTCGTCGCTGAGATGCGTCTAAAATTGCAATGAACTTCAACCGGCTCTAACTTTAAGCGTCGCTGAAATGAACACAATAATGTCGCTCAATTGCATATGCTGCGTCGCTGAACTGGATTGGATCATTCGCTGAGTTGTTTATGTTATGTCGCTGAATTGTATATATCCTATGTAAAATTATGAAACTAACCCTACAAATGATCCCAACCGTTGGATGATGATCAATGGCGGAGGATGTCATCCGCACGTCCGTATGGACAATGCGTCTGCACACTAACCTTGCCCATACCACATATTTCTAAGCAATAAACATAAACACACTAATAGCAATATTAAATAGGCCGGCCTGGTAGGCCTAATAGACTATTTATAAAGTCTTGTCCCGGCCTATTTATCTAAATAGGCTTTCGAAACGGCATAAGCCTAGCCTATTTATAAAAAAAAAGTCTAATCTGGTATGGCCTTCGGTAGGCTAGGCCATAGACCCCTGCCGGGTAGCCTGGTAGTCTGGTCTATTCCCAACCTAACTAACACATAAGGTTTCACCCATAATTATATCTAAACGACTACAATGAAATTGTGAAAACTACATATGACCATTAACACATGCTTTTATTATGTGCCTTGCAATTTGTTTTTGGAAGTTAGTAGCGCGATGTGGTAGTGGCTTTGGTGCATACATCTGCACATGCACATTTCATGTATGTGATGGGAGAGGTATTTTATATGATAGAAGAATATTTGTAAGTGTGTAATGGGGAGATTTTTCTGTGATGGATGAATATGTGATGTGAGAGATATTCTATATGTTGGGAGAAATATAATACGTAATGTCTGCACATGCATACTATTCAAGGGATTGTACCGTAATTGGATTTGGCGCTTTGTTGTAATTTTGCTTGAGTGTTATTGGTTTGTCGGTTTAGTTCATGCATCCTCGGTATGCAAGAAGCAACACAGTATCCACTTATTTATGTTTCAATTGCTTCACCTTATATATATATCTAAGGGTGGAGAACTGGTAGGGTTTTGCCGCGGGGAATGGTTATGGTACTACCAATGTGAATGGTAGTACATCAAGATAAATCATCTCAATCATACAAAAATATCCAATGACTATAAAATAAAAAGGGTAGAATTGTTAAACATAAATAATTATATTTTTAGTAATAAAATCATTCACAAAATCAATTTAGTGATTTCTATCTTTAAATAAAGATCATATTAAAAAAAATGCATAAGTTAGCTCTTTTTTGACACAATTCATGGCATAATAATAGAGAAATTATCTTTATTCATCTCTTTCACTCGCCAATCTTTCATTCCTCTTAATTATCTATTTTTCTATTTTGAATTTCTAAAATATGATAGGATATTTAGATTCCTTGCATCGAGTAGATAAATTTTCATATAAAGAACGTCCAAATCCGAGCTCATTTGAGAAAGTTAGAGCCATTTGAAGTTTGTAATATAAATTTTGTTGTATATACTACGTCGCTGAAATGCATAGGCTATGTCGCTGAATTGTAAAGTCTCCGTCGCTGAATTGTAAAGGTTCCGTCGCTGAATTACATAGCCACTGTCGCTGAAATGTAAAGATTGTGTTTTTGAAAATCGTAATGTACTTCAAATGGCTCTAACTTTCTCAAACGAACTCGGATTTTGATGTTCTGTATATGAAAATCTATCTACTCGATGCAATGAATCTAAGTTTCCCATCAAATTTTGGAAATTACAAATAGATAAATTTGAGATTTTCAAAAAAAAGAGATACCTTATGCTCGTTGTTTTAAAAATATGATATTTATATGTTTGCACTTTCTAAAATATGATAGGATATTTAAATTCCTTGCATTGAGTAGATAGATTTTCATATAAAGAACGTCCAAATCGGAGGTCATTTGAGAAAATTAGAGTCATTTGAAATTTGTCACATAAATTTTGTTGTATTGGCTGCGGCGCTAAAATGCATAGGCTATGTCGCTGAATTGCAACGCCTCCGTCGCTGAATTGTAAAGCCTCCGTCGCTGAATTACATAGCCACCGTCGCTGAAATGTAAAGGCTGTATTTATGAAAATCGCAATGAACTTCAAATGGCTCTAACTTTCTCAAATAAACTCGGATTTTGACATTCTTTATATGAAAATCTATCTACTCGATGTAAGGAATTTAAATTCCTATCAAACTTTTGAAATTACAAATAGATAAATACCATATTTTCAAAGGAAATGATATCTTATTCTCGTTATTTTAAAAATATGATATTAATCTGGTTAGACTTTCTAAAATTTGGTAGGATATTTAAATTCCTTGTGTTGAGTAGATAGATTTTCATATAAAGAACGTCCAAATCCGAGCTCATTTGAATAAGTTAGAGCCATTTGAAGTTTGTCATAAAAAATATATTGTATAGACTATGTCGCTGAAATGCATACTTTATGTCGCTGAATTGTAAAGCTCCCGTCGCTGAATTGCAAAGCCACCGTCGCTGAAATGTAAATGCTACGTTTCTGAAAATCGCAATTAACTTGAAATGACTCTAACTTTCTCAAATGAACTCGGATTTTGACGTTCTTTATATGAAAATTTACCTACTCGATACAAATAATCTAAATTACCTATCAAATTTTAGAAATTCCAAAAAGAAAAAGTAGATTATGAGGGAGAGAGAAGTATGAGCATGAGAATTGGGAAAAATGAATAGAGTTTATTTGGATCTTATTAAAATTATAATAGTACCCTTTGTATTAATCTTAGCCATTGATTTTAATATTTCATCAATGGCTTGGATGTGCCATAGTACATCAAGAGACATGGGTCTCTGCACCCTAACCAAAGCCTTTGCCGCGGGTTTGAGTTATTCGGGTTGGGGTATAAAGTTGAATTATTCGATACTGGTGGGTATTCGATATATTGGGTACTCCGATCAGGTTGGTTGCCATATTGGGTACCCAATCCCCACTTCTTTTTTGTTTTTCTTTTTTTTTAACAAACAATGAATTTTAAATAAATATAATTTAAAATATATTCATTTAAATATCTTGTTAACTATATTCACTATTAGAAAAATCATAAGGAGTTTTGTTACTGTTCATTGAGTAACTTTGATTCAACTTTTTAATACAATTACATAGGATAAAATATAGTTAAGTGTGATCTTGTTGGATCCGTCTAATCGCATAGATTTAGAATATCAAATTTTCAAAATTTTTATTTGTATGCAATTTGAGTTATTGATGACTAAAAATGTGTATTGGATTATGTGAAATGTAGGTCGGTGGCAATTAAAAAGGAACGGAGGAAGTAGTAAATATAAGTTACTACCTCCGTTTCTTTTTAAGTGTTACGTTTCTCTTCTGCACGTTTGCCAATGCATATTTTAAATTATTAATAACTCAAATTCGGTACAAGTACAAATTCTAAAAATTTGATATTTAAAAACTACAAGATGAGACGAATCCAACAAGATCTCACTTGACTATATTTTTTGTTGTATAACTATAAGAAAAATATAAGTCAAAGTGCTATAATTAACAGTAAAAAAAGTCAAAACGTAACACTTATTTAGAAACGGAGGGAGTATAATTTTCTTAAAGCCCAATTAACTCTCAAAACTAACAATTCAATTCAATTATTTTTTAAGCCCATTGACCCATCACTATTCATAAGATCAATAGTGTTAGAAAACTTGTCCATTAAGCTAAATCAATGGCGTACGTTATCAAATGCAAAATATTAATCTTTTAAAACTTATATTAAGAAAATTTTAATACGACTCATCAGTGATAGCATCTATCAATCAAATTGAAAATCTAAAGCTACGTTTGGGAACAAACGCTTCGCGTTAATCTTTAAAATATATAATAAATGTAGCCAAAAATCTTATATATAGTAAACACTAATTACAGTAACCACTCTAATCTCTGAACGCTCATCTCCCTAACTTTTAGCTTTTCAAACTCCAGACTCTAAACTCTAATTTAAAATTACATTACCAAACACCATATTCAAATTTAAAATTATTTTTCACCATTAATTTCAAACTCCAGATTCTAAACTCCAACTATTAATTTTAAACTCCAGATTCTAAACTCCAACTCCAACTCCAACTCCAGACGCTAAACTCTAATTATTTCTCAAAGTTACGCTAAAAAGGGTTTGTGTATGGGTGTTAGTGCTGGGCTGGTGGCCATTCGAAACGTACCGTTTTCAACACACACTGATGCCAATGAATTTCCCCAAGTTTAATTTTCAATTGTTTGATATTTGGAGGACCAAACGGTAAATAAAATTACTCCTCTCGACCTCATTTCCTACGTTGAAATTCATTAGGAAACACAGTCCAATATACTTTTTCTCTGCCGACTGCCCGATTCCCCTCTGATCTGCGTAAAATTGATCAATCCGGACACCCCTATATGTGAGTATGCGCGGTTGTTTTTCTTGTTTTCATCCGTTCTAGTTTTTCTGAGGTTTGGGGACTCTAATTATAGTGAATTCGGTTGTTTTGTTTACTGAGTTTATGTAAATGTTTTGCCATCTTTTGATCTCAGAGGTAGGAAGGAATATGAGTCAGGTTTATGAAGGATATGAAAGGCAGTACTGTGAGTTGTCGGCAAATTTGTCGAGAAGATGCAATTCTGCTGCTGCGCTTCCAGATGGAGGTACAGTGAACTACGATTTATATTTTTAATTCAGAGCTTAATTTGATTCGCATCTGATTCAATGATTTGATTTTAAGCCCTCTTCTTCTTCTTCTTTTCCGATTTTATTTTATGATGGATGGACTTAATGAATTATGATTTGTTTGTTCACTTTTCCTTGTTCCTGGGCTGAAGCTAGGGTTTGACGCTTAATTCGTCATAATTATTTGATTGTTCTGGAATGAATTGTTGAAAAAATGAATAGTTTCTTGAATACATGCTTAAAATTTAAAATTGTTGGGTTCTTGGGACTGAGGAAGGTGGAAATTTGTGTATTAACTATGGAGGAAACGAGCCTTGTTGTACCTATCCTTTTTTACATGAACCCCAGCCTTCTTGTAATGATTTCATGGAAAATAAAGCTGTTTGCTACCAATGCTACAAATTTCATTTTGTTTGTTGAATTTGCTATACATTTTTTATTTAGAACAAAAAAGCTTCCTTCAGCAGTTCAGGGGTATAATTATTTTGTTCCTGGTAATATTTAATTTCAACCTTTTATTTATTCTTTCCAAAGACATATCAGCTGATGAGTTATCCACCATATATGGCTCACTTGTCTATTAGAATCTCCTTTGGTTATTTGAATTGATCTGGCTGTGGCGTATGATTATATTTTCCTGTTGTCTGTAGAGAAAAAGAAACAAGAGTCTCTAGAACTACAGGCAGGACTGGATGAAGCTGATGTTTTGGTAATGTTTAACCTTGCTTTTTGGTCTTTGCTATTTGAGACATTTTCCAGTTTAGCTATCTGAAATGAATCCTTAATTGTATCTACCAGATTCGAAAAATGGATCTTGAAGCAAGAAGTCTACAGCCAAGCTTGAAAGCTACGTTACTTGCCAAACTGAGGGAATACAAATCTGATCTAAACAAGTTGAAAAGAGAAGTGAAGAAACTGAGTATGCCTCAGTCAAACCAACTTACCAAAGACTTGGAATCTGGATCAGCTGGTCTGCATGAGGTAATCCCTGATTATTCCCAACTCATTTCTTATATAAGAATTTTTTTTGAAGTTGTGGATGCATTTGTAAAGTATAAATGTGCTCTCATACACACATGGACACACACACACACAAACATTATAGTATAGATTTGTATGCTTGAGCATTGATAGACCATATTTAACAGCATTTTTTGTTTCCTATTTGTATTTGTTTTTGACTGCTGTGATGTCCAGAGCTGAAAGTATGGTGCATGTAAAAATCTATGGTTGAAACTCTCCTATGGGCATGATGTATGCTACACATTAGAAAGTATGGATGAAACTTACACCAAATATAAAACGTAGTAGTAAGGTACGGGATGAATGTGTATCATCATAAGTGCTGTCTGATTTTAAAGCTGAAATCAGGTTAGATTAATGTGTCAAAAATATTTCTTTTCTTCACTTTTCCAATGCAATAACAAGATTAGATGAAATGTATGAAATAATATCCATTACCATTTCTTTTCTAACTGTATGAATATTTTCATTCCTGATTTTGGAGTTTAGAACATTATTCTCAATTTTATGTCAGGCTTCTGCGAATCAAAGGGATAGATTAGCCATGTCAACCGAAAGACTGAACCAATCAACTGACAGACTCAGAGAGAGTCGAAGGGCAGCACTGGAGACGGAAGAACTAGGTGTGTCAATCCTCGAAGATTTGCACCAGCAACGTGAAACACTCTTGCATTCTCACAAGAAGGCATGTAACTCGTTGCATTTAATATCCATTTCATCTTCTACAACACAGTTCCCCAACTGTTGACTTTATGCTGTTCTGTGAATGCTAAGCTGTAGCTTCCGAAGATACAGTTTCTAAATCTTCGCCATAATGACAGTTTTCATTTGGTGATTTCTTTCTGTTTTGCAGCTTTCTGACGTTGACAATGCCATTGATAAAAGTAAACGGGTGTTGACTGCCATGTCTAGAAGGATGAGCAGGAATAAATGGATCGTGGGGTCAATAATTGCTGCACTTATCGTGGCTATCATTGTTGTTCTGTATTTCAAAATTTTTCATTGATTTCGAAACATTGTTATGTGGCATGGCATGCATGTTTCTGGCACTCTGTCTATATACTCCATCCTGTAAACCTCGCAATGTGATTGTGATTCGTATAATGCCACTTGTATGCTATAGAAAAACAAGTGTACAGCATGAGCTGCTGCTGCTAAACCCACAATTGTGTTCATTGAAGTTGTCAATTACCACATAAGTATTACAGTTTGATGGTTTAAATAGTTTTCCTCATGGGGTGTTTGTACCGTCTTCACTCCAGTAGTGGAGTGTCATGGAAGGGTGCTACTGTAGCTGTATATATGTCCAGGGGAAGTGCTCTAAACTCCTGGTAAACTTTTTTTGACTTGTACCAATCACCTCATGGCTATGATATCAGTTGGTATCAGATTAAAGAAATGATGAGTCGTGCCTTAAACGTTTCTTTGGCTTCAGCCGAATATTAAGTGGCAGAATTATTGGTAAATGGCCTCCTCGCAAGTTACAAACATGAGCTTCAATCAAAGATAATTGTGACATGTTGTTGTTGTTGTGTTTTGATACATCTAGATGCCACAAATGTTAGCCAAAATTCAGATGAGTTGGCCCATATCCTAATTTAACTTAAAGTGAATAGAATAAGTTAATTTCGTTTAGTTTATTTGCCAAACAGGGCCATAGGCTCTGGGAAGAGCCTATGGGAAGAGGAGGTGAAAACATATAAACTATACAAATGTAAATGATCTACTGCTTCCGAATGGGATATTAAATTTTATGATGAATCGGGAATGAAACAACCACGTGGTCGAATCCTCAACCCTTGAATTGGAGGTCGAGGGTTTCTTCCTTTTCGAATCCATTTGCTTACTAGTATAATTGTTTTTGAATTTTGGTGTCATTTCATGAGCATTGAGCTTGATTTGAATCCTTTTTGTTCCTTGACACTTTTTTGCAATTCTACCATTGTTTTTGAATCATATATAATAGCATCATATTTCTTTACCCTGGAGTGATTCCTCCCTACTTGGAACAAATCTTCGATAAGAATATATGATGCCCAAATCATATATAGCAAAGTAGACAATAAAATAGTAAAATGTAATCTTTGGGTGCCAAATATTAAAGACAACCTGATACTCCAATGTCTTTTTCGTAGGGTGCCATGCCAGTTTAAGACATTTTATTAATGAAATAAAATAATGCACCTTGTCTCTTTGTCTATGTAACACTCCATTTTATTTAATCATTGGGATAAATGCATCCTCTTATCTGCCCTACAATTTTCGTTACACTGAAATCACTGAAGAGCTCAGTCAACATACAAATTAAATATCTCTAGAATTTCCGATCATGTAATTGTAAATAACTAGTACTTCCCCGCCCAATGGGCGGAAATTATGGACAGTATGATTAAAATTATTCAATTTAACAAATAAAATTGTTCAATTTGATTATGTCGATTATATTCACCAACCTCCTTAAACTATTTTAAGCATTACATGAGTACATCTATACATTGCATAAAAATCGACCAACATATGTCATTACCAATATTTATATATATTACAATTTAGTATCTTAAAAAATACCTATACTACAAACAATAGTTGAAAAAACAAAAAAAAAATGAAAAAACAAAGATAAAAACCTTTATACTCACGACTCTAATGTCATGCATTGACAAAGAAAGTACGTGAAATCGTAATGTACTCGATAATTGATTATTGATATTGATTCCCCTAAAACGATGTGATATTAGAAATTTCATAAAGATATATATATATTTCCAAATTAAATTAGAAAAAATATAAGAAATACTCTTGTAAATGAATTGACAAATTAAAATAACTATAGTTTCATCAACTTATTGTCATTTGCAATTTATCTAATTTATTTAATTTATCTAATAAAAATATTTGCTATTCGTTAATGAATATAATATCAATCTATAAAGTACTTATTAATAATTTACAATATAATCTTTAACTATAAATTCAATTAATAGAGTATTGGTTAAGAATAATAACAAATATTGAAACTATATATAAAGAATGAATATAAATCAACCCATAAAGTTTTTGTTACATCTTTATTTGGTAGTATTATTTATCTATAATAATTAATGAAATTGAATTATCTAACATGAATTTCGCTCGAATTTGGTTCTTCTATATTTTGAAAGTGCACTATGTTTTTTTTAATTTATAATTCCTTCATTTTTTGAGTGAAAATGAATTGACTTTTGTTGTTGTTTATTATTCAACTTTGACTAATGATTATACAACATCTATATAAGAAAAAAAACATAGTCAAGTGTGATCTCGTTAGATTCGTCTCATCATGTAGTTTTTAAATATCAAATTTTTAGAATTTTTTCTTCTACACATTTTGAGTTATTGATGAGTTATTGATTATTAGAAATGTGTATTGGATTGCGTGCAGAAAGTAAATGTTGAGTAAATAGGTAGGTTACTGTTTATAAGGGGATTTTTGTGAGAGAGAATTGATAGGTTACTGTTAATAAGGGATATTGTTTTTATATATTATATAGATATAGATAGATATAGATATTCACGAATCACGAGTGGTAGACCAACTCTCACTATTTTCAACCTTCAAATATCATTTATATATTATTATAGGATACTTACTTCTAATTAATCAATTCTAAAATTAATGTCATATACAAGCTTTTTTTTTTGGTAAACATTGACACCTATGTGCCGGCAAAGGTGTGTGGGAGCCCAAGCCACACAAATTACAAAGGGGGATAAAGGGGAGGGATCGGGGCCGGATGAGAATCGAACCCCCAACCTATGATTGGAAGGCATGGAACATGACCGCTTGGGCCAAGTCCCATTCCCATGTCATATACAAGCTGGTTAGCAAACCCTAACCCAAATCATTATTAGTCAATAAGTTGCAAATTCCAATAGATTTTTTTTTCCCTCTTTTCTTTGTAGCAAAAGGTAACTAAAAAGAACAATAAGAAGTAACTAATTAAGAAAGAAGCACTATTTTCAACGAAACCATTACCACATTAACCAAACTTTCTGTTCCTTTGAGGTTTGATACTATTTTTTATTACAGCGAAGTGGTTCATATGATTGATGGATCTTAAAAGCAAACAAACCAACCAACAAAAAGAAAAATCCAATACCTAAAATACGCTAACAAAACTATGTATACCCTTTATTTCCAACAAACACACATTACATAATTCTCTTTTCGTACTTACACTGGCCCCATATTAAATTACTTTGAAATTGTGTCTTCTTCAAAATCTTACCTCCAACGCGCTAAGTACGGCAAACCAAAAAAAAGGAACAAGAATTGCTTCCTAAGTTTTAAAGCAATTAAGGTGTAATGCAAAAAAGATTTCAATTAAGATGCATTTTCATTGATGGATTTGGATTTGAGAAGAAATTTGGCAGAATGATTTGAAATTTCTCATTTTAGGAGGAATTAAAATCCATATTAGATTACTGGAAAATTAGGGGAAATTCCATTAATCCAAAAAATAGGACGAATTTGTTATTATGCATTTTAAATCTCCTCTCAAATACATCTACCCGCCTTTAATGGATCCTAAAAAAAAAATACATCTATCCAAATACAATCAGATGTGATTTTTTTTTTTTTTTTCCGAGATTGTTTTCATTCTAAAAATACCCCTACTTAATTTGTAGAAGAAATTCGCCTTGTTGTCGGTACTACAGTACTATGTGGGGAAATTTTTATAGTGTAACTATACATTTTCAACTTAGAATTATTAATTTTCTTAATTTGTTAATATCACTATTTAAAATACGCCAACTTATTTGATACTTCGTAAATGTAAATTACATGGCAACATTTTAATTTGAAAAAAAAGATACACGCAAATGGAAATTTGGATCACATTCCTAAGTTGAATACTTAAGGTGTTAATTATGTTGAAACAAATATTTCAACCATATAGTACCTAGCTACTAATAGTACGAGTGGGATATATATAACCTTGGCCTATAGTATTAATTAGCATTGCAAAAGAGATTGTTTAATTTACAATGGTTGTTGTTTAAAATATTTGGGAACATAACATAACTTCTCAAGCACCTCAAGCTTGCCTTTTACTCCTACTTGCCGGCCTTTACTATCTATTGTCTCCACATACGTGTTCTTGTCACTACTCCTTTCTTTTTGATATTCTTTATTCTCAAGCATACATTCATGGCCTTTTTTTTAAAAATAATTGCACCCCCAACCACACTACCTACATGTCTTATTTTTTTAGCTTATTACAATGAAAGTGGAACTACTAAAACGCGTTTATTAGTTTCATAATATTTTACTCTTTAATGTTTTCTTTAATGAAAGATGAAAACGCGTTTAGGTATCCCTCTTCAAAAACCCCTCCACGTCTTTCCAAGTTTTGTTCATTATTTTTAGTTCACTCCTCATTTGAGCACTAGTATTTTTGAAGCCCTTTAAGCATGCCTAGTATTGGGTTTAGGATTAATTTCTTCATTTTCAAGCTAGTGAAGTATATTGTTAATCATTTCATTCCCAAGAGCTTGAGGAGTTATGTCCCTGCATTGTATGTGGATCACCAGCAAGATCAGAAAGAAGATCATGACCAACAAGAAGGGAAGAATGCATCGTTTTCGTGTTCTTCATCGTTGCAAGTTCAGCGAGGAGCAACGGATGCCAATGAGCTCAAGAAGGTGTTCGAAATGTTTGACCGAGACAATGATGGAGTGATCACCAAGGATGAGCTCAATGACTCTTTCAGAAGCATGGGAATCTTGATCCCGGATGGGGAGCTGGCGCAAATGATGGAAAAGATTGATGCGAATGGAGATGGATGCATTGACATGGATGAGTTTGAAGCGCTCTACCAATCCATTACGGGTATGAATAGTGACGAGAATGGCATAGAAGTGGATATGAAGGAGGCATTTGATGTTTTCGATCAAAACAGGGATGGATTCATCACTGCGGATGAGCTGAAGATGGCGCTGGCATCTCTTGGCCTCGGGAGGATGGAGGATTGTGAAATGATGATAAAAAGGGTGGATGAGGATGGAGATGGAAGGGTGAATTTTTCAGAGTTTAAGCAGATGTTGAGAGCTCATCATTCATTGATTAGTTGAAATTTTACTTTCTTGTATTCACTCTTAAGATCAAAGAAATGAGCATAATGATTGTGTATGTATGTGTTTTCCATTAAACAATGATTTCAATTTTCTTCTTTATGTATTGCATAAGTTTCTATGTGTATATAATTAAGCCCAAATTCTTATGTTTGGAGAAGATAGATTGCAAAGGTTTGGACTTTGGAGAAGCCATAAAAATGTTTCGTTGAACTTAGATGTTAGAAATTTGTTGTTGTTTTTACATTTAGGAAATGAATTATTGATGTATATTAGGTTTTTTATTATCTTGAAAAACTATGATTGAACAATTGAACATGGAGAAACTAAGTATGGAACATCTATCCAAAAAGAGCCAGTAATTCATGTGGGGCAGTATGAGAAACATAGAAAGACAGAACAAAACCCCCCAAAATGATGCCATTTTATTTTCCATGTAACAAAACATCTGTCATGAAAAGATATGCTACCGTCAAGACATCAACTGGAAGTTGATAATGTACTTTTTTTTGTGTCATTTTCAACTGTTCAGCATTGCAAGAACAATTTCATATTGTACTAGTGAATTATTTGGCAACAGTTTGTATGCTTATTCTGTGTAATGTTTTATGGGTATGAGGAGGAGGAGGAGGAGATTTCATCTTCTCTGGAAGTTGAGATTCTTGATTGCCCAGGCAAAAATAAAGGTGAAAAGGGTGACGAATAGCAGATGCATGATACAAATGACAGGCAGGAAGTCATGATCATACCCCAGGCTGTGCTTGAGAAACTCTTTGACTGGCATAGAGCCAACTCCAGTGATTTCAACAGAAGACGTTAGATCACCTAACTGACTAACCACAAGCCCATATATTGTCCAGGCCACTGGAGAACACCAGTAGAACCATCTCCACCATATTGGTATTTGCTGCAATAATCACAACTTGGGTGTTAAATAATACTAGTGCTCGAGAACAAAGAGTATGCATTCACAAATACTGGATCCAAGTTCAACAATATATGTTTTTGTTTATGTTTTCAATGGAAAGAGGTCAGAAATGGAAATTTAGCTCAAACTCAAACATGCTCAACTTGCCTCATCAGTTCATCAATAGTTATCATAACACACAATTGTAGAACCTTGAAAATTAGCACGATTGTTTAAACTTACCGTCCTGGGGATGAGGAAACCGGAGAACAAGTTCCAGAAGCTGAGGAAGAAACCAGCAGTAATGGCGCTAAACTGGAGGCCAGGAGTCAAGGACACAAGCATCATCCCGTAGAGAGTGAAGTATACAAAGCACATGAAAATGAAATAGTAGAACCACAGGACTTTGCCAATTTCCCACGTGTAACCAATCATTGAATACAGCAACAGAACGTATAGAATTGTTTGAATGGCAACGTATATTATCTCTATCGCCACCTGCAGATGTCAAATTTACAAATGCATAAATTGTCACCATGGAATCATAAAGAAAATGGCTCAGGTTAAAAGTTGCGATATACCTGAGCAAATGCGTAGGGCAAGGCTGCATACATTCCAGCTGCCCTTTCACGATAAAAAACTGTTCTTTCTACAGAAACAACAGTCTGGACAGTATTACAACTAGTTGCCCCGAGGAAGATAACTGTAGAATAGATGGCTCCTAGGAGATTTTGAAGATCTTGTTGTGTTGCGCTGTTGAGAGAATTACAGCATCATCTTAGCTTTCAATTCATTATTATGGCAGCACATGGAAACGACATTGTAAGGAATTTGATTAAACAGACTGCAATAACTGTAGGATCTGATAATTTTCCAATCAGGAGTAAAGTAATCAAGATCCCATCTTAGACTCTTTGGTAGGGTTGTAATTTCTATATTAGCTAATTCTAATCTCATAATGCAAAGAGATTAAATTCTATAATCAGACTCACGTTTGTTGTCCCTTCTGCCAGAAAATTGTGCCAAATATAACACCAACTACTGTTGTTATGAAGAAACGTATGGCATTGTATCTGGGATTCCTCCAGTAAGACCAGAATTGCTTCCAGAAACAAGCTTTGCACTGAGTCTTAAATGGTTGAGAGTACTTCCTGGGGAAGGATAGGTCAACGGATCCTGGTGCAGGGGTACTGAGTTCTTGAATAAGTTCTTTATTCCTCCTGAAAATTATACGATGGAGAAGTGATCAAATTCATTCAGACAAGAGAAACTGGAAACAGCAGAACAGCGCATGTTAGGGAATTCAGGCTTTTTCATGTTACTTATAAAGGGCCGATTGGGAATAAATATCTGCAAAATCAACTCCAAGTTGATTCTCAGCTGCTATCGTAGTGACTTCTAACATCCAAGTAGCTGGATTATACCCATCTTTGATTTTTGGGACCCCAGGAATAGCCTGCCATGGAAACAAAGAATGTACTTATAGCAAAAGCAAACACCAATAAGAATCATGCGCAATGTAAAGACGAATGCAGGAGACTCTTGCTGACCTCAAAATACTCTACCAGCATCTGGGAGTGTCGACCAAGCGGTCCAGCATAGATGACACGCCCTCCTCTTTTCAACAATAGGAGCTGCAGAAAACTTTTATAAGTAGATAAGTGTGCATTTAGATAATGGAACAAAGTTTATTCAGAATCAGCTACATACATCATCAAAAGCTTCAAATATTTCTATGCTTGGTTGATGAATTGTGCAGACCACAGTTCTGCCTGTATCCACAGTATTTCTAACTGTACGCATTACAATGGCAGCAGCTCTGGCATCAAGACCAGAAGTGGGTTCATCCATGAAGATTATGGATGGGTTTGCAACCAACTCCACAGCGATTGTTAGCCTCTTTCTTTGTTCGGTAGAAAGGCCGCTAACTCCAGGGAGCCCAACCAAAGAGTTTCTCACTGGGTTAAGCTCCACCAAAAGCATTACTTCTTCAATAAATGCCTATATTCATTACCCAAAAGAAAAATCGGTTGAGAAAAAGGTAAAAGTATCAATCATACAGTACAGTGTCTGAAACAATCAAGGGAAAATTTAATAGGAATACACCTTTCTTGAAGATTCCTTTACTTTTTCTGGAAGCCTTAACCAAGCAGAATACTGAACAGATTCATAAACAGTTACATTAGGAGAATGAATGTCATCCTGTTCGCAGTATCCACTTATCCGTGCAAAAGTTTCCTGCTTCTTTGGGTAACCTGAAATGTTGATATTCCCCTCAATGTATCCTCCTGTCTTTCGTCCGGCTAATACATCCATTAAGGTTGTTTTACCAGCACCACTGACACCAACAAGCGCCGTCAATACTCCAGGCCTAAAAGTGCCGCTCACATCTTTTAATAGTTGGAGACGATTGCCTTCAATACCCTGAGCTTTCATTTCCTGATAATCACATGCAAAGTGAACCTTAGTGTCCTTTCTCGTCGTTTCCACAAGTGAAAACTTCAATATTATTTCGTTCAGCCAGTTAGGGTACAAGGCTTTATTCCTTCCAGAAGATATAAAAATAGAACATTACTGCCTTATTTATGAAATCAGTTATGAATGTAAACGCAAGTAAAACAATGTTGCACTAAAAATGTTAACAGACGACCTACCGCAGGCATATCCACATAATAGTTCATGTTGTCGAACACAAGTGACAGAGGTTGAAATGGTAAAACCATCCCTTTTTTAGTAGTTGTATCAGAATTGCAATTCGCAGTGGTTTCTTTCATTTCTTTGTCTGCATATAGTAGTTAACTAGTGAATACTCCGAGACACAAAATCTATTTAAATAAACTGCCTCGAGTTAAATAATTGAACAACAAAGAAGGAGCTGAGCAGATGAATGAGTAAGATAGTCCCAATCTTAAGCTGAAGTTGCTCGTCAATGTTGCTTGAATGATTGTAAAGATACAAAGAGAGGTGTACTTCCATTCCATGAGAAAGAAACATGAAAACAGCTAGTACCTCTCGCAGCTTTGTTTTTTCCATTGTCATGTCCGTCCTCCAATACAGTTTTTGAGTCAGTCAATGCTGAAAAAATCCATATCAGCTAGTGCATATATCCACCAGTTCAGTTTTCAAAGGTATGGAATAAAGTGTTGATGACAACATGAACAAGACTTACGATTTAAGAAGGTTAATGCTGTAATGAATAAAAGATTAAAGAGAATTGAAAACCCCAGGAGCGCTGCAATACAAATCCAAAACCATTTATCCTGTGTGTAGAATCCCCTTTCATGGAGGAGGACTTTCCCAACAGTACGCAGATTGTTTTGGGGATCTACAGGCTGCATTGACAGTGAATTTAAGACCTTTTACGAAAGTTTCCAAAACCAAGGCGAGGACAATTGAAACTACAAAAGAAGTTATTATGATGTAGAAGTCAAGGCTACTAAAATGTTACAGAAAAGCTTACTTTGTTCCATCTTTCAGCAAGAAATTCATTTATTGCAATGGCATTTTGTCCATAACTCATTGGAGATAGATAATAGGCCCATTTTATCCATGGCGAAAGATCATCTAACAGTTAAGAAAGTATGTCAAATTAACGGCTTCCAAAAGAATTTATTCTTCCAAGTGTGTCTGTTGTAAATGTTCCAAAATTAATAAGATGGGTTTATAAACTTACTTTTGGAAATTATAAAACCACCAAGAACAAAGACCACAAGCAAAGTGAAGGTCCCTAGAGTTGAAGTCACAACCTGAGTTCTGCCAATTGAAGCAATGAACCGGAACAAACCAAGGGCCATCTGATGTATGCTAAAGAATGCCAAGAATTGACGGAAAAACCTAGCATTACATGATTCGAAACCATCAGTGAATCATGTTATGATTATGATAAGAACTCAGGGCGAAACATTTAACTGGGTGCAAACAAAACATCAAAACTCATTGAGATTTAACCTACTGCAGTATTTGAAAAAAGGCGTGAATTTTGAGAGAAAAATAGAATCATTTGATGGTTGTACCTTGCAGCGGATGGAGCAAATCCAATGGTGTAGTATGTTAAAGTAACCCATACCAAAGATTCTAAGAGAGATAAGGGGATTCGCAAGATCCAAATGGGCAAGGAAAATGCCCATGCTGGATAGAACAAGTAATCTCTTTGCTTATAAAAGACTGGCAACCTGAATACAGTCTGTGCTTGCTCTGCCACTCCATTAAACATTACATTCACTAAACCAAAGAAAAGTGCTCCAAAATATTTACTTCCGTTTGTCAATTTTCCGTACGGCATTTGTGTCCTTATAAACACTGTGAAGCATATAATGGCCATGAGGGTTATCTGAAAAGACTTGAATATATAGACAGAAGAATTGCGTTTCATCAGTAACCATTCCCTAGCAAAGCAAGCACGGAATAGTTGCCCATTGGGAATTCCATATGCTTTCTTCACCAAAGCTGCTGGGTGAACTTTAGATTTGTCGTAAGGAATCCTGAGCTCTTCATCAATTCTTTGGCCCACATGGAAAATTTTGAAGGCTTCCGCCATTTCTTGAACCGTGATAAATCTATACGACCTATCCTTCTGGTACCAATACTGCTCTTGGTCCTTCTTTGATGTCACCTCTTGAAGAAAATCAGCAACTCCTTATCGATCAGGACATTTAAAGCCCAAGTACTCAAAGAACTCAAGGGCTGTCTCTCTTGGACCTTGATAGACAATTTGACCTTCTGACAATAAGATAATGTCATCAAAAAGGTTATATGTCTCAGGGGCTGGCTGGAGTAATGAAATTATCATGGTTACATCCAATATGTGAACCATTTGCCTCATGTTATTGACAATCTGAAAAGTGGTGGAGCTATCCAATCCAGTTGAAATTTCATCCATGAAAAGAGCTCTGGCAGGTCCAACAAGCATTTCCCCTATCATTAAGTTCAGACAAGAACTGATTAGGACTACTAAAACAGAAACACTGTGCTAATCAATCCAACCTCATAACCGTAGAAGCACATAAATGATCACCAAGATAAACCTCAAAGTAGAAATTAGATTATGTATCTGTAAATGTGCTCCATATGACATGACACAATAGAACACATTGAATTGCTGGTTTTTCCTAGCTGAGGAACAATGTAATCAATCCCTGTGGATTTTGATCTACTGAAAAACTGAAACTAACAATATTATCATTCAACTTCCCGAATGGCATGCCTTTAGCCCATTAATACAAATTAAATCCAGAAGAATGAGGAGACACGGAATGAACAGCTTACCAGGGTATGATGATCAAAGAGATATGGGCTGGCACATGCAGAAATTCAAAGTTACTGATTTAGAGAGATTTTGCTGTTGAATCATACCAGTAGTCACACGCTTCTTTTGTCCACCTGAAATTCCTCTTCTCATATGATCGCCAACCATAGTATTTGCACATATATCTAAACCAAGAATCTGTAATTATAACGAGTTAGGCCTTTCAGTAGATTTCATAATACAATTGGTCGGGAACTGTAAATTAAGTGATACAACCTTGAGAATATAATCCGTGGCCAAACTTGCTTTCTGACCTGACAACGATGCTGCTTTCATGAACCCATCAAGCACAGGATCAGGTAAGATTCCAGCCTGAGTCTCTCGCCTTGATAATTCTGCTAGCATTTCATATCGCGTCCCAACACCTAAACACTGGCCTGAGAAATCAAGTGTCTCCCTTACTGTCATCTCTCCATGATGAAGATCATGTTGACTGATATAGGCACATGTTCTTTGAGGAACAAATTGTGTAAAATCGTGCCCGCAGTATGTGATCTTTCCATATTGCTGTAAATATCACTTTTCATTAACTGTAGAAATATCAAAAACACAATTAAATATAGACAAGACGAAGGGCACATGCCTTCAAGCTATCATCTAGCTTCCCTGCGAGGGAAAGCAGGAATGTTGTTTTCCCTCCTCCGGGAGGACCCAACAGCAGTGTGAGCCTGAAATGCAGAAAATTAACCACAATACTCTTTCATTAATATGAATCTAGAAAGGAAAAACCAATTTGGTAAAGAAGTACCTGGATGGTTTGACAATGCCACTAAGAGAGTTGAGTACCTTTATCTTTCTCTTCTTTGAAGGGAATACCCTGATTTTTTCAAGAATACTCTGCCAATAAAGTTCCAAGAACCCATATACATATTAAAGAAGTTAATCAGCCTCTTGAAAAGTCACATTTTAACTCAGGAATGTCATCTCAGACTTAAATATCAGACTTTTGTAGTAACGAAAGAAGAATCATAAAACCCTACACCAAATATCCTCATTCACGTGAATGGTTCACAAAATTGAGAAATTCACAATGGTGTAGGAAATACCTCAATCACATTTATTACTGCATTAAGCAAAGTAGGGAGCGCTCTGCTCCCAACGAGCACATTTCCCTCCACCGATAACTCTTCATATCTTACTTCAACTATAGGTACTTCCAACCCAACCCTGAATTTTTTTTTTTTTTTTTTTAACAGAAAGATCAGTAGCTGTTCAATCACAAAACCACAGTTCCTCGAACAATAATTAATCAATCGATTACATCAATGAACGAATTATCACCTTTGGGTGCGGCTTTTAATGCTTAGAAGAAGCTTCTCGTTGTCCTCGTCGACTAATTTGAATATTTTGTCTAGCAATTCCTTCCTATCTTCGCCGCGAAGCTTTTTCAAGTCGATCTCGGTGGATGTCACCGTGCCGTCATCCAGCGCCTTGATGAGCAGAGTCTTGCGCATTCTGTCGTAGGTGGGAAGGCGCTCGATGGCCGCCCAATGCAGTTCCCCCTCCTCGTCGATCTCCCTGACGCTGCGGCAGAATACGTCCGGCGGAGGGCGCTTAAACGCATCCGCAAAGCTCCGGCGGCTGGGGGAGCTGCCTATAGTGAGGCTGGCAACGTCATGATCGGAACTTGCACTCCAGGGAAGCCCCGCCATGGAAATTCAATGAGCACCTTCGTACGTATTTTGCAGGGCAATAATGGATGGGTCGGTTTGAGACTCCAAAGCCGGATGATCCGCCTTACCTTATCGCCATTGTCGATCTCCTGAACATCAAACAAAAGCTTACGCATATGTGTATATGTATAGTATATATAGTACATGTAACTTGCCATGGATCGTATTCTCTTTATGGAAATTCGATGATGATATTTAACAGTAAATGTAAATTTTTTATTTTAATTTTAGAAAATGATAGAAATTATAAAAATGTTTAAAAATATCAAATAAAATTTATATACTAGTATTTATTTTTAATCATATATTTTCTTATCTTATCTTATATTTTTACTTTTCTTTGTAATATAAAAAATAAATAAATTATAAAAGTATTTAAAATAGAAATTTAAAAAATCATAAACTTAAAAAATTAATTAAAATAGAGTCTCTCATTAGGGGAGGAGTGTTGAGAGTTCATACCACATAAATTAGGATAATGGGTCGAGTAGAGAATCGATCTACCAACCTAAAAGTTTGAAGCCTGGCCAAGTCCTACTTCCGAATGATATATATATATATATATATATATATTTAATATTAGCACTCATGTATTAGTAAAAATATGTAAGAGCTCCATCCAGACAAATTACTATTCCCGGATGATATTGATAATTGATCTTTTAGTCTTCAAAATAAAAAAAATAAAAAATACATGATAATAATATTTATTTGTATCATAAATTGAGAAAGTATTGATCCACAAGTCACAATAAATGAAAACAAGTTAATTCCAAACGCTCTTCCAAAAAAAAAAGTTAATTCCAAACAATTAAATTTCGTTCAAAATTTCATAATTTCGATCGGAGAAATTTCGGAATTTTAGCAGATGTGCTAATACGGGTCGAAAATTTCGATAGTATAGCCGAAGTTTAATGCCATCATTATTCCTGCAGTTTTTTAATACGTGGATTAAAATTTCACATACGTCACTCACCAAAAAAAAAAAATTCACATACGTCCAATTTTAGACATGTACTTTTTATATATATATATATATATATATACACATATATATATGATATCAGCAAATGAGCATGTGAGTCCAAATCATATAAATTACAAAGGACTAAGACTAAATGGAAGAATTAAGGTTAGAAGTAGAGACGTGATCACTACACCAAATCCTCATCCCTAATTTTACATAGATATTTTATTATTACTTTTATTTATTTTAATTAATAGAATAACATTTTTTGAAAAAAAACATTTTGGGCATAAATTTAGAAAAATAAAAATTTATATATATACATCACATAAAAAAATATTTTAACAATCGGAAATGGATTCGATTCCTATCTGGTCCACACTCCCTTGATTTCCTTCCCTTTATCTCCTTCGTAGTTTGTGTAGCGTTGGCTCCCACACATCTTTGTCAACACATGAGTGTTAATATTTACTAAAAAAAAGGAAAATTTTAACAGTCACATGCACATTCTCAATATTTAAATAATTTAATTTTTATTAAATAATCGGATATTCTCATGTCACATTCGACCGCAAAACTAATCACATTAATTAAGCGACTAGATCCCAATCCACTCAAGCCAACTTCTGTTGGTAATTTATATTTATATAGTATTTTTTTAAGTGGATACGAGGATATCTCTAAGACACATTGGAACCAAAACTAATCTTTCGAGGATTGGGGCATTGAAGGGTCGCATCTCCCAAAGCAGAATTCTGCACATAAAAGCTCGAACCCAAGACTTAATGCTTAAGCTTCCAGATAGGGATGGCAATGGGTCGGGTCTGGGTCGGTTCCGCCAAGATCCAAGACCCGACCCAGGGCTCGGGTTCGGTTCGGTTCCGGGTCTGACCCGGACCCATTGCCATCCTTAGGGATGCCAACGGGTCGGTTCTGGGTCCATTTTTGTAAGACCCAAGACCCGACCCAAGCTCGGGTCTTTCTCGGTTCTCGGTTCTGACCCGGATCCATTGCCATCCCTACTTCCAGAGCCTCATACCACTCAGAGCAACTGCGTTTGGTATTTTCTATTTATATTTTGCTATAGTATAGATTTTAAATTTTTATGTTTTGATGTAGGAATTATTATTTTCAAATGTTAACCCGAGATCATCATGCAGTTTGGTGATATTTCCATGGAAGACGTTAGATCACCTAACTGACTAACCATTATTTTACATATCCATCGAAATCACGAAATTTCGGTCAAAATTTTGGATTTCCGAATAACTCGAAGTGAAATTTCACCTATAATATTTTATTTCCAAAATTTCAATCGAAAATTCGTCCAAAACTCGATATTCTCCGAAATTTGACGAAATTTCCCAAAATTTCCCCAAATTTTTAATTTTTCTAAAAATATTTTCTTCTAAAATTTAAAAATTTCTTTTTAAAAAAAATTATAAAAAAATAATTAAAATTTAAGTTTCGACACATTGATTATGTCATCCAATTAACTTGTTTTCATCGATTTTAAATCAAAATCTTCTCAATTAATATGGTATATGATATCAACAGTATTATCAGCATGAGTTGGGGATTACCCAGTGGTCAAGTCCCCCGACTCCCAACCAATAGGTTTGGGGTTCAATTCCCACCCGGCCTCCTATCTCTCTCCTTTCTCCCTTTATAATTTGCGTAGCATAGGTTCTCACCAATCTTTCATAGCTTTTTTTTTTTTTTTGCGTAGCCAAATCTTTCATAGCTTGTATAGGTTGTTCCGCAAAAAAAAATAATATTATCAGTATTGTATGTTATGGAATGAGTATTGTTAACATATTACTAATTTATATAGCAACAGAGATTAGGAAATTTAGAATATCTTCTTTTTCATCCTTTCAGAAACTCGATATGGTTTTCTCAAAAAATTACAAATATCTTCAGAATTTCCTCCGAAATTCAAATATCTTCGAAATTTTTGTTACTCTATATATCCGATATAGATACCGACAATGGCGCTGGTGGGGCCATCCTCCCACCCCCCTTTTTAAATTATTTTATCTATTGGTGCTATCTCTTTTTTTTTCTTCTTCCTTTATCCTAAATCCAAGGTATAGACCATTTCGAATTTTTCTCATTTCTTATAAATTCCCAGTTATAAAATTCTCAATCCTAATTCTAAAAATTATCAACTGTGATTAAGAATAGAAATAGGACAGAGTATCGGGCTAGGGTCTAGCCTATTTTAGTCGTGGTTTATTTATATTTCATTTTAAAAGTCTATTTAACTAAAAAACTTATTATAAAACGCCTATTACACATACCATACCAGACAATTTAAAATTGTTACATAAATTTTACAATTTATTAAATATATTTATGAATATTATTTTTTATTATTAATTTAATATTTAAATATAATATTTATATAAAATTTAAAAATATGTAATACTTAAATAAACATTTAAAAAGTTTAAAACCTGGTATATTTAAATAAATAGGCCAAGCTTAGCCTATTAAAAAAAGGTTTATCAAAGAGGGAATGGTTATGGTACTACCAATGTGAATGGTAGTACATCAAGACAAATCATCTCAACCATACAAAAATATCCAATGGCTATAAAATAAAAAGGGTAGAATTGTCAAACATAAATAATTATATTTTTAGTAATAAAATCATTCACAAAATCAATTTAGTGATTTCTATTCTTAAATAAAGATCATATAAAAAATTTGCATAAGTTAGCCCTCATTTGACACAATTCATGGCATAATAATAGAGAAATTATCTTTATTCATCTTTTTCACTCGTCAGTCTTTCATTCCTCTTAATTTTCTATTTTTCTATTTTGAATTTCTAAAAATATGATCGGATATTTAGATTCCTTGCATCAAGTAGATAAATTTTCATATAAAGAACGTCCAAATCCGAGCTAATTTGAGAAAATTAGAGCCATTTGAAGCTTGTAATATAAATTTTGTTGTATATACTACGTCGTTGAAATGCATAGGCTATGTCGCTTAATTGTAATGTCTCCATCGCTGAATTGTAAAGGTTCCGTCCTTGAATTACATAGCCACCGTCGCTGAAATGTAAAGACTGTGTTTTTTAAAATCGTAATGCATTTCAAATGGCTCTAACTTTCTCAAACGAACTCGGATTTTGATGTTCTTTATATGAAAATCTACCTACTCGATGCAATGAATCTAAATTTCCCATAAAAGTTTGGAAATTACAAATAGATAAATACCAGATTTTCAAAAAAAAAAATATATATCTTATGCTCGTTGCTTTGAAAATATAATATTTATATGTTTAGACTTTCTAAAATTTGAGAGGATATTTAAATTACTTGCATTGAGTAGATAGATTTTCATATAAAGAACGTCCAAATCAGGAAGTCATTTGAGAAAGTTAGAACCATTTGAAGTTTGTCACATAAATTTTGTTGTATTGGCTACGTCGCTGAAATGCATAGGCTATATCGCTAAATTATAACGCCTCCGTCGCTGAATTATAAAGCCCCCGTCGCTGAATTATATAGCCACCGTCGCTGAAATGTAAAGATTGTGTTTCTGAAAATCGCAATGAACTTCAAATGGCTCTAACTTTCTCAAATAAACTCAGATTTTTACATTCTTTATATGAAAATCTATCTACTCGATGCAAGGAATTTAAATTTCCTATCAAATTTTTGAAATTACAAATTGATAAATACCAGATTTTCAAAGGAAATGATATCTTATTCTCGTTATTTTAAAAATATGATATTTATCTGGTTAGAATTTCTAAATTTTGGTAGGATATTTAAATTCCTTGTGTTGAGTAGATATATTTTCATATAAAGAACGTCCAAATCCGAGCTCATTTGAAAAAGTTAGAGCCATTTGAAGTTTGTCATAAAAACTATATTGTATAGGCTATGTCGCTGAAATATATGCTCTATGTCGCTGAATTGTAAAGCTCCCGTCGCTGAATTGCAAAGCCACCGTCGCTGAAATGTAAATGCTACGTTTTTTAAAATCGCAATTAACTTCAAATGTCTCTAACTTTCTCAAACGAACTCGGATTTTGACGTTCTTTATATGAAAATTTACCTACTCGATACAAGTAATCTAAATTTCCTATCAAATTTTAGAAATTCCAAAAGGAAAAAGTAGATTATGAGGGAGAGAGAAGTATGTGCATGAGAATTGAGAAAAATGAATAGAGATTATTTGGATCTTATTGAAATTACAATAGTACCATTTGTATTAATCTTAGCCATTGATTTCAATATCTCATCAATGGCTTGGATGTGCCACAGTACATCAAGAGACATGGGTCTCAGCACCCTAACCAAAGCCCTATCAAAGATAATGGGTCAGACTCAAGCTTTACAAAATCAAATAAGTTGTTCAAATCTAATCATAGCCTATTGCCAATGAGGTCTAGGACTAGGGGTGAGAACGAGAAGGATACGGGTGGATAGCACTCTTCCCGTATCTTATCCCATATTTTTCTTGTCGAATACGGAATCGAATACGAATATGTCGGATACAAATACAAATTCGAATATTTCGGGATACGGATATGTGACGGATACTGAACGGATATATGACGGATTCAGATTTTAACGGATAAAATAATCGGATAATCTTTCAACTTTTTAAAATAATTTTTTAATGATTTATTTAGAGAAATCAGAAGATATTATGTAAGCTAAAAGAACTATTTAAAATTTTCAAGATTATATAGAGTTCTTAGACATCCAAATAGTATCATCACAAGATCTGATACAACTTAGATGCAAAGATTTTTTTGGAGAAGCCGAAGTAAGAGAAAGGGTAGTGGGAGCCCATGCCACAGATGCAAATAATTTAATAATGCAATCGATTTAATTAAGTATGATTTCATTTAATTACATATGACTTTCAGGCTTTTGATTAGATTTAAATTTATAATTAATTAATTATTTTTTTGGCTGAATAGCCCATAAAGGCTAGAAAATGGGTGGTGGGAGCCCATGCCACACAAATTACAAAGGGAATAAAGGGGGAATAGGGGGCCAGTGGGGAATCGAACCTCTAACATTCATGTTGAAGTCAATGGATCTACTTGGGCTAATCCTCGTCCCCACATTTATAATTTATTTATTTTATATTTTATATAATTTAATATATATATATAGATATAAATATTCGGATATACGGATAGAAAATATGGATAATATCCACATCATATCTGGATTTTTTCGGATACAGGCGGATATTTACAATCTCATATCCGGTACTGTATCCACTTTTAAATATCCGTATCCATATCCCTCGGATATATGCCGGATAGCAAAATTCGAATTCGAATATACTCGAGTACGGCATCGGATTGGGCGGGATTTATCCATCCCGCTTTCACACCTATCTAGGACCCCATGGATAAAATTCTAGTTCCGGCCTCTGGACACTGATATCGATATTTAAAACCTTGTGGCTAACCACAATCACAAGGCCATATATTGTCCAAGCGACCGGAGAACACCAGTTGAACCATTTCCACCATTTTTGTATTTGCTGCAATAATCAAAATCAAAACTTGGGTGTCAGAGGAAAGTGATGAAGAACAAGCAGATAATAGGTTGGAAAATACTGGACAAAGTTAAATTCTGTAGTATTTTATAAATTTTTAGCTTAAACATGGAAAGAGATCAGACATGGGAATTTTTAGCTCAAACTCAAGCAGCCAAGCATGCTCAGATTGAGTGCCAACTCTAGAAAGCCAAATTCGACTGCTTGCCTCATTAGTTCCATCGTGAATCGATCTCAACTCTAGTTTTCGCTTAACAGAGAACTCTGAAAATAATGTTGAATTGTATATGAAACCTTGTTGAATTCAGGATCACGCTAAAAAGATTATAGTTCAACCATATAAAGTAATACTGTAATACACTAAAATTTAGGATTGTTGAACAATTGTAGCTGCTCACTAATCTGATTTTCTACTCATGTAGATAAAACTACTATTTGGATACAACAATTCTTCACTTTCATGGATGAGGTAACGAAAGGAATTGGTTCATATGTTTTTTTTTTTTTTTTTTTTTTTTTTAGGTGAACAACCTATACAGGCTAGGAAATGAGTGCTGGGAGTCCATGCCATGATTGGTTCATATGGTGATTCAGTATTTGAAGAAGGTTTGGTTTTGATTTTTTGAAATAACCATATATAACTACAAAATAGCACAATAGAGCCAAGTCCATCGTGTATCATATTAAGAAGATAATAAATTACGTTGTATAATTAATATTATTTCTATTTTGATCAAGGTAGTAATTTGCATATCTATAACGAAACTAGAACGTTAAGTTAACAATCTAGCACTTAAGCTGGCAACCTTACCTGAAAAGAAATAAGAGAATTAATGAACTATCATCAAAATTGAGTAAAAATCCAACCCTTTTATTTTTATTTTTTGGTAAAGTAAAAAGGCTATATACTGATTACTGAGAAAAAGAACCCCCGGCGTGTGTGAGCCAGCATTGCAAATGCAAGCAAATTCCCATTGCAATTTGCAAAGGGTGTGATGGATGGAGAACCTAGCAGCATGTCCCAAAGCAAGAGTTGGATTTTCATAATGAGGACAACAAATTGATGAAAAGATTGGTTGTTTAAATATTGCAAATGGAGTATCACTGTTTTTGTCCTAAATAGTAGTAGTAATTTTTTGGAAGTAAAATACCTTTCTTAAGAAGGGAGACCGAACAATTAATATTGATTGGGGACAATTTTTCCATCAAGTAAAAAGCAGTTCCCAAATCAGCAAACAAACATAATGGAAAAAAAAAAAAAAAAAAACAACTTGGACCCATTTTTATTACTATGAATTGAGAGGTTTTGAAGGTTTAAAATGGTCATCATATTCATTAGTAGTAGGAAAATATGACCTACCAAAATCACATGGATATATAGTTGAGAAGAAAAACCAGCAACATATACTGGAAGTTGATGGAACATCAGTAACACTTATGTTACAAAAGATTCAAACATGAAGTTCACACATCCACACAACAGACACAATTGCATTTCATCAACTCAAATTCCATGGATCATCTTGCTATACTCTTTTTCACAATCTCTAATCCACAGGAACTTCAACTTCCATCTTCAAGCCTTGGCTTCCCAGAATCTACAGTCAACCAACAAGAACCTTGCAATAATCAATACACCACACAACGAGGAACATATGGTCCAGATAGAAGTTTAATAATAATAGTAACAAAAAAAGACTATTCAGTAATTTGTCAGTCATGACGGTGAGGCTCCCAGATAACAATAATAATAATAATAATAATAATAATAATAATAATAATAATAATAATAATAATAATCTATTCATTATTTCTACAGAACAAGCCAGAGAATTGAGTTCTACAGCTTAACCAAGTCCATCATCATGGGATGTGCGCGCTTCTTCCAATATTAAAAATTTGGGAGTAAACATTTGAATAGTCTAAATGTATTGTTAAGACAAAAAGTACTGAGAGGTACAGCGTGCAGTAGAGGTGGTACAAATGCAAATTTTTTATATAGATTTAGCATCATCTTCAAAGGTTGAGTGTTGGCCTCTGAAAATTCATCTTCCAGATCTCAACACCCAATTAATTTCATAGAAAGACATTTTAAAATATACTTCTATAAATAAAAAATTCGGGGAAAGATCAGACAATATACAAAAGGATGGCATACTTGCATTGCCATATCTTAACAGTCAAATAAATTACAATCAAACTGGCCTTAATGTTGTTTAAAATGGATAATGGATTACCTTTATGAAATCAGCAGGAACCAGAAGAGAATCTTTTGTGTACCCAGCTTCCTCCAGAACTTGCCTAAGAACTTTCTGTTGGACAACAAAACAAGGAATAATATAACACATGTAAATGGTAAATCAATCATTCAGTGCAGATTACACAATAGCTCTAATACTTGCATCGAAGGAGTAAATTGTTAAAGAAGCATGTGTTATAAATTTGTTCTCTCTTCTATTTTGATGCAACATTCTATTCATCACTTACTGAAATCATCATATACAATTGTATATACTGCAGGTTTTTTCCTTTTTATGAATCAAAGATACCTTATCGTCCAAGAACATGCTACAGCAATTGAACCTTCCACCCAGAAGTGAAAGACAATAAGACTAAAGAGAGATTTAGAACATGATATATATTATTATAGCTCATAATAACATCAATTATCTACAGATTTAGTCTATTTTTTGTTTTCTAAATTAATACTTCCTCCGTCTCAATATAATTGTTACATTCCCCTCCACACGCATGCCGATACATATTTTTAACGGTTTATAACTAAAATTGTGTACAATGAAAAATTATAAAAAAGTTGATATTCTAAAACTACAAGATTAGATGAATCTAACAAGATCTCACTTGACTATAATTTTTCTTGCATAACTATGATAAAAATTTGAGTCAAAGTTCAACAATGAATAGTGTAAAAATTCCAACGTAACATTTACATCAAGACGGAGGTAGTATAGTATTGTTATATATTTTGATTTTAATTTCACTTTTCAGATGATCAAGATTAAGAGAGAAAAATTTATTGTATAAAATCAAATTACTGCTGCTTGATCAGCATTTTAGCTTTCAATAAAACCCATTTGTAAACGTGAATTTGCGTTTACTCCAAAGCCTCGAGGAACAAGGGAAAATGCAAGCAATTGACCATAAAAGAGCACAAATCTTATTAAATGAAAAGAAAACCAAAGAAGGATGAACAACCTCTCTCTGCTGTTCAGATATAAATTGACCTGTCAAATCCCGCAATATGTCCAGCATTTCAGTGAATGTAACCTTCCCATTACCATCAGAGTCATAAACCTTAAAAATGACTGCTTCAAAGAAAACAGCATACATAATGAGGTAAAAGGAAAGCGAAGTGCAATTTGATGGAGAAATAATAATCCCAAATTTACAATATTTTGCATATCATCTTACATTCAACTTTTTGCTGCAAGCTTGCCCGAGAACTAAAAGCAGAGAGGAAGGCTACAAACTCCTTGAAATTCAGTCCATCGAGCATCCTCAACAGCCTCTAAGAAAACAAAGAGAAAATCAAAATGCACCTGTTTATGCCTGCAGCCAACTGGTTACATTACAGCGCTAAACTGCTTCATTTTCTCATGCATGTTTGCTTCTATATGTTGCAAGTTACAAGAAATGATGCTGAAAAATCAAGCCACATTTTGTGGTTTAGCTCAAATCCATTTCATGAAGCCTTTCCAGGGGAATTGAGAACAGTTTAATGTAATCCTAAGGAGAATATAATCTAAAATTTAGGCTTATAACTTAAACCACAGTTTTCAAAATGGATGCATTTTAGTTGTAGCAGTAGTTTTACTCTCTCCCCATGCTTTTGAAATAGCCCAACTCACACAAATTACAAACATCATTTGAATATAAATACATCCATTGCAGAATGCCCTATGCAGAATGTATTCTAAATCTTTTCCCAATTTTATGATTCCTATTCATTCAAATCCTTTTTTGAATCATATATTTCTTATGCTGAAGCTACCTCTCTCACTGCACTCAGAAACTTTTGAATGAGTAGCATTTTTCTAATAGATTCACCACGAAAGTGATAACAGATCAGTAGTGGCCTCAAATAGAAATTATTTGGCATTTAAAATGCAAAGCAAATTAAAAAAAAAGGGGTAGTGTATTGGAAACAGTCCGGAAGGATTTCACAATTGATTCTCTACAAAAGAAGTTGGCAAATCAGCAATGTTGGACTGGAGGAGGTATATAGGGTTTCAGGATACATTCATAGCAAAGTGATGAAGGAACATCAATTATCTTAAAATAAAAAAGCCGCCTAAGTAAAAAACCAATCCCTACCACAAATTCAGTTTTGACAAAAGGATACAAGATTCTTTACTAACTTCCCAGAAGGATTCTTCACTAAATGAATAACAGATCAGCAAAGGCCCTCACAATCAACATATAGAAACTTTGTCGAATCAAACTGGAGGTAAAAACATTGCAAAGAAGGAGGAGCAATTCAGAAGGGCGTTTAAGGGTTGATTGTAGAATATCAGAAGCACCCTAAAATTCACCAACATATATTCTTCATTTAAAAAAAAAACAAAAAAAAAGTAAATCCAAAAACAAAAAAAGCAGTGGAGAGCGAAAAAGGAGTCTGGGGAACAACGCCACAACCTGAGAAAGGGGATTGACAGCGAACTCTGGTACAGACATGAACTCATCAGCGGAGATGAAGCCGCACCCATTTCTGTCCAATTGGCAAAACCTCTGATACAATGACACAATCTCCTGCTGTGAAACTACACAAAAACAACCCAAATAAGCAAAGATTCACCAAACTACAAGAAAGAAAGCCCATAAATAAGAAACAGCGACAAAAAACTAATCTTTGAGAAATTGAATAATGTACACTTACAAGTATGGGCGCAGTGATCTTGGACCTCTTCTATGTCGTACTGGGTGAGCATTGAAGAGGTGTTACCCATGACCCACAGTACCGGATTTCTGGATTGAAAAGCTCAACGTCGAAGGTTGGTTTCGAGGTAGGAGTAGGACTGTAGGACCCCAGAACCAGAAGTTGGTGCTTTATAGGTGAGCGGCCGAATCGGCTGTGGTGTGCTGAACCTCAATTGGTCATCGTCAAACTCGCACCCTATGTTGCACGTTGCCTCTGTTTCCTTTAATGTGCTCCCACAATTACAATTTGTCGTCCACTCAAAGACATTGTATAAATTAGGGGTGGGCACGGTTCGGTTAGCCGGAATTTTTCAGGTATTTGTATTTGTATTTGAACCGGACAAATACTTCATTTCAGTATTTGTATTTGTAACCGGAGTCCTCGGTTAACCGGGGTTTCAGTTTCGATTCGATTCGGCGGTTAAACGATTCGGTTCGAATATTTAAGAGATGAAAACTTGATTATACATTTTAAGAGGGTCAGACGAGGTTATTACACTACAGAAAAAAAATATATACATAACTATAGAATCCAGTGGTTTTTTCAATGTTATCAAAATATATTAGTATATGTAAAAAATCTTAGTAGAGAGGTATATTTCAATAATCGGGTATTCTGAAAGACAAAAATCAATATAGGCTTATTAATTATGGTGATATATTTTGATAATTAGCTCTTTAGTATATTTATTTAGTATATTTTATCTAATTATTATTTTATTTTATGTTGGAAAATTCTCGGGTATTACATCAATTAATCGGTTGCTAGTAAGTGTTTCCCATCGTCTCCCTCTTCATTATAATTTTGTTTCGTTCATTTTGGTGGTGATTTGAAGATGATTTTTTATGTTAGATTTTGGTTGATTTTTGATCAATTAAAGATCGGATTGGACGAATTGGAAGTGAGGAATTATTCGAAGATAGCATGCAAGGGCTATGTGGCATTATTTTACGTGTTTGGGGTGTTTTGGAGGTGTTTTTCTGGCGAGAAATCGCCGGAATCTGACTGAACAGTCAGAAGGGACGGAGCGGAGCGCGCGCTCCTGGGGGAAACCACGCGGCCAGCGCACGGGCCCAGGCTAGCTTGTGTGTGGGCACGCACTGGCTCGTCGGGTGCGCGACAGGACCTGTCTTGATCCGTTTTATGCGATTTTTTTATGTCTAAATGCCTAAATTCTTGCTCTAAGTTATGTTTAGACTTCTCTCAACATTATTTATAGTTCATGGAATGATTGTTTAACCCGTGAGGGTTGTTGAATTGCTTGGAGGAATTGTTGAATTACGATATCGTTAGTTATAAGTGGATTGATAGATCAAATCATTAATGCCTTAGTCTAGGGGCTATGTTTTGAATCTTTTATGAGTTGAGAAGCATGCGAACCTAGTGATTAGGTGTTGGATCATTTGGCATGTTGTATTTGTATGATATTGCATTGGAATTGATGGTTATAAACCCATGGGTTGTTATAATGACTTATTTGATCGGACAGCCTTCACCGGTGTTGTTGAATCCCGATGGCCCTACGGGGTGATTTATTGGATGTGATGCCTGGATTATTGGCTGTGATGCCTGATTCATTGGCTGTTATGCCTGTGATATTGGCTTTGATGCCTGTGATCCCTACCGGGATGGTGTATGTTACCCTATAACGGGTTAGAGTTGATGATATCCTCAACCATGGGTTCATACCGCCCGGGTTTTTAGGTGCCGGCTAGGCATACTCATTTGCATTTGCATATAGGGTAGATAGGTGTATGTTAGGCATGCATAAATTGTATGATTGTGGTTGAAACACTGGTATGGGACGGTGTGATGTTTGCTTTGCTTTATTTATATTCCATTCTTTTATTTATATTATCATCTATATTATTATTTATTATTATTAACTGAATCCCCTTACTCCCCTACACGTAGCCCTTGCTCAGTACATTGTACTGACTCTCTTTACTTTGTTTGTTTTATAGATCCTGGAGGCGTTGGAGCATGACTGGGTTTAGGGTTTTGAGAGATCACATAGATAGGACTTTTGTGTTATTATTATCATTTGTGATTATGTGATACTCTGCTGCGGTTTTATCTTTTGGCACTTGGATTACTGCTAGTTGGAGCCTGTGAGCCTATGTTTTTAATACTGTCGGCCTGTGGCCATCTGTGCTTTACTGTTTTGGGCTGGTAGCCCTGTTTTGATATATATTGGCAGATTGCCTGATGATGTTTTGAAAGGCTTGTGTCTGGATGAGTTGTTGGGACCATTATTTGATTATTATTGTGTGACTTTTTATGTGCCTATGTGTTTTTATTTATTTATAGCTTCTGCATTAAACTGAATTAATCAGATGATCACTCTAGGTTTACTCAGCCTTGTACTAGCTGTTTTAAATTAGCTGGCCACTAGTTTATGATAGTTAGTACGGCGGTAATGCTTGCAAAAATCAGGTTTGAATTTTCGGGGCGTTATATTTATTTATTATACATTTGTAAAAATGTTGAGATGAAACATGACATGTATGGAAGAAATAATATTTTTCAACTGTCAAAATAGGAATTTATTCAACCAAATGGGATTAAATTGTGTCATGAATGTTTAGTTGTAGAAGAACTGGTTGATCAATCAAGTACCAACACTGCTTTTAATTAAAGTAGATTATGTTTCTAGAACAATGCCCGTCATTTCAGCTAGCGATATCCTTCGCCTCTGCATGGCGTAAGAGGAAAAGAAAATGCCAAATTCCTCATAAAACTTGTCTTCCATTTCAAAAATTACAAATTGAAGACTTTAATTGAAGACATTTTGAATATTATTTCCATGTATAATATAAAGTACAAGGACCTCCCCTACTTATTGACACGAGACATATCAAACATGGCCCTGCTACTGCTGCTAGAGGAGTCTTCTCCACCTCTTGTCAAATTACCCGTTGGTGGCGGCAGCGGTGGTGGTGGTGAAGCAAGCTGGCCCTGGATATTATTATCCTGACCTGGATGTTGTGCGCGATACTTAGTTAAGTAAAGGGTTATGGGCTCAACATAGTTGTGGAACCCTAATGATCTCATAGCGCCAATAAAGTCCTGGGGTGTTATTGTTTTCCGATACTCTTCTTTGCACCTGTCTTTAGCCTTGGCAATCACATGACTAATGAACTCAGAGACGCATTCTTGTATCGCCTCTTTTGCATCATCTGCAATTTTGGAATTTGGTGGGAGGGTTTTCCGGACCGTCTTTACCACGGTCGAAATCGGGATGTACTGCCTAGGATTTGCTTCCTCATTTCCGATGAAGTTTTCCGGGTCGACATTGCCCGGACCATTAGGTGGTGCTCCTCCTGCTTTCATGACTATACCTAAGCAAGGAGAATACACAAAATTAAAAAAATAAAAAAATCATGTTTGTTAATTACATTAGACATATACTTTGTATTAAAAATTGCATGAGATGTTATTGTCCAAAGAAAATTTCAATGCCCTTTCTTCAAGGAGATTTAATTTGTCTAAAAATTTAATAAAAAAAACTGAGAATAATAAAATTTGTTTATTTTCACCGAGTTGGGCTGCATTGGTTCCAATTTCTCTAGGAATTTTACCGCCTTCCATGCTGAATACTTGTTGAGCAATCAAAATTCTGGGAATGTTTTTGTGATGTATATTGAACCGACTTAGTTTTGATACTATTTCTTATGGCAAATTTGAAGGTAATTTATAGATAAAAATTCAATGTGTCACTCTCTTATATCTAGAAATATAGGAGTAATTAATTTATGACAAATAATAACACAATAAATAGATATGATGAAAGATCCGAGGGGATGTACAATAGATATGCTTTTTTAAAAAAAGTAATACTGATAGTTTTTATTTTTTTTGTTGAACAGCCTGTATAGGCTAGGAAAGAGGTGGTCAGAACCCATGCTATATAAATTACAAAGGGATAAAAGAGAGGGATCGAATTCCCAATTTGAAGGTTGGAAGTCATGGGACTTAACCATTTGGCCATATCTTCATCCCGCATTTTGATAATTGGAATAATGTGAGTGAAATTTATCTTAAAATTTCATTAATTATTTCTTAAAGTTTTTTTTTTTTTTTTGGTTAAACATTGACATTTATGAATTGGTAAAAGTGTCTGGTAGCCAAATCATACAATTATAAAGAGGCATAAAGGGAAGGGATAGGGGGCGGATGAGAATCGAACCCTCAAACATAAGGTTGGAAGTCACATAAAAAGGAAATCCTAATTAGTGTGCATTAATATTTTTTTCCTTTATGTTAAAGTGCAGTATCATGTGAATATATTAATATAAGTTATTTCGCAAAAAAAAAACTGTCATTATTACTTATAGAAATAAAAAGGAAATCCTAATTGGTGTGGTATTAATATTTTTTTCCCATTCTAATAAATTATAATGTATGTATAACCAATAGTATTTATTGGTTATATCAATAAATAGTATACGAAGTAACTAATTAATGATTTGACACATTAATTGTAAATGGTAAGTAACATTATTCATGATTTTAGTTTTCAAGATACTCCATATGTTCCAATAAAATTGGCTATTTTTTTCATATGATACGAATTTCAATATATTATTTTTTTTACCTTTTTTTTGCGGTAAAAGCATATAAGTAACTATGGAATATATAAATACTTCCTTTGTCTCATTATAATTGTTAAGGATCCACCTGACATGTATGTCGATATACATTTTTAACGATTAATAATATAAATTGTGAACAATAAAAAATTATAAATTTTTGATATTCTTAACTACAAGATTAGATGAATCTAACAAGATCTCACTTGACTATGTTTTTTCTTACATAACTATGATAAAAATTCGAATTAAACTTAAACAGTGAATAGTGCCAAAAAGGCAAACGCAACAATATTAGTGAGACGGATGAAGTATATATGTACTATAAAACTGCTAATTACACGATCTAACGAGAAACCTACTTGCAATAATATTGAGTAAAAATTGAACAGCGATGGTAAAAAAGTTAAATGCACCACAAATAATAGAATAGATGGAATACAGGTGACCGTTTTATAAATAATTCGTAACGTAATAATTTTATTTAATAATTTCATAAAACAAGGGATTGTGTAAAGAAAAATCAAGGTTAGTTTGAGCGATTAGGATGCTATAACTCTTTAAGCACATCTTGAATTTTAAACTTGTAAAAGACAAAAAAATTTACTTTGAGAGAGATTTGCCTATATCTAGGGTTACTCTTGGACCTTATAGAAGCCTAAGATAAGAGATTGGGAGTAAGGAAAAAATGGAAAGTACGTACAAGTAAAATTAAAACAAAAGCATTCTCCCAGTTGCTTATATATATATATATATATATATATATTCAAATAGAATCCATAAATAGCTTGCCAAAAATCTATTTGAACAGACTATATATAAAGATTTTCATTTGAAAATTGGAGTTTGAGTCATTAAGCAATCTATTCTTTTCTTGTAATTTGTATTGTGATGACCTACTTTTAAAGAATAACATATCAAAACAAATTCAATCCATTGAATAAAAAAGACTAATTTTACAAATGAAAGAACTACTTTCAAATTAGTTAGAACTAAAATGATTTAAACAAAATATACAACCATTACATATATAGTGAAATGTAAGAGAAATTATGAACTACAAAAATTTCTTGGTAAATCAATAAAATAATCAACCGAGTGCAAGAAAAATAAAACAAACATAAGCAAAATAATTTTAAAAAAAATGATGAAGATTACCATATAAAAATAATTTGTTGAGGGGCAACTTCCTTCACTCTCTATCTTCAAGTCTTCAAGCTTCTCTGGCGCATAAAATTTACTATGCAAATTTTCTTTTGATTTCATTCTTACAAAGAATTAGTGTGCGAATTTTATGCGCTTTTTATAGGGAAAATATATGCAAATTTTCTTTTGATTTCATTCTTACAATGAATTAGTGTGCAAGTTCTATGCGTTTTTTATAGAGAAAAAAATAACGGCATATTTTTTTTCCAAAAAGAAATAAAGCATTCAAAACGCGTGGTGTTGGCAACGTAAAATGTACATGTTTTTTCCTTTCGTAAAAAGGAAAATAATAATTAAAACATGCGGTATTGCCAACGGTACAATGTATTCGTCTTTAATTTTATTAGAAAGATGTAAAGTTTAAAAAATGAAATTAAGTACTCCCTTCGTTTTTTTGTTACACCATTGGAAATTCTGTTTTCAACTAGCTGACTTTGAATGGTTTTATATGATTCGTTACTAGGCTAAATAGAAAACAGTAAAGTAATAGTGAAAGTAGAGATTACAAACTACAAATCTCATGTTGAGCTTATCTTCAAAATCATTCTCTAACCTAACAAAATACAGCTCGAAAATCAGCTAGTTGAAACAAAACTTGCAATGGTGCAAGAAAAAAATCGTAGGGAGTATAAAATATAGGTTATGGCATTTTTTGCTAGTAAAATATGGCGCAAACTCGAAAAGCGGTTTGAATGTTATTAAATATGGTAAAATGCTTTAAACCGCATAATATTTGATTTTATGATCCTTGTATTAGAACGCATCTAATTGATAGTATATTGTTATTTCTAATACTTTTGGTCCTTTAATTTCTTTTTTCTGTTGAAAATTTCTAATTTTTGCTCATATTCAATCAATTAACGATGGTCTTTGATTACTCCATATTGCCAAAACCAAAAAATATATCAATTAAATAATCCATATTAGTTAAATAATCCATATTAGTTGTTAGGGTATTGTAAAGGATTTCGACTTGATATATTGTGATCAATCTCAATTGTTGATGATAATTTTAAATTTCAATGGCCCGGATTAATTGGAAATATAAAATAATAAATTTGTAGGACATAGTTTTATATTTATATATTTTAGTGAGACATATATGTACATTAAGATCATCCATTTTACTTCCTCCGTATCACAATGTTTTACATACAAATTTTTCACGCAGTTCAATGCACATTTAAACCATTAATAATTGAACTTCGGTACAAGTAAAAATTCTAAAAGTTCGATATTTAAAAACTACACGACGAGACAAATCTAACAAGATCACACATAACTATATTTTAACTTGTAAAACTATAATAAAATTTTAAGTCAAAGACAGTGTGTGAATAGTAGCCACTTGCCAAATGTAAAAGATAAAAAGATACGGAGGAAGTAATATATAGCGGATTTGGCCACAGTAAAGTAACCAAGCTATTAATCCATAATTCATAATTCATAATAGAGTATGAAATTGAAACAACTTTGTACCACTATAGATATTTTAAAAAAAAATAAAGTTCACTAATAGTATTAAAAACGGTGCCTTTTCAAAATGTTGTAAGAAAAGACGTACGTTTTTTTTTTTTTTTTTGGAATGAAATCTTTATACCTCCAAACCGGTATAAGATACAGCACCAAAAACAAGCATGACAAGAGATGCCTGATCTGATTTGTTGCTACAGACTAAAACAAGACCACTCTCAAACACCCCAAATTTCAAATAGCAGCACAAACGTAAAAGGCATACAAAGCACATCAGCCAACCAACCTGTTAACCAATAATTTTTATATTGATGAACTCCACAGAGATTACAAGAAAATATAAAAGAAAGATTACAAGAAAATAACGAAAAGCTGGTAAAGGAATGTAAATTACAGAATGGAAGAACACAAAAGAAACTTGCAAGAAGGAAATGGCAGAAAGTAAAGATAATGAAAGTGCGGCTTCTCTTTTGAGAGGTTGAGCTCTTTTCCTGGGATGCCACCTCCTATTATTTATAGGGAGGAGCACAGCATCCGTCTTTTTTACGGAGAAGGTGTAACGCTTGTAACGCTCCCATGATACTCTCCATTGATGGCGCCTAGTCTTCAATGCCGCCATGATTCTCTCCAAAGGATCTTCTGGTGTCTGCGTTCCTCATATCTCGTGGTCATCCGCTCCATACTCATTGTGGACTGGGGCGACTACTTTGATTATTGGGCCGAAAAATAATGGGCCTTAATAACTTTTGGGTGTTAACAGATGCCCCCTTACGCTTTCGGTCGATGGAACTGAGATGGAAAATGCGCATATATTTTGATAATGCCGCCGTTGGCAACTTTTTTTTTTTTTTTTAAGTGGCGGATGGCATGTAGTATTTGTTTTTTAAGCCGCCACTTCTTGTTTAAGCCGCCACTCTTTAATTTGTGGATGGCGGCCCACTTTGTGATTTTTTTTTTTTTTTTTGGAAATAGACAAGTGTGCCTGCCACTTTCACTTTCACTTATGCCGCCACCTTAAGCCACTTTAATAGACAAGGAAGACATGAGCCGCCACTTTCACTTGCCACATCTCAACACATGCCGCCACTTTAATATGCAACTTTCTCCTTCTTTTTTTTTAGGTCTTTTTACTATTTGGGCCGCCACCCCCCCCCCCCCCCCCTGTTTTTAATGAATGGCGGCATGTGTTTTTTTTTTTTAATTATCTGCCGCCACTTTAAGTCTTGGCAGCCGCCATTCGCATAGCCAGGCACCATTCATATTTCTCCAAACACCATCCACATTATTCACATTACTCCACGCAGCGTCTCCATGCACCATTCGTACCATTCCTGGCAACATTCTCACCACTCCAGGCACTATCGCCAGCCGCCATTCGCACATTGGCAACGCCATTGGAGTGTTGCTCGGCCGCCATCAGTCTACACCCTGCCGCCGTTTGCTCGCGTCAGCCGGCCTACCTCGGCCGCCATCATCATAAAGCTGCTAATCAGCCACCAACTACTCAGCCTCCAAGGCCGCCACCCAGGGTTACTACATTGGCCATCACCCTTGGTTCGTCTTCCTTTTTACCGGGTTTCAATTCATTGAAAGTAGACCCCTATGTAGGTCGACGCCTCTCATCTTGTTCTTCAAAGAACTTTTCCAAGCGGGCCGCTCTATCGGCCAACTGGGCAAGATCAGTGCAATCCTGCACAATTAAATGCTCTTTTAATCTCGGTAACATGTTAGCCACTGCTATATTGGCTATTTCCTTATCCGGGATTGCCATAGTACAACGGCCTTTAAGGCGCTGCAATCTATTAACAAAAGCACTTGCCGCCTCATCGGCAAATTGTTTAGCGCTAGTGAGATCTGCAAGACTAACCTGTGACAGGGAGTGTAGAACCTGTCATGAAATGCTCGCTCGAGATCAACCCAATTCTGAATTGAATTAGGCCGCAAAGACGCAAACCAAGCAAAGGCAGGTCCAGCCAGAGATGAGCTGAACAACCTTAACTTCAGCCAATCGTTGGTCGCTGCTTCGCCACATTGAGCAGTAAACCTGCCCACATGTTCTACTGTGGATTTGCCGTCGTCTCTCGAGAACGTGGTGAACTCGGGCATCTTGAAGCCTCTAGGGTAAGGCTGCATTGTGTCTACCCAATCAGGGTACGGTTTCCTGTACGTGGGCCGTTCCATCGACCTTAATTGAATCCCGAAGTGTTGTTGCATCATATTTGCCAACAACTCGGGTGACACCACAGGCGCCTGTGTAGGAGGCATGGCGGCGTGAGGATACATGGCGGCTGGGAGAGGGTTGGCGGCCTGAGGCATGGCAGCTGCGAGAGGGCTGGCGGCCTGAGGCATGGCCGCTGGGTGTGGACTGGTGGCCTGATGATGCATGGTGGCCAGATGTGGACTGGCGGCCTGATGCTGCATGGCGGCCTGAGGATGCTGCGTGGCGGCTGGCGGTGCTGCTGCCACATGTGGCATGTGTCCTCCTATAGCAGTAGGGATGGCGGCTGGTGGCATGGGCACCGCCACTCCATATGGTTGTGTCGTTGTCTGGCGTGGTGCCATGCCAAATGCACCGGGAATCGCGGTACAACAAGATACAGCGCTAGATGCCAAGTATCCGGATGAAGTATACATCGGCATGGGAGGCGCCGCATAATAAACATTCGGCATGTTAAGTGCCGCATGAGTGAAAGCAAGAGTAGACGGGAATGAGGGCAAACTCGCCAGGCCTCCAAAATCGGAAAGTGACGGCTGACCAGAAGTTTTCCCCCAAACCCTTTGTAGGCCGCCATACGGCCCTGGGATGCTTGGTGGCACATTCATGCCATTTGCAGGAATAGACCCCTCTTGTGAAGTACGCAGGGATGCACATATCCTGTCAGTCTGATCGGCCATGGCAGGCCGCAACACGTCCATAAGGTGCCTTGTAAGTAAAGGCATGAATTCGGCCATCGATTCAGTCATCGATAGCCGCATTTGTTCCGAAAGGGTTGGGACTTGCATTATCCCTTGCGGTGGTTGAGAGGTAGCCGCCGCATTATCGGCGTTCTCAGATGGTGTTCTTATTGGGGTTTCTTCATGCAGCGACATTTGTTCAAATTTTTGTGTTAAGTCCCTTACTACTCGTCCAGATCTAAGTAGCATACACTCTAAGTGGATATGGTTTCCACTTGAGTCCCACTGGGCGTGCCAATTTGTTAACCAAGAATTTTTTTTTATTGATGAACTCCAAAGAGATTACAAGAAAATATAGAAGAAAGATTAAAAGAAAATAACGAAAAGCTGGTAAATGAATGTAAATTACAGAATGGAAGAACACGAAAGAAACTTACAGAAAGGGAATGACAGAAAGTAAAGATAATGAAAGTGCGGCTTCTCTTTTGAGAGGTTGAACTCCTTCCCTGGGATGCCACCTCGTATTATTTATAGGGAGGAGCACAGCATCCGTCTTTTTTACAGAGAAGGGGTAATGCTTGTAACCCTCCCATGATACTCTCCATTGATGGCGCCTAGTCTTCAATGCCGCCATGATTCTCTCCAAAGGATCTTCTGGTGTCTGCGTTTCTCATACCTCGTGGTCATCCGTTCCATACTCATTGTGGACTGGGCCGACTACTTTGATTATTGGGCCGAAAAATAATGGGCCGAAAAATAATGGGCCTTAATAACTTTTGTGTTTTAACACAACCACATCAGATGACCATTTATGAAGTCCTGCTCGTCCAAAACCAGACTTCTATTGTCCAGCACCGGCAGCTTCTCCTGTTCCCTAATGACCAGGGCCGGAATCAATAACAGGCCTATAGAACAGGGCCCCAATTTTTGGGGCCATTTTTTTTTTAATTCCTTTAATATATTTCATATGTTTTTAGCCCACTTTTTTTATTATCTAAATGTAGAAAGACCCAAAATGCGCACAACCACACACACGTTTCTTCCATCACTTTTGGATTATAGTATAAATCTGCAAAGCCCAAAATGCACTCCAGTTTCTTCTCTCAGACATGCAATCTGTTCAATCCCAAATAAGAACTGATTTGATCACTCATCATCTATTAACCATTTTTCGCTTTGACTCGTGGGTGTCACTATCCGGTAGTCATTTTTTGCTTTCAATCTTGATTTTGATTCCACAATTTATTTGTCTTAAGATTCTTTATTATATTGTCATGATGTCATCCTTGGCCCTTTCCATATTTATTTCGTTTTGTTTTGTTCCAGAAGCATTTCTGCTCTGTGTTGGTGCCTGAAACAATTCTGATGATATTGTTTATTATTTGTCTTTATTCTATTTTTTCTCTCTAAAATTTGTTCATATAATTTTGCAGGTAGAAATTCTTGAGTTGAACAAAAAGTGACAACCTGATCAAATATTGCCCCAATATACGAGGTTGTTTAGGGTTTAGGCTTTAGCATATTCATTTACTTTTTCTTAAGATATGAATCATGAATCGAATTAGAAAGTATGAATCTGGTTTAGTTTATTTGTTTCTTCATATTTTCCTTTGCTTATTTATAAAGAATTGATGCCGTGGACTTTGAGTTAAATTTTTTATGTTTTACTATTATGTTTCTAAAATAATTTAAATATTTTTTAGTTAATATTTAGATATGATAAATGGAGCCTAATTTTTTTTTTTTAAGAACAGGGTCACCAAAAATGATTCGACGCCCTGCAAATGACCATAGTTAAATCAAAACTTCTATGCCTCTTCTTCTTCCAACTGCCGTGTCAACCTACAGACAGGTAAAACAAAACGAAACAGAACCAGACCCCATCTGTCCTTTTACCAAAATCTGTGCCCAACCGAGAATAATATTAATACCACATCTCCACTTTTCCTTCTCCTCTTGCTCCACTCCTTGCCCATTCACACGCTGCCTTGTAACAAAGAGACAGACGTACGTTAAAACAATAAAAAATATGTTCGCACAAAAAAAATTTCCCCATTTTTCTTAACATTGGTTTTTGCCATCTATAATTATATAAAAAGCATTGCAAAATTTTTAAAAAATTAAAATACCCAGATATTCACACACACATTCATGCATATATGTAATGTATATACTCGTACGAAAATTTATTAACTATTTTATTTAATACTTCCTCCGTCTCAAAATGTTCTTTTATGTCAAAATGATTTTGAGATGGATGAAGTATATACTACTTGTAAAAATATTGTGATGACACATGACATGGATGGAAGAGTAATTTCAACTTAACGAAATGGGAAGTTATCCGACCAAATGGTTCATTGGTTATATGGTTGGATACTTGGAATTGAGTATGAGGATGTGGATGAGGAGGAGGAGGAAGAGGAGGATTTTTCATCTTCTCTGGAAGTTGAGATTCTTGATGGCGCAGGCAAAAATCAAGGCGAAGACGATGACGAATACCAGATGCATTATGCAAATGACAGGCAGGAAGTCATCATGATCATACCCCAAGCTGTGCTCAGCTTGAGAAACTTATCTTTGACAGGCATAGGGCCAACTCCGGTGATTTCAACGGAAGACGTTAGATCACCTAACTGACCAACCACAAGCCCATATATTGTCCAAGCCACCGGAGAACACCAGTAGAACCATCGTCACCATATCGGTATTTGCTACAATAATCACACAATTACTTGAGTGTCAGAAAACAGTGAGGAACATATATCAATGTACACATTGAAAAAATAGTACTGGATTAAGTTCAAGTGTTCAATAACAGATGAAGAAACTTACCGTCCTGGGGATTAGGAAACCGGAGAACAAGTTCCAAAAGCTGATGAAGAAACTACCCAAAATGGTGCTAAACTGGAGGCCAGGAGTCAAGGAGACAAGCATCATCCCCACCAGAGTGAAGTACACAAAGCACATGAAAATGAAATATAGTAAAATAACAGGAATTTTGCCAATTTCCCATTTGTAACCAATCATTGAATACAGCAACAGAACGTATAGAATTGTTTGGATGGCAATGTATATTATCTCTATAGCCACCTGCAGATGTCAAATTTAATAGTAAAAGAAATTAAGAAAGTGTCAACATATATGCAATCACAAAGGAAATGGCTAAGGATAAAATTTAACGATATACTTGAGCAAGTGCGTAGGGCAAGGCTGCATACATTCCAGCTGCCTTTTCACGATAATAAACTGTTCTTTCTACGGAAACAACAGGCTGCACAGTATTACAAATCGTGGCTCCTAGGAAGATAACGGTAGAATAGATGGCTCCTCGGAGATTTTGAAGATCTTGTTGTGTCGCGCTGTTGAAAGAGTTATTGCATCATCTTACCTTTCATTTCATTTGATTATGGCAATGCATGTAGACAGAAATATAATTTTAAGGAATACGATTAAACAGAGTTCTGACAATTCTAATCATAATAGTACTGTATTAGCTAATTCTAATCTTATAATGCAAAGGGATGAAATTCTATAATCAGACTTACGTCTGTTGTCCCTTCTGCCAGAAAATTATGCCAAATATAACACCAACTACGGCTGTCATAAAAAATCGTATGGCATTGTATCTGGGATTCCTCCAGTAAGACCAGAATTGCTTCCAGAAACAAGCTTTGCACTGAGTCAAGAATGGTTGAGAGTACTTTCTGGGGAAAGATAAGTCCTCAGATCCCGGTGCAGGGGTACTGAGTTCTTGTATAAGTTCTTTATTCCTCCTGAAAATCATTCGATGGAGAAGTAATCAAATTAATGCAGACTGGAGATATAGAAAACAGCAAAACAGCGCATGTTTAGGAATTCAAGCTTATCGTTTTACTTATAAAGGGACTATTGGGAGTAAATTTCTGCAAAATCAACACCAAGTTCGTTTTCAGCTGCCGTTGTAGTTACTTCTAACATCCAGGTAGCTGGATTATACCCATCTTTGATTTTTGGGACCCCAGGAATTGCCTGCCACGGAAACAAAGATAATGTACTTGTAACAAAAGTAAAAACAAATAAGAATCGTGCCAAATGTAAATAAGAATGTAAGAGACTCTTGCTGACCTCAAAATATTCTACCAGCATCTGGGACTGTCGACCAAGCGGTCCGGCATAGATTACGTGCCCTCCTCTTTTCAACAATAGGAGCTGCAGGAAGCTTTTTATTAGTAGATTATCATAGAAAGAGGATCAGTATAGATAAGTGACAGTTAGATACTGTAACCAATAGAACTGTAAATCATCAAAAGCTTCAAATATATCTATGCTTGGTTGATGAATTGTGCAGACCACAGTTCTGCCTGTATCCACAGTGTTTCTAACTGTACGCATTATAATGGCAGCAGCTCTGGCATCAAGACCAGATGTTGGTTCATCCATGAAGATTATGGATGGGTTTGCAACCAACTCCACAGCGATTGTTAGCCTCTTTCTTTGTTCAGTAGAAAGGCCGCTAACTCCAGGAAGCCCAACTAAAGAGTTTCTCACTGGGTTAAGCTCCACCAACTCCATTACTTCTTCAATAAATGCCTATATTCAATACCCAAAAGAAAAATCGATTGAGAAAAAGGTAAAAGTATCAATCATGCAGTACAGTGTCTGAAATGATCAAGGGAAAATTTAATAGGAATACAACCATTCTTGATGATTTCTTTACTTCTTCAGGAAGCCTTAACCAAGCAGAATACTGAACAGATTCATAGACAGTGACATTAGGTGAATGAATGTCATCTTGTCCGCAGTATCCACTTATCCGTGCAAACGTTTCCTGCTTCTTGGGGTAACCTGAAATGTTGATATTCCCCTCAATGTATCCCCCTGTCTTTCGTCCGGCTAATACATCCATTAAGGTTGTTTTCCCAGCACCACTGACCCCCATAAGTGCCGTCAGTACTCCAGGTCTAAAAGTGCTGCTCACATCTTTTAGTAGTTGGAGACGATCACCTTCAATACCTTGAGCTTTAATTTCCTGGTAAACAAAGGCAAAGTGGAACTTAGTGCCCTTTCAATATTTGTTTGCAGAATTGAAAGGTAAAATATTTCGTTCAGCTGTTCACGGTACAAGGCTTCATTCTTCTAATGTTACAAACATTTGTCCTTTCCTTATTTTTGGAATCAGTTATCAATGTTGAGAGAAGTAAAAGAATGAAATGCGCTGAAAATGTAAAGAAAGCAACCTACAACAGGCATATCAACATAGTAGTTCATGCTGTTGAACACAAGTGACAGAGGTTGAAATGGCAGAACCATCCCTTTTTGGGTTGTTCTATCAGAACTGCCACCCACAGTGGTTTCTTTCACACCGTTGTCTGCACATTGTAGTTAACAAGTGAGCACTTCATCACACAAACTCTTTGCAAATAAACTGCTTTGAGATAAATAATTGAAACAACAAAAAAGGGGTCATGAGATGAACAAGTAAAAGAATACCAATCTTAGTTTTATCTGTTCATCAATGCTGATTGTGAAGATAAAAAGAAATGTGTACTTCCATCAAGAAGATATATGGAAATAGATAGTACCTCTAGCAGCATTGTTCTTTTCACTGTCATGTTCATCCTCCAGTACAGTTTTTGAGTCAGTCAAGGCTGAAAATATCCATATCAGCAAGTGCTTATAACCTCCAGTTCAGTTCAACAGGGAGAGAATAAACTGATGATGAAATCATGAACAGAGCTTACGATTTAAGAAGGTTAACGCTGCTGTGAATAAAAGATTAAAGAGAATTGAAAATCCCAGGAGTGCTGCAATAGAAATCCAAAACCATTTATCCTCTGTGTAGAAGCCCCTTTCATGAAGGAGGACTTTCCCAACAGTATGCATCTTGTCTTGGGGATCTACTGGCTGCATTGACAGCAAATATAAGACTTTTTCAAAAGGTGCCAGGACACTAGAAATTACAGAAGTTAATATTATGTAGAAGTTAAGGCTACTGGAATGCTACAGAAATCTTACATTATTCCATCTATCAGAAAGGAATTCATTTATGGCAATAGCGTTTTGGCCATAACTCATTGGAGATATATAGTAGGCCCATTTCATCCATGGCTGAAGATCATCTATTGTTGAAAAAAGAATGTCAATATAATGGCTTCCAAAAAAATTTATTCTTCAAGTGACTCTGTTGTACATGCTTCTAAGTTATTTAGACGCGTATAATCTTACTTTTAGAAATTATAAAACCGCCAAGAACGAAAACCAAGAGCAAAGTGAAGGTCCCTAGTGTTGAAGTGACAACCTGATCTCTGCCAATTGAAGCAATGAACCGGAACAAACCAAGGGCCATCTGATGTATGCTAAAGTATGCCAAGTATTGCCGGAAAAACCTAGCATACAAGATTCAAAATTATGATATGATAAGAACTCAGGGCAAACCATTAAATTGGGTTGTGAATAAAAGACCAAAATATATTGAGAGTTCACCAGCTGATGGTTGTACCTTGCAGCAGAAGGAGCAAATCCAATAGTGTAGTATGTTAGAATAACCCATATCGAAGATTCCAAGAGCGATAGGGGAATTCGCAAGATCCAAATGGGCAAGGAAAAAGCCCATGCTGGATAGAACAAGTAATCTCTTTGCTTGTAAAAGACTGGCAACCTGAATACAGTCTGTGCTTGCTCACCAAATCCATTAAACATCAGATTAGTTAAACCATAGAAAAGTGCTCCAAGATATTTGCCTCCATTTGTCAATTTTCCATAAGGCATCCGCGTCCTTAAAAACACTGTGAAGCATATAATGGCCATGATGGTTATCTGAAAAGTTTTGAATACATAGAGAAAAGAATTACGTCTCATCAGCAACCATTCCCTAGCAAAGCAAGCACGGAATAGTTGTCCACTGGGAATTCCATACGCTTTCTTCACCAAAGCTGCTGGGTGAACTTTAGATCTGTCATAAGGAATCCTGAGCTCTTCATCAATTCTTTGGCCCACAGGAAAAATTTGAAGGCTTCTGCCATTTCTTGAACCGTGATAAATCTATATGGCCTGTCCTTCTGGTACCAATACTGCTCTTGGTCCTTCTTTGACGTCACCTCTTGAAGAAAATCAGCAACTCCTTTTCGATCAGGACATTTGAAGCCCAAGTACTCAAAGAACTCAAGGGCTGTCTCTCTTGGACCTTGATAGACAATTTGACCTTCTGACAATAAGATAATGTCGTCAAAAAGGTTATATGTTTCGGGGGCTGGCTGGAGTAAAGACATTATCATGGTTACATCCAATATGTGAACCATTTGACTCATGTATTTGACGATTTGGAAAGTGGTGGAGCTGTCCAATCCAGTTGAAATTTCATCCATGAAAAGTGCTCTGGCAGGTCCAACAAGCATTTCCCCTGTCATTCAGTTGTGACAAGAACTCATTAGCATTAGAAACACTGCGCTAACCTAAACCATAGAAGCACATATACGATCACCAATAGAAACCTCAAAGTAGAAATTAAATTATGTATCTCTAAAAGTGCTGCCACTGATGACATGAAACAATAGAACGCATTGAGTTGATGTTTTTATTTTTTCTTGCCTGAGGAGCAACCAAACCTTGTGGATGCTTCTCGTTAGCATGTCATTTATACAAATGAAATATGGGGTGACACGTGTAGAAAATCAAAGTTTAATACTAATAATTAAGTGAATTGAGATAGTTTTTGTTGTTGAAATGATACCAGTAGTCACACGTTTCCTTTGTCCTCCTGAAATTCCTCTTCTCATATTATCACCAACCGTAGTATTTGCACATATATCTAAACCAAGAACCTGTCAGTAAACCAGTTAGGCCTTTAATCCCAACATCAAAGCACTGAAAAAACTCATATAATGGTTAAATTTCATAACCGAAGCAATTTGTTCAGAAACAGTAAATTAAAAGATACAACCTTGAGAATATAATCCGTGATCAAACATGCTTTCTGACCCGACAATGATGCTGCTTTCATAAACGCATTGAGCACAGGGTCAGGTAAGATTCCAGCCCCAGTCTCTCGCCTTGATAGTTCTGCAAGCATTTCATATCGCATCCCAACACCCAAACACCGGCCTGAGAAATCAAGTGTCTCCCTCACTGTCAACTCTCCATGATGAAGGTCATGTTGACTGATATATGCACATGTTCTTTGGGGAACAAATTCTCTAAACTCATGCCCACAATATGTGATCTTCCCATATTGCTGTAAAGATCAACTTTCATTAACTGTAGAAATGTCATAACCACAATCAGATATAGACAAGAGAAAGTGTACATGCCTTCAAGCTATAATCAAGTTTCCCTGCTAGGGAAAGCAGGAACGTCGTTTTCCCTCCTCCGGGAGGACCCAACAGCAGTGTGAGCCTGAAATGCAGCAAATTAACCACAACTCTCTTTCATTCATACAAATTTAGAAAACCGATTTGGCAGGAGAGTACCTGGATGGCTTGACAATGCCACTGAGATTGTTGAGTACCTTAATCTTTTTTTTCTTCGAAGGGAATACCCTGATTGTTTCAAGAATACTCTGCCAATAAAAGTTCCACAACCCACATATAAATAGAAGAATCATAAAACTCTACCGCAAATATCATCATTCCCATCAAAGATTCACAAAATTGAGAAATTTATAATGGTGTAGGAAATACCTCAAGCACATTTATTGTGGCATTTTAGCAAAGTAGGGAGTGCTCTGCTCCCGACGAGCACATTTCCCTCAACCGATAACTCTTCATATCTGACTTCAACTTTCGGTACCTCGATTCCTGTTGATTTGATATCTACCAATTTTGTGAATTTGATATCTCACACACAAGACACTTTACACTCTTGATATCTAAATAGGATAAACAAGAGCGGAGAGCAGATTGCTTCGCCTCTGTGCGTCGCTATTCGCTCTGCTCTGAGGATTACAACAATTCAGTACATATTTATAGAATCTGAAACACACAACAGACAATACACATATGATTCACTATTCCTTTACCGGCTTCAACATTCAACGAAGATGGCTTGCACGTTTCTTCAGTGGCTTCAACATTCAACGAAGGTGGCTTGCACGTTTCTTCACTGTACGTTCAACGTCTTGAACTTTTGTTTCACACATGGCATTTGAATTTACCAACAAAACTCCCCCATAAACTTCAAATGCTTCTTCAGCTTCATTTTGGAATCTCGGTTGTCATCTTTATAACTTCCTTGACCGGTTCTTGAATACACTCATCAGTGCACTCCACATCAAGAGCACTCTCAATTTGCTTCTTCTCATCAATCTTCTTTTCTCAGGCATCTCAACAGCCTTTTCTTCTACCAAAGGCTCAACTAGCTTGTTTTCAAGCTTATCACAAGTGTGTTCTGCCAATAGATCAACATCAACCTTTCATAGGCTCCTGGACCACTACAGGCTCAGCAGGTATTGGCTTCATCTTCCACAATTACATTGGATGGTTGGAAGTGGTTGTCTCTTTCACTCGATTGTCGCTTCGACAATCCTCTGCAAAGTCTCCACTTTGCATCTATCAAAGTTGCAATCCTTAACATGATGTCCATTGTTGACATTCCATGTCGAATAAACTTGATTCGCCAAAATTGTCATTGGCATGATTGCACTTTCTCCTTCTGATATCCTTCAGAATGATTGCCTGGACTTTCTTTTCATCAACTTCATGTGTTGATTTGCTTGAACTCGGTCAGCTCCTTTGAACATTTTAGATTCCAAAATAATTTTTGAACTATATCTCCTTTTGAATACTCCATTTCTCGTAGCTTGCTTTTGTGAGCTGCGGCAGTGACATTTGTCCCGTGATATTCGCCATTTGACATGTATATATATTTATAATAGTAGTGGATAACTTGGCCCACTTTCTTTAAATGTTTACCTACCACCTGTATGGCCTCTTCAATGTGTCCCCTTTTTCTTTCATATCCTCAGCTATCAAAATAGACAAATTTTGATGTGGAGGGGCAGTCAACTACTTCCCCAAAATTATTCAGATTTTCCTTTTCTTTCACAAGGCCTTTTGAAGAGAGACGGAAGGCAGGCCTTAGAGAAACGTGGGCGATGAGGAAGTCAGCGCTGGGCTGAGCTGTCGGAGGTGCAGCGAGCGATGGACATGGCAGCTGAGCAGCTGCATCTGGTAATGGCGGCAGCAGTAAGGGTTGCTGTGAGCAATGGCTCTGGCCTGGGAAGCAGCGACGGCTTCTCACAGAGATGGCAACAAGTCTGGCTGCTCACTTCTCACCGAGTCTGATGAAGGTGGAGGGCAGCTTTCCTGGAGGGAGGAGAGCCAATTTGTGTACTCCTTTCTTCCCTTGAACTTCAACTTGAATTAATCTGTGCTTCTACACAGCTTTTCTTTGCTCTGAGGTTTGATCGCTCAGGCTCTGGGCTTCTACCCAGCTCCTCTTTGCTCTGAGGTTTGGATCACTCAGGCTCACTCGGGCTCTGAGGTTTGGATCACTCAGGCTCTGATACCATTTTGTTGATTTGATATCTACCAATTTTGTGGATTTGATATCTCACACACAAGACACTTTACACTCTTGATATCTAAATAGGATAAACAAGAGCGGAGAGCAGATTGCTTCGCCTCGGTGCGTCGCTATTCGCTCTGCTCTGAGGATTACAACAATTCAAGTACATATTTATAGAATCTGAAACACACAACAGACAATACACATATGATTCACTATTCCTTTACCGGCTTCAACATTCAACGAAGATGGCTTGCACGTTTCTTCAGTGGCTTCAACATTCAACGAAGGTGGCTTGCACGTTTCTTCACTGTACGTTCAACGTCTTGAACTTTTGTTTCACACATGGCATTTGAATTTACCAACAATTCCAACCCTGATTTTTTTCACAGAATGATCAATGGTTGTTCAATCACACAATCCATCATACCAATCAACCAATTATCACCTTTGGGTGCGGCCTCTAATGCGTCGGAGAAACTTCTCGTTATCCTCGTCGACTAATTTGAATACTTTGTCAACTAATTCCTTCCTATCTGCGCCGCAAAGCTTTTTCAAGTCGATCTCGGTGGGTTCCGCTGTGCCGTTATCGAGCGCCTTGGTGAGCACACTCTTGCGCATTCTTTCGTACGTGGGAAGGCGTTCGATAGCCGCCCAACGCAGTTCCACGTCCTCGTCGGTCTCTCTGACACTGCGGCAGAATACGTCCGGAGGCGGGCGGCGCTGGAACGCATCCGCGAAGCTTCGGCGGCGGGAGGAGCTGCCTATGCTGAGCCCGGTTCCATCGTGATCAGCACTCCAAGGAGTTCCCGCCATCGGAATTTCAATCTGTTGTCTTTTCAAAAGTAGAAATAGGTAATAGGAATAGGAGTAGGGGTGGAAAAAATTACCGAAAACTCGGTATGCCGAGCTTACCGTATCGAAAATTATCGAAAAATATCGAAATTTAGGTATACCGAAATTTAGGTATGCCGAAACTTAGATATACCGAAAAAATCGGTACGGTAACGGTATGGGGATTGCGGAAATTTCGGTATTTCGGTATACCGATATACCGAAATGTTAATTTTAATATTATTTTAAATTTTTAATCCATCAACCCATCTCCCATTTTCTGAAGCCCAGCTTCTCCTAAAGCCCCAGCCCACTTTTCAATCTGTCTCTACTCCAGCAGTCCAACTTGGCAACTCCAACACAGTCTCAACTCTCAAGTCTGAACTCTCAATTTTCGTTCAATTGTTCTTGCCCTAGCCGCCCTTCGTTCAATCGTTCTTCGTTCTTGTGCAGCCCCATCCTCCCCCAAATTCATTCGTGCGCTCGCCTCTTCCACAACTTCGATTCTCCATTCTTTCGTCAGCCACGGTGCTTGTGCATCTGGAATCTTTGCTCTTCGGGTTAGCCATCCGCCCCCCCTGCGTTCATCTCATCACTCTCGTGTCTTGTTTGGTAATTATTGAATGCTCTCATGTTTTCATATGTTACTGCTTCCTTTTTACGATTTGTAAATAGTTGGATAATTGTACAGAATTAGCAGATGTATATGAGCTGTGCTTAATTTCTATCTTCAGCTTCACAAATCGATAGCAACAATTCCACAACCTTCTAAAAATTTGTTGCCTCGTGTTGTATTACATTATTAGTACTACATTAAGAGAATCAGACATTGTGGAAATTTCACATAAGGCATTGTGGAAAATTTCTTTAATATAAATAGAAGATTCGTTTGGTTAATATGCTCTGTAGCAGATTTAAAAGAAATTCATTGGACAGATGAAGATTTGGTGACTTTGAAACTATGTTTAGCCAATTCATTTAAAAGCTATCACCAGTTCATCACTCTTTGAAATTTCATGTGGCAGCTTTCCAAAAATTGAATTTTGTAGACTACTCATTTGTGGCAGCTTTCCATGTTGAATTTATTTACACAATTAATTAATTTTATCCTCATCTCGGTTTCATGTCTTCTTTTTCTTAAATTTGGCTCTCATGGTTTTATTGCAACTATTTGTTATTTTCAGGATGGAATCCGAGTCTTCCCATACAACTTTCTATGGCCTATGGGTAATTGTTTGAATTCAAGTTATGCTTCAACTTGAGAAAGAAAGTTATCATAATAGTTTAGAGCTTCAAATTATGATCATGAAAAATATTAGTTCATGTCCTACAGGTTGATTTGTGCTTCTGTTGTAGCCTGGTTTTTTTTTGGGTACTTAATTTTGTTGGATTGTAATTGTTGTTGTTGATACTTAATTTTTTTCCTTCAACCTGCCAATTGACCAATTCGAGATGGAATCTATGGTTTGATTGTTACTGAAAACTTTCACCTTTTGTAGGATGCTTAACATAGAACCTTTTGGACAAGTTAATTTTCATGTTTATACCGATGTGGAGATGGCTTCAGCAATAGGTGTTCTAATATTGTTTCTTTGCTTTGGTGCTATGTGGATGTGTTTCTAGTAGCTTTTGTTGAATAAATCTGAACTTTATATTTATCTCTCAAATTGATCTAACAAATTTTACTCCATAATTTGCTTACAGGAGGGTACCTATCATGATCTAATAGGGTGAGGTAATATAATAAAATCTTATAAATGACTCTGTTCCACTATGTTTTGGCAATGTATATCACATCTCTTTCTAATATTTCTTGGTGTCCCCTATCTCTTTTAACATTATGGATTACATGTTGGATTGATTTTGTCTTTGTGTATTGAACAGCTTTTAATGCTCAAAGAAGAGGGGGAGACAGAAGATGCAAATTGAAGTTTTATTTTCAATGGTTGTGTTGAATATTAATGTGTATTGTTGTGTTAAGATATTTGGAACTTAGTTTATGTAATTTTTTTTTCGGTATGGTTCGGTATGCTCACGGTATGGCTTTTTTTTTCCGGTATGGTTCGGTATGCCCATTGTAACGGTATGTTAACGGTTTCGGTATGACAATATTTCGGTATTTTTCGGTAAAAATCGAAAATTTTCGGTACGGTATATTATTCGGTTTGGTATCGGTATAAATTAAAGGATACCGAAATTTTCGGTATACCGAAAATCGGTATACCGAAAATCGGTATACCGAAAATTTCGGTATCGGCATCGGTATGGTGTTTACCCATACCGAAAATTTCGGTACGGTACGGTATCGGTATCGGTATTTCGGTATACCGGAATTTGCCACCCCTAAATAGGAGTATGTGAGAGGAGAGCTTCATGTAGTTTTCATGGCTTCAAAAATCTAACGTGTATTTTAGAATTCAAACGCGATTTATTTATAGTGTTTGAAAACATTGAATGATCAAGGTTTACCAACAAAATTAATACTAGTAAGACGCATTGTAAAACTAAATAAATATAAAAATATATGCATTACCAATTAAATAAAATATATGGGTCTAGCTTAGGGCTGGGGAAAAATACCGAATATACCGCATACCGCACATATCGTGCCGAAAAATACCGAGAATATCGAAATTTTCGGTATACCGTAATTTTCGGTACGGTATGATACCGTACCGTAAGATTTCGGTACGGTAACGGTATAAATTTTTTGATACCGCGGTATACCGTTACCGTACCGAACTTCGGTATATACCGCGGTATCGGTATATCGGTATGTACCGATTCTTCGGTATGTCGGTATATACCGCGATACCGGTATACACCGCAATACCGATATACTGGTATATAGAGAATGTTCGGTATGTCGGTATATACCGCAATACCGGTATGTCGGTATGTAGCGAATGTTCGGTATGTCGGTATATACCGTGGTACCGGTATGCCGGTATGTACCGAAGGTTCGGTATATCGGTATATACCGAACATACCGAAATGTCGGTATGACAACGGTATGAAAATATTTCATATCGAAAATTTCGGTATACCGAAAGGTGCGGTACGGCAACGGTATGAAAATTTTCATACCGTAAGGTTCGGTACGGTATACGATACGGCGAAATTTTTTCGGTATACCGTACCGACCCACCCCTAGTCTAGCTAGACATTACTTTCATCTCGTTCCTTTTTATGTTTTGATTTTTTTTTTCTTTTATTTTTTTTATTTGTTCTGACTTGGCTTTATTAAAAAAAAAATTATTAAATATTTTTTTTTATAAATATCAAAAAGAAAATGTATGTCGTTAAATTCATAAATACTTAATTTTAATAAGAACTTAATTCTTTGTATTAAGAAAAGTTGAAGTTTAAGATATTGCTTAAATTGCTAGAATAACTATTCAAATCATCACTTATTTTTTTTTTTTTTTGGGGGAATTATCACTTATTTATTGAGTAACGGATAGTTTTTTTTATATTTTTTCTTGCGAAGCAAAGTATCGTCGAAATAAAGTTGTTGGAGCTCATGCCTGAATGAAGGAATATGGAATTTGACGAGGATTAAGCAAGTTAGTGAATTTCACCATTTGGTCAGTTCTTATCCACAAATAACAATTAATTGATTTAATCTCGCGTTGTACTATAATTTATTTATTCTGTATTCAAATATTAGTCATTTCTCAACTTTTTATTCAACAAAACATATTTATACCTTTCCTTTTTCATCCTTATTTGTAGTTTCCAATTTTCCTCATTTTATTTAGGCCAAACATATTTAATTTTTTATTCTCAAATAACTTATTTTCTCCTAGCCAGTTTTTTTATGAGAGACAAATCAATCAATTTATTTTTCTAAATTATTAAACAAAATATTAGGAAATATTTATTTAAATAAACATAATCTTATTTTTTATACTCATAGTCGTATTCTAGAACATATTAATTATTAATGTGGTAATTTACACAATCAAATAATTAACCAATTAAAAAATTCAACATTAATATTATTGTCATGAACCAAGTACACCGTTAGAAATACAGCCACCTTTCTCAAATCAGTTTTTCGTATACATAAGAGTTGAATTCGAAACTTTGCTTTAGGGACTAGGCCTTAATCCACTTAAGCCATGTGCTTTGATCTACATAATATGCACATAAAGAAGAAAAGATCAAATATGCACATAGAGAAGAAAAATGTTTATCGTCATCTGTTACCAACCTGTACACATATTATTTTTAGATTAAGTAATTTAAGGGTAAAAGTTTAATAAATTTATCCTACTATAAACTATAAATAAAATCCCATAAGAATGCATGGTTTTTTAGGTGAATACCAGGGTATCCCAGGCCACATTGGACCAAAAACTAATCCATCGAGGATCTGTAAAGGCAATTAAGGGCACCTCTCCCAAAGCAATTTTTTGCATACACAACGCTCGAACCCGAGACCTTGCTTAAGCGACTAGAGCCCCCATCCACTCAAGCCAACTGCTGTTGGTATAAGAATGCATGGTTTTGATAAATTAGTTTGTCAAATAAAGTATATATCGAGGGTGTTTGAATGACAATATTTAAACAATTTTGATGATTTAAAAAAATTAATTAAGTTGTTAATTGTTTTATTTATGTAAAAATTAGTTTAAATAAATTTCATGTGGTTTTCTTTATAGTGTTATTAATTTAAACTACCTCAGTTTTTTAATTAGTGTTCTACTTCCAACTGCCCTCTCCTATTTTATATTTCATCCGTGTAGAAAAGATAGCTACATTTGACAAAATGATACTATTCACACAAACACTTTGACTTAAAGTTTTATCATAGTTATACAAGTTAACATATACCCAAGTGAGATCTTGTTATATTTGTCTCGTCTTATAGTTTTTAAATATCGAACTTTTAGAATTTTTACTTATACCGAATTTGAGTTATTAATGGTTTAAAATGTCATTGGACTGCGTGTTGGGTGGGTCCGTAGTAAACAAAAAAAAAAAAACAGAGGAAGTATTCCCCTTGCACTTCAATGCCTCTCTTACTTTTCTACTCACTTTATTTTTATTTCCGAACACCTAAAAAATGGAGCAAATGTAAGAAAAGTACTTCTTTCAAAAAATACTTACAACTTCACAACCCTATACTAAAATACTTACAACTTAACTACCTAACTACCAAAAATACCCCTTACTTTTCAAACCCACTACAAATAAAATAATAAACCCCCAATCAACCAATTATAACTTACAAATCAAACACCTAATAAACCACACATCTAAAAATAAAACTTTCAAGCAAACAATTAAAACTTACTCAATAAAGAAATGGATCAAGAAGTAATAAATTCATTAATATATGAATATGGAATATATTTACAAACTATGGAAGAAAGAATTGAAAATTGGAATGATATTGTTTATACTATGCTAATATTTTTAACTGAATATAATCAAAAAGTATATCCCTATTCAGAAGAAAAATGTTTTTGGGACAAAATAATTCTCCTTAGAATTGGTTCAGAAAGTGAAAACTATGATGACGATTATCCAGGAAATTTAAGTAATTACGGTGAATATGATTTCTCTGATTAAGTATAAAATTGGAAACCCATACTACATCCACAAACATCACCAATTTTTATAAAAAAGCAAATAAACATTTTACCCTCAAAACAATTTGGTATCAGAGCCCAGAACGATTAATCTGGACATGAGTAACCATAATCATAATGATCATATATTAAACTATCATATGTCAAGATTAAGATTAAATACTTCAGAACAACTATACCCAGAATATATTCCAACAGCAAGATATCCTTTAGATGAAAATCAAGAAATAGATTATCCACTAAGTATGGTTAATCCACTCGATACTGAAAACTATATAATAAATAGAAATGATGAATATGCACAAAATAACACCGAGAGCTTGAGGATACAAGCAAGAATTGAAAGAGCATTCCTAAACAGAATAAGAGGATTAGAACCACAAATAAGACCACTTACAGACATAAGAACCAACGATAATCGTAGATTTTTAACACCCACATTTAATCCTGATCATGAAATAAGTCAAAGAGAAATAGAAAATATGGATCAACAAATAGAAGAAAGAAAAACATACATAGATAGAAGAAGAAGAAGATTAAATAGATTGCAAAACGATGAAGAATTTGGAATAAGACTAGGAAATAGAGGAAAAAGATTACTTTGGATAGGAAACTATATAATCGAAACGGAAGAATATAATGGTAATTTAATACAATTTATATCAAAAAGAGACGAAGAACAAGAGTTAGTATCACAAGTCAAATTATCTATAATCAACAATGAAATTACAACTTACAGAATGTTTCCAGGATATATAATACACAACACCATGTTTACTAGAACACCTTCACCCGAAATTTCAGATCAAGAATCAAATTATAGTGAAGACTAATAAGATGCCAGGAATAAAGTTAGAAAACGAAACAATAGAAAGACTGACTAATAAAATTCATGAGATAGAAAGTCAACCACAAGATATAAGTACCATAATAATGAAATAAAAACTATTAAGAATAAAATTCAAGATTTGTAAAATGATAGATGAAAGAGAAGCATATGTAATTGTTCAAAAACACATAGATCCAGAAAAAGAAGAATCGGAGTTAATAAAAGAATGGTATTTAAATGAATTAGAAATAATAGAAATAGAAGAATTAGAAAGGGAAACTGAAATAGATGAAGTAAACGACTTCATTAGAAACATAAGAAATATTAGAAGATGAGTTATCTAGAAGATTTAGAAACAATAAAAGATGGTATTGAACTAATAAAAGAACTAATGATAAGTCTAGATACAAGACTCTACAATATCGAAAGATACATAGACAAAACAATAATTAAAACTCCACAAAAGCAAGTAGAATTAGAAAAGTCACTCCCACTACCAAAATGGGAAAAGACACCAGAACCAGGAAGTCTCGATCATAGAGTAATGATGAAAGAAATAGAAAAATTAAACAAACAAAACAAAATTAGAATCCTAATAGAAAAAGTAGAAAAATTAAAAAAGATAAACGAAGAACTAAAGGAAGATAAATTAGAAAGTAAAGAAGATAAAGAAGAAACAGAATGAATACAAGTATAGAAGACTTAATAAATGAATTAAGTAGTGATTTAGAACGACTAAATTTAGAACCAATATATACAGGAACATTTTCAGAAACAGAATTAGAAACTAATAAAAGCGATTTGGAAGAACAACATAAAGTCTTTATGAACAATCATAGATTATGTTTACCATCATCAGAAGTAGTCGGAGAAAGTAGCACTATCTTGCCAAGAGAAGGTGTAACAGGAACTATACCAATGGAAGTAGATCAAACCACAAATAGACAAAATGTAGACAATTATCAAAGTAGATTACAAAATTTACCTTCAAGAAATTTTCCAATAAGAAAAACAACCTCTAAAAAAGAAATTTGGAAATACAATGAAGATTTTGAGCTAAAAGAAACAAGAATAGGAAATGTGAGACCAGGAGATGCAATATTCCTAAACCTGGATTGTCTTAAACAGCCAAGTCTAGAACTAGAAAAATGGAAACAGATAATAAGAATACATTTAATGTCAGAAGAAAGTACGTCAAGAGCAAAAACATTAAAAATATGGAATTTAGTCCAAGGAAATGTGGCACAATTCCTTGCAGGAATTTCCTCAAATACAAAACAAACTTATATGAATACAATTACTCAAGGATTTGGACAAGATGTAAACACAGGAATAGAGGAATTTATCAATATCATACAAGAAGAATTCCTAGGAGTACAGAGCTTAGATAATAATGCTATAATAGAAGAACGAGATCAAGCGTTACTAAGATTAAATAAAATAAGACTAAGAGATTTATGCTTTTTTGATCAATTCTCTGAACAATTTAAAAGTTACTATTATACAGCTTATACAAGCTCACAAAATAATGAACACACCATGAACTCTATATTTTCAAAACTACCATCACCATGGGATGAATATATGTGGAAAACATGGATTCAAAATAAAAATGATTATCCGAATAATTTAGGAAGCCGAATAAGATTAATAAGACAGGTAATAACTGAGTTATGTTACCAAAGAAAAATATTAGACCACACTAAAATATATAATAAAGCTGCTGATTTATGCTGTCAAGAAAATGCAGAAAATTTTGAATGGGGAAAAAATAAATCATATAGAAAAAATAAGAGATTTAAAAAATTTAAACCAATAAAAAGAAAATTTAAGAAAGGAAAAAGATTTAAAATCTTTAATAAGAAAAAATTCTTTAAGCCAAAATTTGGAAGAAAATATTATAAAAGAAGAAATGATAAAAGACAAAAAGAATCCAACCACATGTAAATGTTATAACTGTGGAGAAATAGGACACTTTGCAAGTGATTGTACAAAACCAAAGAAAAAACAAGTAAGATTTATGGAATATGATATTATAGATGAACAAATATTCAAAGAAATAGAATCAGATCTAGAAAGTATAAGTGAACCAGAATCAGGAGATGAGATATATGAAGTAAAATTCTCTGAAATAGAAAATGAATAAAGATAAAGAAATAATCACAGAAGAACAAGAGGAAACAAAAGAAATAGAATATGTAGAACAATATGAAGGACAAAGAGGATATGCAATAAAAGCTATCTTAAGTCCAGAACAAATTAATAAAATACAAGGATTAGATCTAAAACATGGATTCAAGCATACAAATTTTAATATACTATCAAGAACATTCTCAAGAAATAATATAGTAATTCATGAATATCATGAACTAGAAAAACAGTAGATGTATGTAACACTAATACTACTCTAAAACTGCACCTTTTAACAAAAGATATAATAAATAAAGGGCTAGAAAAATTAAGTAGAAAGAAAACAGAAAAAATACAATACGTACATTTAGCAGGAGTAAAAATTCTAATAAAATCTTTATTTAGAAGTGGAATAGACTTACCAGTAACAATAAGCCTACATGATTCAAGATTATTAAATCCACAAGACTCACACTTAGGAACTATTAATGGAAACCTAATTTACCAAAAACTACTATTTACATGTTATCCAAACTATTGTGTATCTTTACAAGATCAAAATATAGACGAAACATTAACCCTATACATAAAAGTACATAGGAATGATGTAATGAAAAATGAAAGTAAAATATTTACAGTACATTATAGTGCTTTTTATAGCTACCTAAATAGCAATAGACTAAAACCTTATGATGATAAAAAGACAATAGAAATACACGAAGCATGTAGAGACACAATAGCAGATCTAATATTACCAGAATTGAATAATCCAACGTTACAAGATGATTGGATAATTGATCTTGCAGACAAGAAAAATACAATAGAAATTGGAAAACCATTGGAAAATAGGAGACCACAATTATCCTATGTAGGAAGAACAATGAGTAGCAGAAAAAGTATAGATTATAGCCCAAGAACAAATCTAATACTTGATCAACCAAGACATAGTATTGATATCCCATACGAAAAGAGTAAACAAAAAGCCCAAACATGGAGAATTAATATAGAATATTATAATGGCACAAACTGGATAAAAGGACCAAATATATTAGTAGACACTGGAGCTGGTAAGAATCATATAGGAAAAACTTGTATAAACGGATTAACAAAGCATATAGGAACAGAATATAGATATACTACTTTTGAAGGAGAAGTAAAAAGAGTAAATGAAATAGTAATAGTACCAATAAAACTAGGTACAGACTTAATAGAAGAAGTAAAATGTTATGTAGCAGAAGAAGAAGGAACATCTAGTAGCACTTATCATGTCTTGTTAGGCAATGAGTTTTTAGACTCGTTAAACAAATATACGATAACAGGAGAAATTTTTAGTGGAAAAACAAAAAATGGAAAAGCTTTCGTAATAGAAAAAGCATATATATGAAAGAAATTAGATTTCCAACAACAGTATACCTAGAGTTAACTATACTACAAACAAATATAACAACATGTGCTATACTAGATACAGGAGCAGAAATCACATTAATACAAGAACATTTAATAAAAGAATGGGAAGTAAATAAAAGACCAATAGAAGTACATGGAGCTACTGGACATAGTCTAATTATTAATAAAATAGCTAAAGATGTTCAAATAATCTTAGGTAATAAAATATTTACAATACAAGAAGTATATGTTAGCCCAGTAAAAACAATTGATGTATTATTAGGGACAGATTTTACAAGTTTATTTCAAAGCTTTAGAGTAGATAGATATAATATTCAACTTAGATCAGCATGTAACCACTATATTACTATTCCGAGAATAAGGAAACCATACAGAGTGCTTCAGAAACGTGGTGAAAAAGGAGAGATCATAAAACAACCAATTACTTATTACATAAAATTTAAAATTCACAAAATTAAAAAACAAGTACTAATTCAAAAGCCAGAAGATTTTGATAAATATGAACTTCATGAAACAATAAAATACATCTCTGAGAACTACGGAGAAAATCCAATTGAAAAATGGAATCTTAATAAAATATATGCAGAATTAAAAATGAAAAACGACGATATAATAATAAGAACTCAACCTATGATGCATAATCAAGAAGATATTGAAGAACTTCGAAAACAAATAAATGAATTGTTAGAATTAGATCTTATTCAAGAATCTATAGCGAAACATAATAGTCAGGCTTTCTTGGTTAGAAATCGTAGTGAACAAATAAGAAAGAAACCAAGACTAGTAATAAATTACAAAGAACTAAACAAAAACATGATATTTGATGGATACTTTCTACCTAACAAAGAAAATCTAATAGGATTAGCTAGAGGTAGAACTATTTATTCAAAATTTGATTGTAAAAATGGATTTTGGCAAATTAAAATGCATCCAGATAGTATAAAATATACAGCCTTTAGTACACCACAAGGACACTATGAATGGAAAGTTATGCCGTTTGGAATAAAAAATGGACCACAAATATTTCAAAGAAAAATGGATAAAACATTTAAAAAATTTAGTAACTTTATATTTGTATACGTAGATGATATACTAATAGCCTCAAACACTATAGAAGAACATAAAAAACATTTAAATATATTTGCAAAACTTTGTAAAGATCACGGATTAATCTTATCAGAAAAGAAAGCAGAAATATTCAAAGATGAAATAGAATTTTTGGGTCTAATATTAAACAAACTTGGAATTAAAATGCAACCACACATAAGTACAAAACTTGTTAAAATGCCTGATGAACTTAGGAATAAATTAAACATACAAAGATTTCTTGGAATTCTAAATTATGCAGAAGGATTTATTTCAAATTTAGCAAAAAAGACAAATGATCTAAGAAAATTAATCAGAAAAAATAATAAAATAGGATGGAATGATCAACATACTGAAATTGTCAAACAATTGAAAGAAGAATGCTCCAAATTACCACCGTTAAGATTACCCGACGAAAAAGATAATTTAATAGTACAAACCGATAGCTCAGACTACCATTGGGCAGGATTATTAAAAACTGATACTGGTGAAATTTGTAGATATGCATCCGGAACATTACAAGGAGCAGCCATAAACTATAGTACAAATGAAAAAGAATTACTTGCAGTAATTAAATCGATAGATAAATTTTCATTTTGGTTATTAAGTAGAAAGTTTAAAGTATTAACTGACAATACACAAGTAAAACCTTTAATTTATAATAAAGTTCCAAATAAACCCCAATATAGAAGAATAATAAGATATCAGACTTTTTTGTCAATGTACGACTTTACTGTTGAATATATTAAAGGGACTGAAAATTATCTAGCTGATTTTTTGAGCAGGAACCCTGAATATGGAGAACAATGAACAATGGGATGATGCTGGTCTGACTGACCACATTTACAATGAAATAGATCGACTACAAAAACTACTCCAGTCGACTATGGACAGACAACTAAAACTACAACAATTGATTGTTGGAAGCTTTATGGACGAACATAAGACTATCAATGATGATATATATGAATGTAACAAATGTTTGCAGGGATTACTAACTACTATGGAAGAATACTTTTATACCCCTGAAGAACTAAATACTGGTGTTTCAAACCAGGAAGGGAAAGCTAATCCTGTTCCAAAAGAGGACAAACAAGCAAAACAATCTGGGGATGCAAGACCTTCGACCTCGTCGAAAAACATTGCAGAAACTAAGAAGTATTTTTGCGACAATATTCCTCAACCAACACCCATTAGCCCTGAAACAAGAAACTTTTTAGCAGAATACCATACCCTGAGCAGCTACATATACTCTTTACCCAGACAAGAAACATCATTCTACACTGAATTCACCAAATCCCTACATCCACAAGTAACTATTTTACCAGGCTGCGACCCAAACTTTGTTTCGAACTGTTTCAAATTCGGCTTTATCAGAACTATTTTCCTGTCCCCTTTACGAACCGAAATATCCAAATTACCTGTATTAATTGAAGCTCTAAACATAAGACCAAAAACCCAGAAACTGAAAATATTTTCTATTAGTCCAGAAGTCAAACACTCTTCCTACCATCTTGCTATTGCAGAAGAAATTACTAAACCAGAAAGTTATCCTCAAGACTATGGAACTCCCAAAACAGAAATCTTCAATGACAAATACATCCACTTTAAAAGAGCAATGGGAATACGTGCCGTCCATGAACAGATGAAAAGACTATACAACCAAGGAGCAGGAATCTTTTTTGGAAATGAAGAAATCGTAATGATTGAACAATTGAACACTCCAGGATTCAGATCAGGAAACTTAGCAGGACTAATTCAGAAATTTGACACATACAATTTTGAATGCTCAGAAGAAGTCAAGAATATCTGGAAGAAAGCTGTAGAAAAATCCACCACAAGTCTGAAGACAAGAACATTTCTTCGGAAAGAGACAACGAAGTGAAGTAAGCAGTGACGACAAAGAGGACCAATGTAGCACTAAGAAGAGAATAATGCAGCAAGACGTATGCCATGACGAAAGAACACAAGCAAACAAAAAGGAAAATTAATAAACAAGTGAATTATTAAAGACAATAATGCATAGCCACCGGATGAATTATTACAAGAAGACAGCTCAAAATGCATGATTAAAGAAGAAAGTGACAGCCACCGAACATCAATAATAGAGAAGAAAAGAAGGGAGAAGATGATGCCACGTATCTCAATTAGATCTTCAGAACTCCATCTATAAAAGGAGGCAAAGCTTATGAAGAAGGCAGAAGTGAAGATACACACCAGAATACTCTTTCTTTTGCATTTCTTTGTAATCTTTAGTTCTCTCTCTTGAATGTAAAACTATGAGTGATTTTAAAGCTTTCAATAAAAAGATGATCGGCTAAGTACAATAGCCTGATCATTCCAGTAATATCTTCGAGTATATTTTTCTAAAAGTCTACCAAAATTCTAAATATATGTGAGTGAGTGAAATATATGTTGAGAGTCATGTCATCGATACAGTGATTTCCGAGAGGTCGTGCATACCGGAGTAAGGCAGGAGGCCTGAAAGAAGGATAGCAGACGAGGAAAGAAGGTTACTCGTTGAAAGACTCGATCAGAAGTTTCAACCACAAAGCTTATACTACGGAAGCGAGGTAGACCCAGAAATTTTACTTTGAATGATAAATACTGTGAATGATCATGGCATATATTTTGATTAATTACGTTCTTTGAAAAAGATCATAAATAGCTTAATAATAATAATACTCTGAAACTGTAGAACAAACACAGTAGTCACTTTAGATAAACACCAGTCTTTACTTCTTAAATACCAGAATTTACACTATGCAGGATCACTATATATGAAGGATAAAATTGTCATTAATAAAATACTAGGTAGTAAAAAGGGATAAGTTTTAAAGGAGGTAGGAATCTTGAATAAAGATGATAAGATGGGTATTAAAGTTACATTACCCCTAAAAAATGAGCTTTTAAAAAAAAAATTGAAGGAGTATTTAATTCCAAACCTCTGAATTCTGATACAATGCTTATGAAGTACTTCATCCGTTCTCATTTAGTTGATGCATTTGAATAGTGATAACTATTCATTGAGTAATTTTGATCAAATTTTTTAACATAGTTATATAAGAAAAAATATTATCAAGTGAGATCTTGTTAGATCCGTCTAATCACATAGTTTTAGAATATCACATTTTCATACCTTTTACTTATATGCAATATGAATTATTATAAGTTAAAAATATTTATTGAATTGTATGAAATGCAGAAGTATAGTTGTTATTAAAAAATATAGGTAAATATATATACTATTTCTCTTGATATGACTCTTCATCTTGTATGTTGGAATGTAATTTGGTGGCAAACCACCTGTTAAGGGGTAGAAATACAGGAAAAATATATGATATTGTCCTTTTTCTTTACCGAAAATTCAAAATAGTCCTTTATCTATTTGTTGCCCTATTGGTCCTCTACGTTTACACATAATATCCAAAATGGTTCTTTTTCTCACTAATCTTGTAATTTAACTAATTATTTTCTTAATTAAATCCACATGAGATGTTTAAAATTTGACTACACATATAACATGGAATATTAACGAAATAATACAATTAATTAAAAAATAAATAGTTTGAAAAATTTTAATAAAATAATATTGAATTCAATAATTAAATTTAAATAAATAAAATATTTAATATAAATTAATTAAAATAACTATTAAATTGAAAATTAATATATATATATATATGTCAAAATTGATTAATTAAAATATGAATTAAATTTAAAAATAAATTAATTAGATATCTAATAAATTCTAGAGTCAAATTTAAAATATGAATTTTTTGGAAAGAAAAATGAACATCTCATATATTTTACTAGACCCCGGATGGGTCCGGAATGTATTGGAATTTGATACTATTGGCTTGTACTATTCATTAATAGGGCATGTTTGGTTTGATGTATTCGGCTGCATTAGACCTCACTGTACTAATTTTATACATCAAAGTAATACATGCCCATGTTTAGCAATATTTACAATGTGTACAAGTATTATTTTAATGAGGTTTGTAGTGTATAATTTAATCCCTTAGTGGAATGCGGGTTTAGACCATATTAATTCTTTTTCCATCTCTTTCAAATAATACGCATCCTTCTCCCAGATACATCTTGTTGGTCCCTTATACGTCAAGATTAAAAAACCTTAACCACAACAGTTTGTTCAATCGCACACTTAAAAGACTTGTTAGTAGGTTAGTGCTCAGAGGTAAATAAGTGCAGTAAAGAAACAAGAACAAACAGAGAGTTGTTGACCCAGTCCGGCCCAAGGCCTACGTCTGGGGGATACCAATCCAGGAGTGTTCCACTATGTGTTCGAACACCGCGTTACAACACGAACAATAGTGAACCAGTAACCTTTTACTCCAACACCCAAGCGGATGATCGATGGTACCAGAAACTCCCTTTTCTGGTGAGAATGCTCCGATTCTGCTTCGACCCCTTGAAGACTCCTTCTCCAAGTTTCCCTTGAGTGAACCTGTAAAAGATCCTCCCTTTGATGTAGCAATGAAGGGTAGTATCTTGTTGACACGAACTTGAGTGCTTCCCTTGATCGAATGTGTCGAAATCAATCAAAGGTTCAATGTGTATGATGACAGAAATAATCACTCAAGTATCAATCTCTTTCACAAGTAATGAGTCTTGCGGATGGGGTGAAGAGATTGAATCTTAGGATTTCTCACACGATTTGCTGCTTATGTTTTCTCAAGAATGATAGTGTCAAATCTTGATCCACAGCCAATCGTCCTACTTAAAGGATGTTCGAAATCCTGTTGCTATGGAAGGAGATAATCATATCCAGGAAATCTTCCTCCTACCATAGCCGACTCCTTCCCTTAGATGGTAGGATATGTTGCCTTATATAGAACGCCCATCTTGAGGATGACCAGACGACCGTTGGGGAGACGCTCCTTACCATGCAGGGCTTCCCTTATCCAGCTCGAAGATATGTTGCCAAGAATACAATGCGGATAAGATCAAGGGGTGGGGACCTAACTAGTGTTCATCATTGGGTTGGAACACATTATCTCAAAATATGGATATTAACAATCTCCCCCTTTTTGACATAATGTGAGCCAGAAAAGATCAAAGATCTCCCAATGATGAATCAGTACAAGCAAAACAAATCACAGAGTCCCAACCACCAATAGCAATACAACCAGTCATCCTATCTAATGCTCCGTACAGATAAAACAACTAAAGCAGAGGAGCATGTACAATAAAACCAGCAGAACATCTAAAAAGGCAAATACCAGTCCAAAACAAAACAATACTAAAAAGAGTTCAATAACAGAGTTCCAACATAACAATCGAACATAAAACAAAAACACTTACCAGAGGCAGGCATCTTTGATCACGCACACCTTCTCCCCCTCTGGATCTCAATATGTCAAAAGGGCCAATTACTCCTGGGAGGAGTCGTCCTCGTCAGTGGTGGCATAGAAGTCTGTAGCAGCATCTGTCACCTCATCCTCTGGATCAGTGTCCCAGACCTCAGGGAGGAGTCTTGCCATCTCAGCTAGTGCTCTTTCTTCTTCATCCAGCTCTTCTCTCTTCCTCCTAAGAGCATCTTGGCGCTCGGCAATCATGTCTCTGATTTGGTCAAGAGCCGTTTGAGGGATAGGAGGGCCATCCGGGCCTGGTATGTCCTGGACCTTGTCTTGTAGTTTGGTTGTGAACTTGAACACCTTGGTGGTATCCATCAACTCCTTGGGATGTCCTCCAATTCCAACAGACTCCAGATAGCCATAGATCAATGCAGGAAAGGGTATGAGGGTAGAGTTGTCCTTCTTTAAATTCTCAGCTATATCAACCATTTGATTTAGAACAAGTTTCCCATAGTTGATTTCCTTCTTGTTCTCATCAATGGCAAATAGCAACTGACACATCTCCTTCGAGACAACTGAGTGGTTGGCTGTAGGCATCACATTAGAGGAGATGAACTTGTATAGCAAGAAGAACCTCTGAGTCAGGTTGCCTGATCGCAAACCTCTGCCTTTGATGTTCTTTTCTTTGTCCTTGGTCAGTAATTTAGCAATCAGGACATTGTTGAACTGGGTACCAGGTCGGAATACAGTGTCAAAGTCACACTGTGGAACACCAAGGAAGTCACAGATGTCCTTATCAGTGAGAGGGACAAGCTGCTTCTTGACAAACACTCGTCCAAACCAGCTGCTACCAGGGACAATTACAGACTTTCTCAGATTAGCATAGAACATCTTCACGACTGATTGCTTGCTCCCTGGAAGATCGGATGCCCAACGAAGAAGACGCCTCTTCTCAAGATAGTCTGTCCAGCCAGTCTCATCACACTTGGGACCTTTAAAAGCAACTTCAGGCTTCAGCTTCCTCTCACGCAAGACTGTCTCAAAGAATGTCTGAGATTGCAGAGAGTAGAACTTGGAGCTATAAGCTAGATTGGTATCCACAACCTCAGGGATTTCATCAACATCTTCATCCTGAGCATCATCCTCCTCAACATCAACAGTGGGAGCCTTGTTCTTTTTCTGAGGTTGAGAGGTAGAGGGGGTCCCATCAGCTTTCCTTTTAGCCCTGTTGTCAGCAGCTTTCTTGCGAGCAAGGGCCCTGAGAGGGACACCATCCGATGAAGAGGATTGCTCCCCTTCACGTCCAGCCTCAGTGTGAGCAACAACTTGCTCTTCATCATCACTTCTCAGCTCATCCTCAGTGAGTCCCTCACGCCTAAGAAACTCTTCAGCAGAGATGGTAGTGCGGTTGCCATCTGGTATCTCCTCATCTCCCGAGTCTCCACTGGATTCTTCATCATTTGGATTGATCTTCACGTTCTTGTCTGATTCATCAGATAACTCGGTGGACTCTGAAGTGTGTTCAGAGACATCATCTGAACTCCCTGGAGACCCACCACCAGCATTCTTGATAGCAACCTTCGGAACATGACCTGGCACATTGGCTGTTTCACCAGAAGCACTAGTGGGCATTTGTGCGCCAGCGCCAGGAGCAGGGGTTACAGATTGAGGGCCAGGTTGGGTGCCATCTTGGTGCTCAGATATAGGATTCGAACTCCCTGCATCAACATTGTCAGAAACCAAGTTTTTCTGAGAAGCCATTTTACCTTTCCCTTTTGGAGGGTTCTGAGATTGCAATGCCGCATCCGCTAGGGTAGATAAGGGCACTTGGACGGTTGGCACAGGTGCAAGAGAAGTGGGCGACGTGCTGGGAGCGGTTTCCCCATGAGAGAGAGCAGTTCCAACCTCCGATTGAGTGTTCGCCAGTTGGGTTGAAGTTAGGGCACCACTCGGAACAGTTTCCTCGATCGCGTGCGCCATTTCAACGCGAATGTCGAGGGGGTCGGAGACAGGTACTCCTGGAGTGACAGAGGTGGTCGGAGCATCATTTGAGGCAGTAATTTCAGTCGGATTCCGGCTACGTCCACGTCCACCCCTTCCGCGGCTCAGTCCTCCTCGATTTCCTCCTCTGGTGCAAGGGCTTCCACGTGCTGGGAGATGGGCGTTCTCAGTGTTGGAACTCCTATTCCTTGTTGTCACCATTGTTCCTGCGAGAGAGAGAGAGAGTATGGGAGTAGTGTGCTCTTTGAGAGACAAGGATACTAGAGCGAGTGCAAGTGAGAAGAAGGGAGACGCGGGGGAAAGTTTCTGAAAAGAAGGTAAGATTTGAAAGGAAACTTCCCTATTAGTGGAGGCGTGAGATCATCATAGAATCCCTCCTAGGTAGCCGGTTACCAAAAATATAAAGAAACCTCCTTCTTTAGTCGAACAACTGTCAAGGGATAATATTGAATTTCCTGCAATAAAAAATTCAAATAAGTATGGGATCTTTTAAAATAAGGCTATTTAAAATATATATAAGAAAAACTTAGCCGTTTTAATGATGACAAATGAGATCCCCAAGATCCTGTCTGGAACTTAGACTATGGTGATAGGCCAAGTTCCCGCCTCAGTTTTTCAAATCGATCCCCATCAAGAGCTTTGGTAAAGATGTCCGCGTTCTGTTCTTGTGTTCCAACATACTCCAGGGACACTACTTCATCTTCCACGAGTTCTCGGATAAAGTGATGTCTAACATCAATGTGCTTGGTTCGACTGTGTTGCACTGGATTTCTTGAGATACTTATCGCACTCATGTTGTCGCAGAGAACCACTAGCTTTTCTTGATCAATGCCATAGTCACTAATCATTTGTCTCATCCATAAGAGCTGAGCACAACAACTCCCGGCTGCAATATACTCCGCTTCTGCCGTGGAGAGAGATATAGAGTTCTGTTTCTTGCTATACCAGCTCACCAAGTCGGTTCCAACATAAAAACACCCTCCTGTGGTGCTTTTTCTATCGTCGACATTGCCAGCCCAATCTGCATCAGTGTACCCAATCAACTGTAAGTTGGATTCTTTGGAGTACCATATGCCCAAATCAGGTGTTCCAGCAATGTATCGAATCACTCTCTTTGCTGCCTTCAGATGAGACTCTTTTGGATCCGCTTGGTACCTAGCACAGACTCCTACAGCGTAGCTGATGTCGGGTCTGCTAGCTGCAAGGTAAAGGAGGCTTCCAATGATCCCTCGATACATCTTTTGATCAACACTCTTCCCTGTAGGATCCTTGTGAAGCTTATCAGATGTTCCAATCGGTGTTCGGACAGGCTTACTGGACTCCAGCCCAAATTTCTTGACAATGCTTTTGGCATACTTGGATTGATTTAGAAAGGTACCTTCCTTCCTCTGAGTAACCTGCATGCCAAGAAAGAATGTCAATTCACCTACCATACTCATCTCAAATTCCTTACCCATAGTCTCGATGAACTTGTCCTTGAGCACATGGGAAGTTGATCCGAACACGATGTCATCCACATAGACTTGAGCCACAATGATCCCTTTGGAGTCTTCCTTGATGAACATGGTCTTGTCCGTGCTTCCTCTTCTATATCCATTTTCCAATAGATATTTTGAAAGCCTCTCATACCATGCCCTATGAGCTTGTTTAAGCCCGTAGAGAGCTTTGTTTAGCCGAAAGACATGGTCTGGGAAGTCTGCGTCTTCGAAGCCCTTGGGTTGCTCCACATACACTTCTTCTTTCAACCAACCATTTAAAAAGGCGCTCTTCACGTCCATCTGATAGAGTTTAAAGCCCATCGAACATGCAATAGCAAGGAGTAGTCTCACAGCTTCGAGTCTTGCTACGGGTGCAAAGGTTTCACTGTAGTCTATTCCTTCCACTTGGGTGTATCCTTGAGCTACGAGCCTAGCTTTGTTTCGAATCACATTCCCATTCTCGTCACTTTTGTTCTTGAAAACCCACTTAGTTCCAATGACGTTGATGTTATGTGGACGCTCGACCAAGGTCCATACTTCATTCCTCTTGAACTGAGCGAGCTCTTCCTGCATGGCATTGATCCAATTCTCGTCTTGTAGAGCTTCTTCAACTCTTGAGGGTTCAATCCTTGAGGTGAAGCAATGTAACCCTGCAAACTCTATAGTCGATCTTCTTCTTTACACGAGTTCTCCGATCTTCAAGAACGTCCCCAATTACATCCTCTGGATTGTGATTACGATGGATTCTGACTTGGGGGACAGCCATCTCTGACTGTGACGGTGTTCCAACTGGTGTTTGAACACTGGGTAGGATCTCATCACTTTCCGCGGTGATTTCCTGCTTGTCTCCAGACAAAGATCGAGTTTGTCCAGAGCTTTGTGTGTCTTTCTCTGCATCCTCCTCTTGGGATTCGACTGGTGTTCCTCTGTTGGGCGCATCTTCCACAATGACATTTGTGGATTCGATTACCTTCCTGGTTCTGGAGTTGTATACTCGAAAAGCCTTGCTAGATGTTGAATACCCAACAAAGATGCCCTCGTCACTTTTCTCTTTGAACTTCCCGGTGTGTTCCCTCTCATTAAGCACAAAGCACTTGCAACCAAAGATGTGAAAATATGATATTGAGGTCTTTTTACCCTTCCATAATTCGTATGGAGTCATGAGTGTTTTAGACCTGATATACACTCGATTTATCATATAGCACGCCGTGTTGATTGCTTCCGCCCAGAGAAACTCAGGAACCTTCTTGGAGTTCATCATGACACGTGCCATTTCTTGCAAGGTGCGGTTCTTCCTCTCCACTACTCCATTCTGCTGAGGAGTCTTTGGTGCTGAAAACTCGTGTTTGATCCCAATGCTGGAACAGTAATCCTCGAAAGCTTGATTCTCGAATTCCTTCCCATGATCACTGCGAATTCTCTTCACTTTGCAGTCCTTTTCGTTCATAATTTGATTGCACAGTTTCATAAAGGCTTTGAAAGCTTCGCTCTTTTCCCTGAGAAAATCAACCCACGTATATCTGGAAGAATCATCTACACAAACGAAAATGTACCTTTTACCTCCCAAACTAGAAATTTCAGTTGGCCCAATGAGGTCCATGTGTAGGAGATCCAGACAGTGTGTTGTGGCATTGTGTTCAGTCACGGGATGGGACACCCGAGTTTGCTTGTTCTTGGCACAATCTTCACAAAAGTCAGAGTCATGTTTCTTTAGGTCTGGAAGTCCACGAACAGCTCCTGTCCTGCTCAACTTGATCAGATCTCTGAAGTTCAGATGACCTAACTTTTCATGCCAGAGTAGATTTCGGGAGCTTCCTGCATCTTTCACAAAATTACAAGTTTGTACAAGTAAATAGCAGTCATCCGAGATCTCAGTCCCCTCATGACGCATACATTGTTAGAGTCGAGAACTTCACAATATTTTTTGTTAAAGGATACAGTCAAGTCTTCATCGCATAGCTGACTTATGCTAATGAGGTTAGCATGCAATCCCTCCACATAATAGACATTGTTGAGCTTAGGTAGACCATCTCCATGGAGAGTTCCTTGTCCAGAGAGACGACCCTTTTTACCGTTTCCAAAGACCACCGATCCACCATCAACATCTTTGAATGGTTTGAGGACGTCTTTGTCTCCTGTCATATGCCTCGAACAACCACTGTCGAAGTACCAAGTTGCATTCTTACCCTTTTGTCTAGAGGATAGGAAAGCCACATTGCATCTTGCAGAGATTTTGGTAACCCATTCACGCCTTATGGAGATCCTCTTCTTGAGTTCTTCATTAGGCCATCTCACCGGTTTTCCTTCAAGAAGATCCTTGATGATCTTTCGACAGTGTTCGGTCTTGTGCCCTCTGAACTTCCAATAGTCGCATATGAGAGGTCCTTTGAACGAATTCCTCCTTTTGTTATAACCCTTGGGACCTTTGTGAACAGTCTTAGTGTTCTGACTAGGTGCGCGGTCACTCAGTTGGCCTCCTGTAACGAACTTGATATTCCCTTTGGAGGTAGAGGCAGTACTGAAATTGCTGTACCCAAGACCTCGCCTGTTCCCATGAGATTTTCCAGCTGCTAGAGCATCATCGAGTTTGGCCTTCCCTTTATTCATGTCCGACAGAATCTTTTCAGATTTGCTGAGTTTCTCCCGGAGTTCAGTGATTTCCACTGTAACTAAATCATGCTTGGTAGACATCTTCTCCTTTTCCTCTTTTTCAAAGAGAATTCCAGCCTCAAGTTCAGTCACGTGGATGGACACTGCTTCAGCCTTAGCTAGTAAGGCTTTGTTCTCGTCCAGGAGCCTTTCGACCTCATCTCTAAGATCCTGATTGGTTCTTTGCAGATCTTCTATCTCGGTCATAGAAGTTTCTAATTTCTCAAAAACTTCATTGTAGAGGTCTGTAAGACGCTCTATTTTGTCTGCTTCTTTGCTGCTAAGAGATGCACACTCATGATCAGGGAAATCATTATTCATAGAGTTAGAATCAGTACCGTGTTGTGACTCAGTGTCCGAACATGAGTCTGAATCCCATGATCCTGGAGCCATGAGAGCAATCCCATGCTCAGATTCTCCCTCACTGCATTCAGGTTCCTCATCATGATCACTAAAGGTAATGTGATAGGTCTTCTTTTCCTTCTTCTTTAGATTTCCACAATCTGCCCTAATGTGACCAAAGCCTCTGCATTCGTAGCATTCTGGTCCCTTGGGCCTTTCTTCGGACTGTTGATCCTTGCCATAGGGTTTGGATCTTCTTTTGGAATCTCTCCTGGAGTTTGATCCATCGCCCTTCCCACTAGAGAAACCTTCATTCCCTTTCTTATTCTTGAGGAGTCTGGCCAGTCTCTTTGTGAGAAGAGAGATCTCGTCATCATCGCTGTGATCACTATCAATCTCGGCTTCCTTGTCATTCACCACCTTTGATTCGGCCTTGAAGGCTATCCTTTTGCCACCAACCTCCTTGCAATGATCCATTTCTCAAGACTGGAGTATCCCCATTAGTTCATCTACTTGCATAGTGGAGTAATCCTTGTAGAGTTCTAGAGCAGCAATCTTGGGGTTGAACCTGTCGGGAATAGTGCCTACAATCTTTCTCACCAACTCTTGTTGGGAATAGGTTTTCCCAAGTTGATGTGCCTGGTTGGTCAAGTCACGAATTCTACCAAATAGCTAACAATACTCTCATTCTCATCCATAACAAGTTTATGAAATTGGGATTCAATGGAAATTAACTTGGAAGATCTAACAGAGGCCATACCTTCATGGGAGTTTACCAGTACTTCCCATGCATCATACGCCGTGTCACATGCGGAGATAAGCTTGTATTGATCTTCAGTGACTCCATTGAAAATAGCATTAAGAGCCTTGGAGTTCATGGAGGATAGGGTCTTTTCTTCCGCAGTCCATTGGTCCTTGGGTTTGGGTGTTTTGACACCTTCATCGTCCTCCACAGTGGGGCGTTCGAACTTGGTTTCAACAGCATCCCAAACACCTTCATCAATGGCCATGAGGAAAGCCCTCATCCTGGTCTTCCAATAAGAAAAATTCGTCCCATCTAGCAAGGGTGGCCTGGAAATGTTTCCTCCTTCCCGACTCATCTTTGACGTTTGGATCTCACCCGAAGGTGTGTGAGCTCTGATACCACTTGTTGGTCCCTTATACGTCAAGATTAAAAAACCTTAACCACAACAGTTTGTTCAATCGCACACTTAAAAGACTTGTTAGTAGGTTAGTGCTCAGAGGTAAATAAGTGCAGTAAAGAAACAAGAACAAACAGAGAGTTGTTGACCCAGTTCGGCCCAAGGCCTACGTCTGGGGGATACCAATCCAGGAGTGTTCCACTATGTGTTCGAACACCGCGTTACAACACGAACAATAGTGAACCAGTAACCTTTTACTCCAACACCCAAGCGGATGATCGATGGTACCAGAAACTCCCTTTTCTGGTGAGAATGCTCCGATTCTGCTTCGACCCCTTGAAGACTCCTTCTCCAAGTTTCCCTTGAGTGAACCTGTAAAAGATCCTCCCTTTGATGTAGCAATGAAGGGTAGTATCTTGTTGACACGAACTTGAGTGCTTCCCTTGATCGAATGTGTCGAAATCAATCAAAGGTTCAATGTGTATGATGACAGAAATAATCACTCAAGTATCAATCTCTTTCACAAGTAATGAGTCTTGCGGATGGGGTGAAGAGATTGAATCTTAGGATTTCTCACACGATTTGCTGCTTATGTTTTCTCAAGAATGATAGTGTCAAATCTTGATCCACAGCCAATCGTCCTACTTAAAGGATGTTCGAAATCCTGTTGCTATGGAAGGAGATAATCATATCCAGGAAATCTTCCTCCTACCATAGCCGACTCCTTCCCTTAGATGGTAGGATATGTATGCCTTATATAGAATGCCCATCTTGAGGATGACCAGACGACCGTTGGGGAGACGCTCCTTACCATGCAGGGCTTCCCTTATCCAGCTCGAAGATATGTTGCCAAGAATACAATGCGGATAAGATCAAGGGGTGGGGACCTAACTAGTGTTCATCATTGGGTTGGAACACATTATCTCAAAATATGGATATTAACACATCTCACCCCCTTTCCCAAATCCGGTCGACACAGGCAGGTGGGTGGCGATAGCAGTGGGCGACGGCGGGTGGCGACAAAGACAGGCGTGTGTATATATATATATATATATATATATATATGTTGGCCTAAAATGGCTTCCCCTCCTTCCACCCAAAAAAAAAAAGAAAGAAAAAGAAAGGAGTATTATTCTTTTCGGCTAATAATTTTTAATTTTTCCCGAAAATATGATATTTTTAATTTTTAATTTTATTAAGTTTTTTTTAAAAATATTTTAACTATGAATATGTTTATATGCATATAATTTAAGAAATTAAATATACAAAAATCGAAATCTATATAACTCAACCTAAACCACTTTTTGCAAAATAAGCACAGTATTGAGTATTTTCACTAAATGATGGTAAAAAGGGAAAAATGTTGGAAGCATTGAACAAATATTGAATTGTACCTATTAATAAAATTCACTACTATTTCTTGTAAATGCTGGACGAAAAATTGATAATATCAATTAATTTGAATCATACAGATATATGATCATACAACCTCTTAGCGACTCAATGCATTATGGGTTTCTAAATTTCACCTTCTACACTCGCCTCATCTCCTCGTGTCATGATTTCTCACCTGCCAATGATATATACTACTTCATATAAGTATTTCATAGTACAATCACCGCCCCTGTGTTCATCTCTCTGTGTATAGTACTACTACTACTACACCTGTTTACCCTTCTATTCCTACGTAGTACTGATCAGTTACTTGTCTTTTTTACTGAATGAGGTTAGGGCATATAGGGGTCGTCGGCTTTGAGAACTATCCTAGTTGAGATGTTGTTGCTAATATCATATGAACCTGCTGCTGCCTTGGTTATGATCGACGGAGCATAAGAATATATACAAGTCAGGAGGAGGATGAGAGGTGAATTTGGGTGGGTGGGCAAGCAAGCTCACACCATTTGCACTCACTCCCAGAGCCCAAATGATTTTTAATAGTAGTATGAAGAAAGATGAGACATTATGGGAAGCATGAGAGTTGATTTTTAGTCACACTTCAAGAGACATATACTGCTGGAGTATAATAACACTCTTATCAAGCAAAGATTCACATGCACAGTCAGATGATGACAGCAATGAAGGAAGAATGCTACATCATCAACAGGTCATGTTTCTTTCTATTATAGTACTACTATATATATTCCATATGTAACCCATATTGATCCTTTGGACTGTGACGGCGTGTTACAATTTTTACAATTTTTGAGCTTTCCTGATTAGGGCATCTTAATGGTTTCTGTTTTCATAAGCAGCATTCTCCACTTTCATTTGGACACATTCTTATACAAAAAAGCTCCATCAGAGTATATTGAAACCATTATCATCATTTGTATTATTGTAGGGCATCAAATCAAATTGGTACAGTATCATCAGTATGTGCTCTCTACTTTAACTTAATAATTGTCAAGCAGCGCTGCTTAAGAGGTACTAACTATTCCATGTTTATTCCTGCTAAGTTTAAATCATTTGTGTTTGACAAAAATTCTCGACAATGTTTTAATATTGAGAATAGCCAACAGAAATCCCAGTACAATTTAATGAAACATTGTTTTGTTGGATGTGTATATTGTTGTTTTTACTGTTCTTTCTCACATTATTTAAACAATATGCTGTATTCTGTTTCTGCACTTAATTATTCAGAAGAGTAATATTGTACTTACTTCTGTAACTCAGACTAGTCATTCAGCTGTATAATCAAACAATTTTTTTTTTCTTTTTTTAAGAACTATATCCAGTTTCCTTCTTAATCATTCAGTGCTAAATCATTCAGTTTAACAAACAACCCCTTAAGTTTAAATTATTGCTTAGTCCAACAGGAATTATTAAACAGCCTAGTTCTTCTCCACTTTCTCAGGCCTTTAATGGCTCCTCCAAAAAAAAAAAAAAAAAAAAAAAAAAAAAAAAAAAAAAAAAAAAAAGCCTAGTTCTCTTATTAATTCAACCACTGAGGTCCAAACATCACCAAGAAACCTAAATATTTTACAACCTTTGTACATGTTCCTTTTAGCATATATCAAACAGAACAGAACCATCTAAATACCATTCTACAGTACGCATCGACTACCATGAATTACTAAAAGAACAAGACATTTACCTGTACAAGGATCATCGATATTCAAGAGCTTTCTCCCAAGAAACCGTTGCTCCCACCTGAGCTTCCCATGGTGACTGGAACATCGCGAACCAGGAACTTGGCATTTCGAGTGCCTGAGAATTCAAGGACTTCGAGACACTCCTGCAGATCTGAATCATTTACCAACATCACCCATTCCTGTTCATCGTCGAGGTACTTGAGCTGGAAATGACCTATCTGCAATCTGAACCTCTTGGATATTTCTTCATACAGTTGCAGGCAGCCACAGCTAGTCTCGAATTTGAAACGAACAGTGTCATCTCTGTAAGTAGCTTTGACTATGATTTTAGATGCACTATCAGCGAAGCCCATCTCCTTTTTAGGATTCTGACCTCTGTCAAAGCTTCTGGAGCTTGATGAACTGCCATTCATCCTTGAACCGGACCCATTGGATGAGTCTGTCATGCCTGAGGATGATGGTTGGTTGTGATCAACACCTCCATCATCCTGATTTGTCCCTGTATCGTCGTTTGTTTTAACACCTGTTTCATCGGCAGCAGCTGTTAAGCTTGAGTCTCGGGAGATAAGATGTGCATCGGAAGCTGTAGCAACCCTGCTGTTATCAGCAAATGCCCATGTAGTGCATCTTTCTGCAGATGATGGAGGAAATTTTGGAGATGTTGCCCAAGGCACATTACTCAGACTAGCAGGCCATGAAACACGAACGTCTAATGACGCTGATTGGGACTTCAGTGAACTGTCCAGCTGAGGCGAATTAATCTTGCAGTCACCAACCACTTTGTTCTCATCTACGGGATACTCTTGCTTGACTACGGAAGTTCTGGTTTCCTTACACAATGATGTGGCTTTAGAGTTTGCATTCTTTACTAAATCAGAATCTACGTGAACATGGTTGGCCATGGGCGAGAGATCTGTTCTCCCAGAGTTGAATTCTTGGACAGTAGAGCCACCAGGCACAAGCCCTCCCACGGATGTGTCAATCTTAAATGATCCTTCCATTCCCTCGACAGAGTCGAGTACACTTTGTATTTTCTTCAAGGAACGGTTCACCTTGTTTATTTTACGAGAAGGCCATCTAGAAATACCATGTTGTCTGCAAATCCTTTTAAGAGTAGTTGGGCACACTACAAAAAGAAAAAGAAAGAAACGTGCAGCATTGAAAGTTAGATATATGCATATATGTTGTGATATCTTTGCGTATGCCAAAGGCCCAAAAGTACGAAAGCAATGACATGTTTCTGACTGTAATGATGAATTCGAGACACAAACATGTTACTCACCACCAATACTTTTTGCAGCATCTTTAAGACTACCAGAGAAATATTGTTGAAGAACACTCAAGCTTACATGCTTCTCGGTTGTGCTTCGCTTCTTCTCCGCAGTTTTATTCGATCCAATTGTTCTCTATAAAAAAATTATAAGGGCATTGAGACTTCACTTTATATTAAAGAAATAGGATAATGAATCCGAAGATTAGACTATCGTCCATTTAGCATTAATGAAATTTGAGATGCTAGCAACTCCATGTTTTCATTAAAATTACACGATAACAGTTCTTTACACAGAAAAGTTTTCAAACAGCTCTTTTTTTTATCCGTCATGTTTTGCTAGAGATAGAAACAAACCCACAAAGTTCCGCCCAGAAAACAGTAGGCACCTTTAGGCATAAAATGTGAAGTTTAGAAAAAGCAAATGAGCGCGTAAGTACCTTTTCACGCGATCCATCATCTGCTACAGTGGTGTTCATGGATTCTAATACATTTTGGGAATGGTGATCCGCGCTGGAGTTTGCATCACCACTGATAAAGGAATGTTCAGAATTCCTTCGGGACAGCCCCACTTTGGGTAATTTTCTCCCTTCCACATCCTTTGGTGTATCTACTGGGCGCTCCATTTCAAGCAATTCGGTTTCTGAAACTGTTCTCAAGCTCTTACAGAGCCTCTGCATTGTACTTGAGAGATTATTGAGCAAAAGTTGCTGTTCGGAACTTCCTGTCACATTGACAGGAAGAAATAGCTCCAGTACATAGTCATCATCACCAGTAAACATGCTTCTTAACCTGATTGCAACAGCAGCATTCAGACCATATTTGCGGGCATGGTGAACAAGTGGATAGTCACCTATGTGATATTCCTTCACATCAGAGTAAAAGAAGGGCTGATTGGATTGAAGAGCCTTCCCAACAATGCCTTGTCCATCCTCCAGATAATGTTCGGCACAAGCACGGACAAAGCCCTCCAGATTGTTGTCATTCACATAACAGGCAGATTCCTCAATTGAAAGTATACCTTTCTCAGTTGGGCTTCTATTGTGCCATCCAGGGCGTAAACGTATAGTTTCATCACCAGGTGCCTCTAACCGACTACATGGGATCCATGTTAGTGCAACAGGTAGTCGATGTGCATGGCAAACAGCACGTAGTACATCCCTTATCTCAGCTAAAGCTGCTGTTTGATTCTCAGAGAGAGACTGAAAAGTAATATACGGAATAGGAAGGCCACGTGATCAACAGGATATGGAAATATTATGACAATCAAATCAAAGGTTTGATGAAAACCTGAGGATATAGTCTTGGGGATATGCTGCTCCTCAAATTTACAGCCTGAAAATTAACAAATAATCTACCTTTTAAACTCAAAATGCTGATAGAATAACTAAATACTGCACAACACATTACAATGGAGGTACAATTGATTAAGTTCTGTTAAGTATTAATGTAAGCCTGTCCTGTATTTGGGAAATTCTAAGAAATTATGCCATTATTTTATTGAATACATTTAAGAAAAGGAACATCTTGTGAGCATAAAGGATGAATGACGTTTTATTGCAAAAATATTTTTAAGGGGTGATGAAATTGCAAAAACCAACCTGCAGTGCACGACAAACATTTTCCATCTCAAGATTAAAATCAGACTTTTCCTTTGTTGTAACCAATTCTAGAACTGCACAACATGACTTTCCCTGCAAATCATTCTCAAATACAGGTAAAGCAATTGATCCTCGAACTTTATGATCAACAGCATACTGTACCCGCAGATACTCGGCCTTATTGTAATACACAATATTCGAAGTCCACTCTGGGATCTTTGAGGAAAACACACGACCAGGAAGCCCTTGGAAAGAACCAGGTTTTGAGTCCACTGCAAAATTAAATAATCTAGACACTTCACGATATCCTGAAAGAGTTTGGTCAAGTAAATAAGGTTGTTCACAAGTGCTTAAGATGTACCGATCCCCATTCTTCATTGGAACCCACACTTGGGCCAAAATACCTCCTCCTGACCATTCTTTGAACAGATGCAATGCTCTGAGCATTTTCTCAGCCAATGTTGGCAAGAGAGGCCTTGGGATCTGACAGTTTCCCATATCCACTTTTATGTTATTATGAGTTGTGTTCTCATCTCTCCTATCCATAAAACCAAAACTACCAATAGCAGAGTTTGTGGAAACTTGCAATTGGCTATCCATATCATAAAAAATAGCTTTATCTTCGCTAACAAAAGAATCCCCCATGACATCATCATCTACCATGGACATTCCGGGATCATACTGGTTTGTGAAGGTCAATCCATCATGGGCTGCCGAACCTGTGGACAAAATTTGAGGTGACAAACAAAAGGAGGGAAACATCTGATCAGCCAAGTAACTGGGGCTGTTTCCCCATCCAGCATATGCATCAAAATTCATCAATTCCCCGACATTGCTAAATGGGTCCTCCATATTTGTGCCCTGCATAACATTATCTGTTGAGCTTGGGGTCATACCCTCCTCCCAAATCCTTTGACTAGAAGAATGATCATTATCCTTTGAAGTAAAAGGGTACTCCATTTAATTAGAACATTGAGACAATATTGTCAGGACAGAATCAACAGACGAAGAAATTTAGCATCAGCTAATTGAAGCATACTTCTCTTGACTCTTCCTTGTTGTAATAATCACTGTGATTACCCTGCCGCCCTATAGTTCCAAGAGTTCCCAAAAGACTGGAAACCTGTGAAAAACACAGACATTTGGATCACATTTTCCTTCTTTCATTAGCATGTATAAACACATAAGATCAATGTAATGATTTCTAATCTAGGCCAATATGAGTTTGATGCAAACTAAAACGTTTAGACATGTGAAATATATGAACTTCATAGCATAGATTGACAAAGAGTTTCATACACGCTTGTGTTGGTGTGTGAGTGTCAATGAAGGCTATAAGCATTAATCTACTGAAACATCCAAAAATCACCAAACAAGAACTCATCATCCTGTCAAGAAAATGACCATCTAAAATTCAAATAATTATTATTCATAATGCAACACATACAAAACTAAATCATACATATACATGTATGATGAATAGAGAGCTCGTTGCTATATAGGAGAAATATATAGATGATAAGACAATGTTATATAAAACATGTGTTGCGTACACATATATTCACATATTTTATTATGTAATTAAAAAACCGATGAGAAAAGATTTAACCAATTTTGCGAAGCCCAAACAAAAATGCGTTAGGCTGAAAACGTACCAACAAACACCTAATATTTAGCAAGGAAATTCAAGAAGAAACAAGTATAGAATTTACGTAGTCATCGAGTAGAGTGCAGAGTTACTATCTAACTGTAAAGGGATTAAATCCATCATCCCCAGATTTCATTAGTTTGTTAAATCCTACTCATTTGGATTTCCATCTCCTATGGGTAAGGCACTCACGAATACACAAATGTAAAAGTTTCACTTTCTTGGGTGAAGTGCAGGAGAGGTTTTGCAGATAAATACAGTTAGTGATAAATCACCAAATCCATCTAATTAGATCAAAATATAAAATCCAAGATAAAGTTAGATTGAAGAAACCCTTGATACAAAAATTAACCTCTACCAACAATCTAAAATCGAACTAAGCCAAACCTACCTCAAACCTAAATCACTCAGCTAATATTACTCATCTTAATCAAAATCAATAACCACATATACAAACTAAATCTAAACCGAATTTCCAACCAAGGGCCTCATCTCTAGCAGTGAAATCACCAAACAAAACACAAAAACGCATCCAGATTAGCAAAAATGATGCCAAAAACTCAAATTCATACTGAACAAAAATGCTCGACTCCCAAGTTAACAAACCAAGATCCCAGATATTTCCCAAAACCAAAATCCCACCAACGCTAAAAAAATTACACGAAAGTAACCGCCTTGGGCCGAAATTGCAATCGAAACCATCAACAGCAAACAAGAAAACAGAAGAAATCGATGCAGGTGGAACAAAACGAGAATCAAACAGTACCCCCAGAGCTTGGTGCAGGTTCGATGCAGCCGAGCAGAGAAAACGGCAGCTGCTATCTTTATTTGACTTCGTTTGTGGGTGTGAGCATATAACAAACAAAATGTAATTGCAACCGCCAAACCCTCTTCAGTATCCTCTCTCTCCCTTCACATTTTCAACTGTAGAGAGGAAATTCAATATTCACATTCACATTAATATAATAAAAAAAATAGTAATTATAATATACTGACTGATGAGTACTGACCCACCATGGGGGCGCGGGCGCTGGTGCCACGCAGAGCCGGTGAGGTGAGCCCTAAATCCCTAATTAGTAAACAATGCTGAGGTACAATTAATTTTGAATTTTATAGCAGCAATTAATGCTGAGGTACACGAACTGGAAAAGCCGCAGTGAAACAATAAACAATATTCTGCACTACTATATATGGAATATTCTTTTAATAGAAAAATACTATAAAAATTGAACGATGGTGGTTGTACTTTTGAATTTGACATCTTTAATTCAAAAAGTTACTCCCCTATGCCACGCACCTTTGTAAGCTTTTTTTAGGAGCTTAGCTTTCATTTTAAAACAATAATAACTTTGGGAAAGAAATCGTTTGGGTGCTGGCGGCCTGTAAGTATTGGCGCATTTAAAAGTGATGGATATTTATATATAAAATAATGTGTGAGTATAAAAAGATGATGGGTGGAGGTTATTAACCAAAAACTAATAAAAAACAATAAGGCCTATACATCACTTTACAAAGGGTTACACATCATTTTTAGCGTTGTCTGCACCTGCTGGCAATTGTTATGCCATTACAGAAACCGGATTGACGTTCTGCACGTTAGTTTTTGAAAGTGTCATTGTAAATTGCAGCTCGAAAAAACTATACAATTAGAAATTACGGTCAGTAATTTTTGGGAACTTTTGAAAGCTACTTTTCAAATTTAATTAATTTTTCTTTTCAAATTAAAATTTATAATATCTACATCTACTTGTACCGAACACATATACAAAAACTGATAGCTACAGCTTCTATAGCTCCAAATAATTACAACGCCCTACAGCTGCAGCTCATAGCTACAGTCTACAGCTATAGCTCTACGTATAGAACATATTATATGGCTTCCCTTAAAAATACAAAAAGATATCCTTTTTTTAATTTTTCTGGTTACAGCCAATACGCTAGAGAAATTTTAAAAAATATATATAAAATTAAGAGAACGCTGATGCTCTTGGAGTTTGGTTCCCGCATTTTTAGTTTTTACTGCTTTTTCATCTTCTTTCTCCCTGGTTGTAGTTTTTATTAATTTTCCTCTTTGCCGATGCTTTCACGTCACCGTTATCTAAAAAAAATGAATAGAAGTGATGTCATCATAAAGCATTTTTTTTAGTAGTTCTATCATACTTCACGCTAGACTATAATAAGTACTCCCTCCGTCCCGCAAAATTTGGCTACTATTCCTTTTTTGGGTGTCCCACGAAATTTGGCCACTTTCTATTTTTAGATAAATTAAAATAATATAAGTTTGATTAGAATTTTAATTGTTGTCAAATTACATTAAAAGTGTTCACTTTTATTATCCTGCACAAATTCCAATGCACTTTTACTTTTCTACCCAAAGTCCCTAGCATTTCTTTAATTCATTATATTTTAAAATTGGTACAAATAAAAATTGTATAAAATATAGTATATTATGAAACTACACGATTAGACGATTCTAACAAGATCAAACTTGAATATTTTTCTCTAATTGTATCATTACATAATATTAAGTCAAAGTTAAACAATAAACTGTATCAATATTCATTAGAATCTTAAACACAAAATGTCTATACCACTTTAACTACTAAACCTCACTACCTAAATTACCGTGCCCAAAAGAAAGTAGCCACATTTCGCGGGACGGAGGGAGTATATAGCAAATATAAAATAAATATTTAAATGTTAATGTATTTTAAGGGGAAAAAAAAAGCAAATACATATATTAGTAAATCATTTATTTAATACTCGTACTAGTTATTCAGCCGTCATAAGTTTCAATCTTCTTTTTTTTTGAAAAAGAAAAAAAAAATGAAAACTGGTAGCGCAGTTGTTAGAGCTTATTTTCCTGATCAGCTATGCACTTAAGATTTAATAATGCTATTTATTTTCGTATGACGCAGTGTACAGAAATTTTTATTTAAGACGCATCTGGGATGGTGACACCTTCACCATAAATAAAAGCGCTAAATAATTAACCCTCAATCTTTAGTAATTTATCTTTACTAATGTATTAAACCATAAATAGTATGGTGAAACTGTTAAATATCTACCACATACATCCATAACACCAAACACAAACATTTTATCGGTCAGCACATCAGCACCAGTTGAATGTGTGACATTCGCACCCTATTCAAACCTATATTAGTCGCTCTGTTCCAATAATTTTGGCTACATTTGATTTTTGGGATTGTTGATTATTTAATTTTTATTCAGTTTTATTGTAATAGTCAAGTGTGGTCTTGTTAGAATTGTCTAACCGTATAGTTTAGAATATACATTTTATATAATTTTTTGCTTATACCTATTTGAGATATTAATAGTTAAACAAGTATATTGGACTTGTGCAAAATAGAAAGTAGCCAAAATTATTAGGACGGATGAAGTATATTATTGTCCAGCCATTTATTAAAGAAATGGGTAGTTGGAATCTATATCATACAGATTACAAATGAATAAATGAGAGGAATAAAGTGTATATGGTGAGAAAGCAAACTCCCCAACCATAAAGTTGGAAGGTGGGGAATTCGATCACTTGGTTAAACAATGATCCCCTTCCATTTTATATTTTTTATTCGCTATTAAATTTAACAAAAAAAAAAAAAATCATTTACTACAAGATTTTGTACTTCTTCTATGAATACAGGGCATACGTAACTAATAGGTTTCAGTTATGAATTCCATCGCTAACTTTGTTAGTGACCTGATTATGAAGTTTAGCATTTGAATTTTTCTACTTCTAAAATAAAAATAAATAAATAAATAAACATTTTTATAGTAATGCCTTTATTATTTAACATTTTTATAGTAATGCCTTTATTATTTAATGTCCAATTCAATGATTCTTTTTTGCAAGAGTTGTTAGATTCAAGGTAGAAGTAATTAATGAATAGAGTTACTCGAACTCGATCAGAAATTCGGCATGAAAAACATTTCATTGGAAGTCGAGTAGTAAATTAGTTGAATTTAGTATTGAGTTCGAACTTGAGTCTAGGGATATAATACTCATCCAATGTCGAATCAAGTCGAGTAATGAAAAGGAAAATTTCACCATCTCCCCATGCTTTCTCACCCACTCTATTTTATTATACTCCCTCTGTCCCATTACAACTGTCTTACTTACTATTTTTGAATGTCTCATTACAAATGTCTTCTTTCTATAAATAGAAATAATTTTCCCCTCCAACAACTATGTGGACCCCACCATATACTCACAAACCAACTCTACCTTAATTCCCGTGCCCAACAGTAACAAGACACTTGGAGTGGGACGGAGGGAGTACTATATAATAATCAAAAAAGGAAAATTGACAACTAAAAAAAGAGGAAGTATAGTTCTATGTTATGACCGACCTGCAAATACATTAGTATAAATATTTTTACTAGTGTTTAATTCATTTTGTTCATTTAATCTCCTCTATTTGATTTATATTTCTACATATATATGTTTGGATCTAACTTAATTATACCATAACCAACTCAAATATCCTATTGGATCATGTTTTATGGTCATGACTCCAAAATTCAAAATCAACACCCAAATGTATATTATATATATAAAACTAATCAAGCTCGAACTACTCGACCTCGAGTACTTTTACATAGGGGTCGAGTCAAACTTGAGCACACTACTACTCTAGCTTAATTTAACTTCAGACGAAACCACCCCTAGTCCGAGCCTTCAAACTCGGCTTTTTTCATGGAAATCGATTTAGACAATCACTCTACAAAACTTGGAAATTGATTCACCTCCCAACCACTGCCCCTCTACTACCAACAATTGGCAAAATCATCGGATAAAGGATACTTTCTAACACTATTTCTAATTCAATGGTTTCCTTCCCAATCTCTAAGTATGCAAAAAATGGGTCAGAAAGTATCTCATATGTAGGTCAAACCCAGTCAATACTTACGTGCATCTAAATGACACAATTAAATTAAATATTTACACTAATCTCCTGACATGTTAGCAAATGTGAGTGATTAATGCCTGATTGGATCATTTTTGAGACAATTAGCAAAGTTTTGACACATAATTAGAAAACTCCAAACTTATTGCACCAAATTGGAAAATGGACAAAGTTATGACACCAAATTGACATTTTTTTTTACTTCCAATCTTAAGGCCCCTTATTTCACGTTGTCGTTTTTTTTAAATAACTAGTATTTCCCCGCCCAATGGACGGAAATTATGGATAATATGAATAAAATTATCCAATTTAATAAATAAAATTGTTCAATTTTATTATGTCGATTACATTCCCCAACTTCCTTAACCTATTTTAAGCATTACATGAGTACATCTATACATTGCATAGAAATCGACCAATATATTCATTACCAATATTTATATATATATATATATTACAATTTAGTATTTTAAAAAATATTTATACTACAAACAATAGTTGAAAGGACAAAAGAAAATGAAAAGGCAAAATATAAAAACCTTTCTACCTCACGACTCTAATGTCATACATTGACAAAAAAGTATGTGAAATCATATTATACTCGATAAATTATTATTGATATTGATTCACTCCCTAAAGCATTGAATTATTAGAAATTCCATAAAGATGTAGATATTTACAAATTAAATTATAAAAATATAAGAATACTCTTGTAAATGAATCCATTAACAAATTAAAATGACTATAGTTTCATCAACTTATTGTCGTATTGCAATTTATCTAATTTAGTTAATTTATCTAATACAAATATTTGCTATTCATTAATGAATTCAATATCAATCTATAAAGTACTTATTAATAATTTCCAATATACTCATTAACTATAATTTCAACTAATAGAGTATTGGTTAAGAATAATAACAAATATTGAAATTATATTTAAAGAGTAAATATAATATCAATCCATAAAGTTTTTGTTACATCATTTATTTGGTGGTATTCTTTATCTATAATAATTGATGAAATTAAATTATCTAATGTGAATTTCACTTGAAATTGATTCTTCTATATTTTGAAAGTGCATTATGTTTTTTTAAAAATTAATTCCTTCATTTTTATAGTGAAAAGAGAATTTTTTCCTTCTACAGTTTATTATTCAACTATTAACCCATAAAGTTTTAGTTACATTTTTTATTTGGTAGTATTCTTTATCTATAATAATTAATGAAATTAAATTATCGAACGTGAATTTCACTCAAATTTGGTTCTCCTATATTTTGAAAGTGCACTATGTTTTTTTAATAGTGTAAAGGAATTGACTTTTGCTATTATTTATTATTCAACTTTGACTAATGCTTATACAACATTTATATAAGAAAAAACATAGTCAAGTGGGATCTCGTTAGATTCGTCTCATCATGTAATTTTAAAATATCAAATTTTTAGAATTTTTTCTTGTACACATTTTGAGTTATTGATCATTAGAAATGTGTATTGAATTGCGTGCAGAAAGTGAATGTTGAGGAAATAGGTAGGTTACTGTTCATAAGGGGATTTTTGTGAGAGAGAATTGATAGGTTACTGTTCATAAGAGTAGGTTACTGTTCATAAGAGTAGGTTACTGTTCATGAAGTACTATATAGATACTATGTTTGAGAAATAATTAGAGTCTAGCTTTTGGAGTTTAGAGTTTGGAGTTTAAAATTAGTGATGAAAAATATTTTTTTTAAAATTGAGATGATTTTGAATAATGGTGTTTGATGATAGTGTATAAAAGAAAAAAAAGACAAATAGGCCATTTTTCTTATCCAAAAATCCAAATCAGTCATTTTTCTATTTTATTACCAAATCAGTCCGCTACAAGTGCTAATTATGTCCAAATCAGTCTCTTCGTCACTAATTATACTCTAATTGTCGACGTGGCAATGGTTTAAATTTAAACCTAATACGTGGACATAATATTAATCCATTTTCTTTTATCTTTTGTCAATTCAATCCTAAACTTTTGTTTTGTCTCATTTAGTCATCTACCCAAATCAGTCATTTTTATATTAATTGGTCTCCAACCTTTCAAATTAATTGGTTTTTAATTTGAAAGGTTCTGGGCCTGAAATAAATAATTTGAAAGGTTGGAGGCCAATTAATATAAAAATGACTGATTTGGGTAGAGGACTAAATGGAACAAAACAAAAGTTTATGACTGAATTGACAAAAGATAAAAGAAAATGGATTAATGTTATGTCCACGTGTCAGGTTTAAATTTAAACCCTGTCGCGTCGGCAATTAGAGTATAATTAGTGAAGAATGGACTGATTTGGACATAATTAGCATTTGTAGTGGACTGATTTGGTAATAAAATAAAAAAAGGACTGATTTCGATTTTTGGAAAAGAAAAAGGACCTATTTGTCCTTTTTTCCGTGTATAAAACTACAATTTAAAGGTTGGAGTTTGAAAAGTTAAAAAATGGAAAGAAGAGCGTTCATAATTTGGAATTTAGAAATTAAAATTTAACCATTACTGAAATTATTATTTTACTATATATAAAATTTTAAATTATTTTTTATTATACATTTTAAAAGCTAAATGCTTAACTCCATCATTTTTTCCTAAAATATACCTAAGTTTCGGACTTCATATATACTACCTCCGTTTTCATATGTTGTTGACGTTTATTAATGTGTTACTATTAACCCACATACTTTTACTTAAAGTTTTTCATAGTTATACAAGTTAAAATATAGTCAATTGAGATCTTTTTAGATTCGTCTTGTCGTGTAGTTTTTAAATATCGAACTTTTATAATTTTTACTTGTATCAAACTTGAGTTATTAATGATTTAAAATGTGCATTGGACTGCGTGAAAAGTGGGTATGTAAAAAATATTTGAATACGGAGGAAGTATATATACTCCCTCCGTTCCAAAATAGTAGTCTTTTTAGAGATGAAAAAGTGTTCCATAATAGTTGTCATTTTGGGTATTTCAATGTAAGTTTTCCAATATTACCCCTTTATTCCCCCAATAATATTCATTCTCTCTCCACCCAAATACATTTCTTGGTAAGTGATAGGGGTAGAAATGGAAGATTGTGTGGTAATAATTATGTTTATTGGTTTGTGTAATATTTGCTAGAAAGACAACTAAAAAAGAACACGGAGGGAGTATATATATGCCTCCAAGTTCGAGGCCAGTGCGGGAATAACTAGGAGTTAGGGCGTATTGTTTTTTCCCCCACCTCACCTCCCACTTGTTTCTGGTGGACAATTTTTTTATTATTATTTTATTATTTTTTATTTTATACAGTTTGTATACTTTTCATGATTGCTTTCCGCAAAATAGATAATTACTGTTATAGAAAAAATAATTCATGATAATTGACATGAAGTTACATGCCGTCCACTTACTAGTTAGTAGTTACTACTACAACATTTAATAAATAAGAAAGCTTTATTATTATATTCAATTGATTGGTGAAGCCAAAAAATATTCAATTTTGATTGGGAGGATGACATCACTCGTTTAGTTAGTCGTACTCAAGCCAAAGTAGAATTTACTAGTATATATTCAAACGAGTTTTGCTGATGATCACACTACGACTTTAATTTTCCTACACAATACTACTATTTTGTTTTTTTAAAATATTCATCGACAGTTGGGTCCAATTTCACTAATTAAGGCTCTAAGTAAAACTTTGTACTATACATGATTAATTTAATGAGAGGAATAAAAACCAAGAAAACTAATTATAATAACAGCCCCGACCTTTAATAAGGGGGTTTGATATTGATTTGCAAACGAACTCATTTTGTAGGCAATTCAATGTTATGTCTAATTATTGTAAGGAAAAAAATAAAATCAAGTTGATGTTCAACACACTATTATTAATATATTATATATATATATATATATATACACACAAATAATTAGTGTTATTCCTCTGAGTTATGATTAGAAAAAAAAATGATGAAATCCAAAAAATAATAGACGTTCCTAATCTTACCTAGTTAATGAAGTGACTCCATTCTATTTCAGGACGTATATGTTTTTATTCTCTGATAAAGCTATATATATATATATATATATATATATATATCAATCAGTGGAGAGGAGAGGATATTGAATACTCAAATGACGTTAAAGATATTTGCAATTCCAGCAGTGTCTCTCTATTTATATATTCCAATTGGACCTGTCTTAAAAGTGCATATCTATACATCTATATCCCAATATAATACTACAAAAGTTCTACATATAATAAAGACTTCATATTAGAAGCAAAACAAGAGGCACGTAGAGCAGTGTGCGTGTGTGGGGCGAGGAAATCAATAAATATATATATATATATATATCTGTATTTATATGTTCCATAAATACGTACTATTCCCTCCTCATCCGTCACACTTATAATATTTTATTTGACTTTAACACATAATTCAATACACTTTTTTAATCATTAATATCTCAAAATGTATAGAAATAAATTATGTAAAATATATATTTTAAAATTATACGATTAAACGTATCCAACAAGACCAAACCCGGCTACTTTATACTCCCTCCGTTTTTTTATAACCTTACCATTTGCATAGTTGATACTATTCATTAAGTAATTTTGATTCAACTTTTTAGCATAGTTGTGTAAGATAAAACATAGTCAATTGAGATATTGTTGGATTCATCTAATCTCGCAGTTTTATAATATCAATTTTTTATAATTTTTACTTGTATATTATTTGAGTTATTAATGATTGAAAATGTATATTGGATTGCGTGCGGAGAAGAAATAAAGAAGATAGAGTATATATCAAAATTCAAACAAAATGTTTATACTGATACAGAGGGAGTTATAACAGATATAATTGTGATTTGATTCCTTGGGCTTTTAGGGTTTGTTTAATTGGGTTTTTTTAATGGCGAGATTCCAGATATAGAGAAAGGTCGGGGCACTTTAATTTGTATTTGTGATATTATTATGGTATATGTGTGGTAATGAATTAGTTAAAAACATGTAGTGGAGGAGACATGTGAAGGATCATGAGCCTGTATGTGTCTCAAATTGAGTTCACTTTGTAGGTTTTGTCTTATAATAAGGGCAACATTAATTTTCAAAGCAAACAAAAAAAGTCATGGCTTGCTGCTGTCTCAATGCATCTATAGACTATAGTACATCCACTTTAATAGTATATATATACAGATATTAAAAATAAAAAATAAAAAATTCTTGCCACATTGAATATCTCTCTTCATTGTATATTATTCTATCACAGAAAACATCTTTTTCATCACACAAAACATACTTCATCCGTTTTTTTAATAACTTCTCTATTTCTGCACTGCACGCAATCCAATGCACATTTTCAATCATAAATATCTCATATTATAGGGAGTATAATTTTATCCATCGTACAATACAACCCTCACATCACATTTATGGTGACTGCACTACAACCACATGTACCTAATCTGTTCTCTCTTCTTCTTATTATAGGATTTCTGGCTCGATCACAATTTTATATATATATATATATATATATATATAATATTTTACTAGTATATATCTTATTGATGATATATATAGCTCGGTGGCACTACAAAATAAATTCTCTGTTTAGTAATGCAAGTATAGAATTAAGTATAGTTTGTGATGAACCTATCGTTATTTGTTTTTTGTTTTTTTTCTAATAAAAAATTGTAGTTTGTGACATAATACTTAAATAGTGAATAAGAACTCATTTTGTCCTTTTACGTACTATTAATTAATTGCCAATTTTGGCGCTGATCTATTTGGTGCTGGACGTTTCTCTTCTTTGGGTTTGAACTTTTTTCATTTTTGCTTTTAACTTGCCTTATGGCTGTAATAAAAATTGAAAAGAAAAAAAAAAAAAAAAAAAGAAAAAAAAAAGAAAGCCAATTCATCTTCCCTTTCCATTTAAGAATTTTACCACTAATTTTACCACATTAAGGGCCGAAATGAGAGACCCAACTGGACCCCATCTGTTCAGCCCATTTATGGCGTTCATTCAAAATTCAGTCCAATTTGTATTAGCTGCATGGTTCTGTCAACTTTCATGTTCTGTCATCATTCAATTATAAATTGTAGATTTGTAGTGACATGTTTGGTGCTAATAATTCATTCAAAATTTTTACCAGTTACAGTTAGGTACTTCTACTAATTACTCCACAAGACAAACAAAAACAATGCAGAACAAATCGGCAACCACCTTACAGAGAAAACATTAAAAAGCAGAATAATTTGCAGACAGGTACATGCAGACCATCTCCAACCCTAAACCCTCTATTTTTTTTTAGGAGTTACAGTGTAAATCTCTATTTTTGCAGGATAGCTACAGTAATTTCATCTTCAACCCAACCCTCTATTTTTGCAAGATTAAAGAAATATTCCCTATAAATTCTATTTTATACTATTACTTTTTAGATTTTTAAATAATACCATTATTATTCTTCATCCAAAAAAATAATATTTTTATTATACTTCAAATACACAGATTCATAAAAAAAAATGTGCAGGAATGAACAGTGGGACGGAACACTGTAACACCCTCCCATTTGAGAGGGGGTGAGGTGGGTTGGAGCCTCCACCATGCAATTACACCTTGCAAATTTGCCATTTGCAAGGTGCGTTGGAGTTGCCCTTACTACTGATACATTTTATAAGAATTATTCTTTCAGTTTGCCATCGCAATTCATTTTTATTTTTCAATTTTTATGTTACTTCACTATTAAGGCGTCAACTTTTAAATTCATCTTTCAAGTCACCCAAAAATTTATTAACAGGAGGATATAGAATTGATTTCAAATTAAACAGATCTAAAAATTTAGACTCCAAACAAATGATCAAACGATCATATTTAAAACCTAATGATGGGATATGGCGATAACACAACATTTACAACGGCAGCAAGCCTGGATGTATCTAAACAACACACATCGAAACACATAAGGATATGTAATATGTATTAGGACAAAAAGCCTAGGGAAGTTATGTGCTTAAATGTCTTCTATTTACAAACAAAATGTAATGGCAGCTGCTAAAAACGTTACCCAGGAATATCAGGCAAATTTCGGTTTTGGTGAGTTCTTTGCAGTTGGAGAAATGGAACCGTGTTTATGGATCCACTGAAGCAGCAGCCCCTTCTTGTTGTCTTGGTCTTGGTCTTGGAATGCTGGGATTTGAACATGATTCAGGGTTCCATCACTTGCATATGACTCCTCACATTTTTCCAGGATTTTGACAATCTGCCAAAACTCAGGCCTCTTGTCCGGGTGCGAAGACCAACATTGTTCAATTAATGCTTTCATGGCTGGAGGGCAGTTGTCAGGTATAGCAGGCCTTAAGTTCTGAAAATTTCCAAAGAACATTATTTTAGCATACGCCAATGACTGATTCACTACGATCAAGCAAAAGGGAAACTGAGCAGCAACATATGATCTATAGAGCAATCTTCAATTAGCTAAGACAAAGTTTGGACGAGGATGCCAGTAATGACGAATCAAGAAGCCCAAATAAATGGATCGAGCTTAAAGATGTGGCTGGTAAGATTGAAATGTGAATTCATCGTGTGAATGAAAATATGGCTTGTTATAACATGTTTTTCACTTAAACATAGTATGTGGTAACACTGTCACTGAATTTTGAACTCTATAAAGAATTCCAACTAATTTTGACTTGTCCATAAGGTTAAGTCCTCGATATAGTTACCAAACAAGGCCTAAGCAATGGTCATCAAGTTAGATTTTTTGCACCTATAGATGGAAAGCTAAATCGTGGCACAACATAGCAAATCTCCTATAACTAGAACTGGAAAAAACTATTGAAGAACAGTTACAACAATACCTTGTTCACCACTGCAAAAGCGGCTTGTATGGGTGTCATGTCTTCATAAGGAATGCTTCCCGACACAAATTCCCACAAAATGAGCCCAAACCCATACACATCAACCTTCCGGCCGTAGTGCTTCCGTTTGATCATCTCTGGAGCCATCCAACGGTATGTCCCTGGGTCATCTCCCAGAAGATCACAATGTACCTCCTCACAAGCAATCCCAAAATCAGCAACTTTTAGGCGGAAATTTTCAGTGATGAGAATGTTATCAGGTTTAAGATCCCTATGAATAACTCCCTGTGAGTGTATGTATTCCATTCCTCTAGCAATGTCCAGAGCCATTGAGAGCAACTCCTTAAAAGGAAGAGATTCAGGCCTGTGTTTGTGCAAATATGCCCTCATTGATCCCTCCGGCAAATACTCCGTTATGATACAAAACACAGGTGGCTTTCGACAAGCCCCCACAAACTACATGTCGACAAAATTTTACAAGAATCAGAAATACAGTAAAAGCAGCTTGAAAATAAATCTCAATCCCTAATGAAATAGTAAATTTCCATCACAAAACACAGCTCAACAAAACAGAGGCAAAAACAGGGCAAACTACGATGATACCTTGACAACATTTTCATGAGGGAGGCGCGACAAGAGAGTGACCTCTCTATGAAACTGCCTCTCCAGACGCAAGCCAAGGTTTCCACTGTCGTCATCATCAGGCACCCTAGTAATTTTAACCGCAACATGTTCATCGTTGTAAATCCCATGGTAAAGCTGACTGTGAGCCCCATTGGCAAATTTAAGCCCTATAAATAATCTTGAGAGATCAATCATGTGCTCATCGGCTGCATCCACAGACGTAACCTTCCCCCCACCACTATCAAAATACTTAGTCCAAGACGACTCCTTCTGACTCTTCCACTTGTCGTGAAATTTCATGGAGGTGAAGTGCCTTAGGGTTCTAACACTCTCGGGCGACTTCACCTCCAGCAACTTGGAACTCTTGGTTTCTCGAGGCTCCCTTTGCAGCAACTTGCTGACATTTTGCTTCTCTTTCTCCTTCCTTTGTGGAGTTGGAGTCGAGAACCTCTTTTTATTATGGCGGGCCTCTTTAAAGGTTTCTGAAAGCTTTACCTCCGGGTGCGGAGATACCGCTCTCGACTTCCTTGTAGAGGGATTGTTCTGAACTTGGATTACATTCGGCCCAGGTTTCAAATTTGTGGTTGATTTTTCGGGTCTGGATTTGACGCTTGATGAGGTTCTGTTGGGAAAGGAATTTAAAGCAGCTGCAGACAGCCGCGCGGAATCGATTCGGTGACAAACAGTGTGCGAGAATTTGGCTCTCCTAATCCAAGAATAGGGCTCTTCATCCATTCTACAGAAGCTCACAACTTAGAACCCTAATTTTGCGCACAAATCAATTCACCTATTCCTTGCTAAAACATCGAAGGGTTTTCCCCAAAAAAGAAAATCTTTGTAAAAATCTTCCAAGAGAATTTGCAACCGCATTAAACTAGAATGGACAAGAATTAAACACGAATTCCATCACATATTTTAGAATTCCTAAAGAAACCAATCGCAGATGAATGGCGGTCCATAAATAGAGATGAAGCTCAGAATCCCCGAAAACCTATCGATCAGAACCCGGATTACATCGCCATAGCTCCGGGTCCAGCGTCAGGAATCGGATCGGGCTGGTGAGCCCAGATCAGCATGATCGGAGCAACGATTATAAGGCGACAGGGCGGGAGGAATCTGGTCCGGTGATTAGGGCGGCAAAGGTTCGAAATGAGGGAAGATTGGAATTATGGGGAACGATGAGAGGAGAAGAGATAGAGGTTGCGGCGAGGGCGATTGATGGATAGGGCGGGTAAAGCGGCGGCGAGGGAAGCGGCGGAGGCGGCCATGAGCAGTGTCTGGTGCAGTGGAGAAGAGATGGGATAAGTCAGAGACCCGATTTCAGTTTAATGGATGAACCATTAAGGGATCGGATCAGCTTCGGTTTATAATTTCATTTTAATTTTTCGTTTAAAATAGTTGGGCTGAAATTGGTTTATATTAGGATCGGCCCAATCTAAATTATGAGTTGAGCACTTGAGCTATAGACTTGTAGAGATTTGCCTATTCGAATGAAATCAGAATGTCGAATTCGCATTTTTTTTTCAAAAAATTTTTGTTCCAATTTTATTTTCAAATTCCATTTTTTCCTCAACTCAATATATAGTTGGAAGGCAGAAAATATGACCAACTCATTCCCACTATCTTTTCAATTTTAGTTCCAGTTTCAAATTGTATTCGAAAAAAAAGTACCAAATATTTCACATAAATTGTTCATGATCGCATTTGGTCCTATACATATTCTCAGCGTGACAGAAGATAAATAAACAAAAACTAGTTAAACACATTGAATACATCATTTGCTAACATATTCGAGAGACAGTTTAATGGCCTAAAATAGGAAAAATAGTTTTTTAAAAAAAAAGGTCTTTTTCTTTTTGTTTTATCCGAAACTGTTATTTACTAATTTTTGGCCCCATAGTCCTTTTCTACATTTACTAATTAAATTCAAATACATTCTTTTTTTCACTAATCCAACTGAATAAGTTGACATGGCATTTTAAATCCATTTTAGGTCCACATAACACTCTTTAGCTCCAAAAATCCAACCCAACTCATCCGGGTCATTCCAAATTCCTAACCCAAACGTTATTTGGCCTCTCCTCTGCTGTTGACTGTTTCTTCTCAAGTCTCAACCAACAACATTTTTTTTTTCTTCCATTTTGTTCTCTGGAAATTCAGAAAATGCTTCTCAAACAATTCCGTTGTTCTTACCATGACTTTGACCTTTTCTTACCACTTTCCCTGATTATATTGAAAAAGAAGAGTCAAATTCCCCAACACTTCCATTTCGCGAATTTTTTTCTCTCTCTATTTCCAACTCAATTCTCGATAATTATTATTTATTCATCCCTAAGAAGGTTTTTCTGCAAAATTAGTGTCTGCGCTATTTCACAAGAAACATCACGACAGTAAAAACGCCGACAGCAATGGCGTCCACCATAACGCAATTCAGTACACACTGTCCCGGCCATGCTAAGCCGCCCAATTCTTTCCCAAGTTAATGCCGACGCTCAACCCCAAATCTGCCGCTGCCGCCTCCTCCTCCAAAACCATTCTCCGCAAACCGCATGAGGACATCAAGTCCTGTAAATGAGCGAGCTCGGGAGGGGGCAATTCGGCGTCACCTATCTCTGCACCGACCACGCCTCCGGCAATGTTTACGCTTGCAAATGGGCAGGAGCATTGTTAAGGTCAGATGGGTAGGAGTATTGTTAAGGTCTTGCAGATAGATTTGCCATTTTATGGGGGTGATGCATCGCGATCTCAAGCCTGAGTAGTATTTTTTTTTTTTTTTGCTTTGGAATTGAAGGGCTATGGGAATCAAATGGGTGTGAATTGGAGGTCTTCACTGGGAATGACGTGCGAATTGGAGGGTTGTGGTTGTGGAATGGATGGAATGTGGGTCGAAGGCAGTCGGAATTTGGAGTTGGGTTTAAACCCTAAAGACCAGAAATGTAGGGTCCGGGTTAATGACTCAGGGGAGTTGGATTTTTTTTTTTTTTTTAAAGAGTGCTGCAACGTGGATCCTTAAATGGATTACAAATGCCATGTCACCTGCGTTAATTAGATTAGTGAAAAAAAGGATGGATTTCAAAATAATTAATAAATATAGAGGACTATATATATGGGTACAAATAATTGTAGTGAATGGATTTGGATAAATTGAAAAGAAAAATGTCCTTTTTAACTATTTTTCCGACTAAAATATTAAGCAAAAGTTGAAAATGAAAACTCAAATTTTCCCGTTCCAAATTCAATTCTTAATTCCAAAATGAAAATTTGAAACTTTGGAAATCAATTTGGAATCCAATCAAATTCACACATTTTTCTTTTTTGCTAAACCACCTATACAGGTTAGAAAATGAGTGGTGAGAGCTCATGCAACATAAATTACAAAGAACAAAGGGGAGGAATACAGAGCCGAGTGGGGAATCGAACACTGAACCTATAGGTTTGTGAGCCGGTGACTTGACTACTAGGCCAAGTTTCCATCCCCATCAAATTCACACAATTTGGAAAACGAATTTGGAAAGAAAAATACTGAATTTGGATAAGGGACCGGTGGAGAATCAAACCTCCAACATTCCATCGGAAGTCAAAGAACTTAACTACTTGGGCTAAGTCCACATCCTTTTCATATGTGTTTTAATAAATGTTCATAAAAAAAAACTCACTCTTCTACTTTCTCACCAACTTCATTTTATAAAACATGATATTTAGTTTAAAACATCAAAAAAAATAAAAAAATGAAAAACGAAATTATACGACATTGAGAAAAACAAAAATGTAACTACTTACTTCTAAAATGGAAAATTAACAATATTAGTATAAAAAAAAATAAGAAGCTAAGATGGTATGAATCATATGCATGCTGAAGGGTAGACAATTAATTCAAATTTGTCTATCAATTTTATTTACTACTACTATTGAATATTTGCGGCGCTGATGATGGCCTCGGAATGATGCTGGAAGTGATGTCCTGAAGTTATTCTTTTCGTTGATTTCTAAACTTTGTCTTCTTCCCCACAAGCTCTTGTTGTCCTGAAGTTCGCTGTAAGTGATGGCCATTAAACTGTGTCTCGAATATTTTAGCAAATGATGTATATATCCAGTGCTTGTTAACTACTTTTTGCTTATTTTCTCTTCTGCCAAACTGAGAATGTATAGGACCAAATGCGATCATGAGTAAAATATTTGGTAATTTTTCCTGATAGAATTGGGTAATGCCATCACTTTTATAATAAGCGCACTAAAAATTACACAACAACATTGAGAAAAACAAAACTGTACTCCCTCCGTCCCACTACACTTGTCCTGTTTGACTTTTTTACACTAAAAATTACACTGTTTGTGTGCAAAAGTGAAACAGGACAAGTTAAATGGGACGGAGGGAGTACTATTTTACTTTTAAAATTGAAATTCAACCGTATGGACAAAATTAGAAGCTAAGAAGGTATGAACCGTATGCAGATGCTGAAGGGTAAGGGTAGACTACTATTTGAAATTTCTCTATCAGTTTAACTTATTATTGAAAGAGCTCATCAATCATGTCTTACCACAACAGAACAAAAACAAAACCAATAGGCAATCACCTTACAGAGAAAAAACATTCACACAGAAGTGTCAATTACATTTTCATTAGAAAAAGTAAACCTAAACAAATTATAAACTCCAATAAGTTACCACTTTTAGTAAAAACCAGACAACATTTCCAAGCCGGATCAGACATACTACTGCCTGCCTCCTGTCCTGATTCATCTGGACCCTTCTCCTGCCTCCCTTGCTCTTGTTTTGTTTCTTGAATATTATACTCTTCAGGATTTCGTCAGCATTTAGAGAATCTTAATTTGATGTTCCCACACCCAAACATCAACCATACAATGCTTCCAAATCCCACACTAAATCCAAGTGCACCGGATACAAAATCCCACTCAAACGGAAAGCAGCATTCGGTCCATTATATTCTTTCATTCTTTTTTTGTTTACAGTTATTTTATGATATTTTTGGTTGAAATGTGTAGATATACAACTAAGTAATTTTTTTTTTTATTTTCTTCTTCTGGACTTATTCGATAAACTGTTGTCTTTTAGGTAATGTAGATCTATGTTTTTAGAATGATAGATGCTTGAATAATTGTGTTTTTGTTGAAATCTTAGGTTTGTTGAAGAGATTTTAGGGCTTAGGTTTAGATCTACAAAAATTCTTTTAATAAGCTTTAGATGTTAGAAATATTCTTTGAAATAAATGATTGTTTTCAAGTTTTGTTGTCGATTGAGTGAAGCATGGAAAATTCTTAAAAGTTGAGCTTTGAGATTTTTGAATGTAGATGAAGATTGAGTATGCTAGTGTGATTATTTTGATTATTTGGTGAATTTGTGATTAGATTGATTATTTGAGCTTGATGATGGATGCTATTTGATGTAGGTTGACTGATGGTTTGATTGTTTTGGTGATTCTTGGTTAATTGAGCTTGCTAGTTGATTTTGGATGATAACTTGGTGGTTGGGATTTTTGAACTTGGAAGTTGGATTTGTAAATAAATTAAGGTTTTGAGAAAGATGAATGTAAAAATTGGATTATTGAAATGATGCGAAGATGTAAAAATGATTAATTGTAGGATTAATGTTTTGTAGTGTTCTTGGACTGTTGTTTAGTTTGATGGATTCTAAAATAATGATAAAAAAATATATAATAAAAAATGATATTGAGAAAGATGAATGTAAATGACTAATGATAAATTAAGGTTTTGAGAAATTAAGCTTGATGTAAATTTAGGTTTTGAGAAAGATGAATGTAAAAATGACTGATGCTTAGCTTGATGTAAATTAAGGTTTTGAGAAACATGAATGTAAAAATGACTAATATATACTGTTCAACAACTATTCAATTTTATTTTTTAGTAATTGAAATTTGTCTATCAATTTAATTTATTATTGAAAGGTGAATGAGATTTGACCAAAGTGGTTATGTTTCCTGCTTTCCAACCATATGTTGGGGGTTCGATTCCTACCAGACCCCTATCCCTTGGTCGGTCGCACGACCAATCACATATTTATTCTGTTTCTGCAAACACAAATAATGTAGTACATCACAAGATATCGTCTCCACAGGGACTGTGATATATAATTCTAATGTATTATAAAAATTAAAAATAAACTTGGGGGGTTTGATTTGAATGATCTATAAATATAAGAAAATAATAAAAATAAATAAACAGAGCAAATAATAAATTTGGAGATAAAAAGGGGGATTAACTATGAATTAAAAGACCTGGTCCTAGGAATGATTTGGAATTGGTACTTGAATTAGATCATCGATTTCATAAAGATTGAATTCTCACACTATTGATAAATTGGTTTTAGTTGTCAGGTCCGCTTAGGCACTCAATTTTTCCTTACCGATTAGATAATTAAGGTACGACCGTTAGTTATCCCTAATTGAGAACAATAATCCTAGGTACGATATGATCTAATTGCTCAATTGCATTATAAAATAGAAAAACCCAATTCGAGTAATCTACACATACCAATCAGATTGACAACCAATCATCAAGCCAAATAAAATATCGGTACCAAAATATTAATCTAACTCAAAAATTGCAACAATAAATATTGAAATTGCATAAATAACAAAGGTGTAAAAATCCACAAAAGTGTTTCAACAATCTCCCAAAATTCAATTACCAAAACCAATTAAAACCTAGAAGTAAAAAAGTGAATTTACTCCATAGTCATAAGATAAGGAAGAAGAGATTAAAAACAAATTACAACCATAGGATTGAAATCAATTGAAGATTCTCTTGGTTGCTTGGTGTGTGCTCTGTCTCGTCCCCTCTCCAGAATACCAATTCTCTCCAATCTTCAATTACCCAATTCCATGATGTCTGCCGTGTCTCTTGTCTGGTCTCTTTAATTTACCAATTTTGCCTCCTGGACAACCGCCTGGACGTTTCTTTTCCGTAATTGCATTGATTAATTTCTTTAATGGCTTTCCTTCCCTGGGTCCAGCCGTTCCTTTGCTTCATTAGCAGATTTTTTCCTCTTTGTCCTTACTTATCTGATAAATGGGCCCATGTCCATTATAGATAGCTTCATCGATGATAGTCATGGCCATAACTAAGATGCTCTTTGCTTGCCCTCAATTCTTCTTAAAAAGTCAAATTTCACTTGTTTTCATTCCATCACCCTCCAACCTACAAATAACCAAAATATGCACAAGTAAGCCAGATTCACATTTAACTAACTCAAAATCACTTAAAATATTAACAAATTATATGCTCAAAACACCCATTATCAAATTCCCCCACACCTAAATCTTCGTTGCCCTCAAGCATGAGTCCAAAAACCAAAAAGAACCAAAACTCAATACCAATAGTCTCAACCAAGCATAACTAAGTCATTCCAAGATCAAGTACATCGAGCCAAACCAACCTCAACAAGATAAAGTGTATGCACTCACACTCAAAAGTGTACAGGTGATAAAACTCTCAAGTGATGAATTAAAGAGACAATCCCATAGGCTTGCTCAAAATCACATCCCCCTGCTTATAGTATTCATATCCAATGTATTAAGTCAAATGATCTTTCATTTAGGTTATAACAGGGCCATGGCAAGGGGTAGGAAAAAGTGATGAACGGCTAATGGGAATTGAGAAACCATCTAAATATAATCACACTATTATTCAAACTTGTTGCAATGAAATGAAACCCAAACCATGCTACAAAAATATATAATGAGCATGTGTAGCTTTTTCTCCTCTCTCAATTCTTTCTTTCATTGCTTTTTTCTTTTCTTTTTGTTTTTTGCAACACCACCTTTTCTTTCTTCCCCCCTTCTTTTTTTTCTTTTCTTTCTTTCTTTTTTTTTTTGATCCTTTTCCTTTTCAGTTTTTTTTTTCAAAGGGGTTCCCAACTTTCAACAACAAAAGCACTTGAAAAAGAGGAACCACGATTCTTTCTTATTTTCAATCGTAATAACCACACAATTTCCTCACTAATGAAATCACTTTCTCACACTTTCAATAGCATTCTAACAACTCCCGGAATTACCATCTTCAAAATTGCAACATTAAAAGAATTTTTCATGTGAAGATTCATAAAAAATTTCTCTAATTCCAAAGGGTGGAAAGAAAATGTATGGCTAGAACAAGAAAAAGGCTAATGGTTAATGGGGACGAATCATGAACTCAAGAAAAATAAGATATCAATTAGGCTCAAACTTGGCTCACTAGGGGATAAATATAGGGATGAAGAAAAAATACAGGCCAAAAAGGATAATCCTTGTGCCCTTATCATTTTCAATACAATGAACTGAATAGATGCAAGCTCAACATGTATAATGAAGCAAGTTCTAGAATGTCAAAATCAACACCACATACGCACACATCAAAGAAACTTAAGACTCAGATCTCACCGGTTAATTTGTCAGTTGGCTCAACATACTCAACACCAGAAATCATCTGTCATGCCAGACAATTTGATCAATATAAATCTCAGACTCCCATTCATAAAACAGACCACACAAAAGGGCAAACAAAAATATAAGCATAAAAATTGCAAAATAAGTTAAAAATTGCGAAATAAATTCTACTCCCCCAACACCTAAATTAAACATTGTCTTCAATGTAAAACAAAGGAAAGACAGAGAGAAACATCCCTGATAGTCCAAAGGGGAACCAATGCAGCAGATCACCGACAAGCTGGAGGTGATATGAGTGGCTCGGCAGGGACACGAGTTCACCCTTAAACCTGTAGAGCAAAACCAGCAGAAACAAGCAACACCACGCCAATATATGCCAATTCACGAAGACCAATTCATAAATAGCTATTCAATCAACTTTACACCTTAGAGCACACACACACACACACACAGAGAGAGAGAGTTAATTTAAAAAGATCAACAACATTCTCTGTCTCATCGCGAAATTTAATCCAATAACATTCACCAATACGAACATTCAACACAAAATTTCTCCTCAACACTTCAATCACCAAAATCCCTTCACAGCAGCAAGAACCTAACCCAATAGTGCACTATGATATCAAGAAATAAAATTCAATCACAGAATGCCCATTCAAGAATCAAATCAATCATCGCCCAATCCCAGAAATTGCCCAAAATCAAAACAGGAAGCCTGCAACAGAAAATAAAAAGAGGGGAAAAGTCATCCCGTGATGAAAACATAAGAAGCCACCGGAAGGTAGGAGGATGCGGTGGTGGTGGTGCCCGCTGGTGACCATGAAATTTGTGTGGCTTGGGCTCACACACACCTTTGCCGACACATAGGTGTCAATGTTTACCAAAAAAGTTTTATTATTGAAAGAGCTCAGTATTAGTTAGTTACTAATTACCACACAAACAAAACAAATAAGCAATCACCATACAGAGAAAAAACATTCACACAGATGTGGCAAATTATATTTTCATCCAAAACTAATTAACCTAAACAAATTATGAAACTTCAATCACTTACCGTTCTATAGAAAAACTAAACATGTCCTGATGTCCAAACCAGACACTAGTGCCTCCTGTACTGATTCCTCTGGACTCTTCTGCTGCCTCTCTTTCTCCTATTTTGTTGCTTGAATATTATACTCTCTATTTCATGAGCATTCTCAGAGAATTTTGGTTTGATGTTCCCACACCCAAACATCAACCATACAATGCTTCCAAATCTCACACTGAATCCAAGTGCACCAGATACAAAACCCCACTCAATCTTCATCCCTTTTATATGTTTGCTCCTCTCCACCTCCCCTGGGATCATTTTCATTACTGTTACTGCAACTCTTCTCAGGGGAAGACCACACAACCCTACATTTCCTTGGATTGAGGATGCTGAAAATGTTTGAAACTGAGGACCCTGTGGTATGGCTCCAACAAGCTTATTGTAGGACGGATTGAGGACTGAAAAGAATGTAAGACTTGCAAGCTCTCTTGGTATTTCCCCTTCAAGCATGTTTTTCCTTGATAGGTCTAGTGATTCCATTCGTGTCAATTTCCCCAGCAATCATGGGATTGTGCCGGTGAAAACATTGGAGGATAAGTTGAATACATGTAGTGATCTTAAACCGCCAACTTTGTCCGATATCTCCCCGTGGAAATTATTGCAAAACAGATCAATAGATGTGAATACTGTTAAGATCTTGGTAAGCTCAAATTCAAAACCTTTGATGGTTAATGCCACCTTTTCCTCATAATACTTATTTCAAAAAATGAGGAACTGCAACTGATTGTCCTGCATTATTCCGTTCCAACTTGAGAAGTCCATATGATACAAACTCCCACTGAAATTATTATACGCTAAGTTGAGAATCTGAAAACTAGGCCAACTTTTCTGACATCTCACATTTCCATGGAATGTATTCGATCGTAACACGAGGACACGCATGCTGGATGGAATCATGCACGGTAAACTATCTTTGATCTCATTGCTTTCGACATCTATAACCTCTAATGGTTTGCATTTGGCCAACGATGGAGGAATGGTGCTTTCCAAACTATTTTTCCTAAGGTCGATTGCCTGAAGACTGCAGTTGCCTGAAAATGTATCCGGAATGCTCCCACCGATCTTATTACCCCAGATTTAACACGGTCAGAAGCTTAATGTCTCGCACTAGGCAAGATGGCATGCTTCAACTAAAGTTATTGCGAGACAGGTCTAGAATTTGAAGGAGTAATGCATTGCAAAGTGATATTGGGATTATTCCATTTTGCTTGCAAATAACAGGCTAAATATGGAATAATCCCAATATCACTTTGCAATGCATTACTCTTCAAATTCTAGATCTGTCTCGCAATAACTTTAGTTGAAGCATGCCACCTTGCCTAGTGCTAGACATTAAGCTATTGAGCATGTTAAATCTGGGGGTAATAAGATCGGTGGGAGCATTCCGGATACATTTTCAGGCAACTTCAGTCTTCAGACAATCGACCTTAGGAAAAATGGTTTGGAAGGAACCATTCCTCCATCGTTGGCCAACTGCAAATCATTAGAGGTTATGGATGTAGGAAGCAATGAGATCAAAGATAGTTTTCTGTGCATGATTCCATCCAGCCTGCGTGTCCTCGTGTTACGATCGAATACATTCCATGGAAAGGTGAGATGTCAGAAAAGCTGGCCTAGTCTTCAGATTCTCAACTTAGCCTATAATAATTTCAGTGGGAGTTTGTACCATATGAACTTCTCAAGTTGGAACGGAATGATGCATGACAGTCAGTTGCGGTTCCTCATTTCTTGCAATAAGTATTATAAGGAAATGGTGGCATTAACCATCAAAGGTTTCGAATTTGAGCTTACCAAGATCTTAACATTATTCACATCCATTGATCTATTTTGCAATAATTTCCACGGGGAGATATCGGACAAAGTTGGCGATTTAAGATCGCTACATGTATTCAACTTATCCTACAATGCTTTCACCGGCACAATCTCATTATTGCTGGGAAATTGACACGAATGGAATCACTAGACCTATCAAGGAAAAACATGCTTAAAGGGGAAATACCAACAGAGCTTGCAAGTCTCACATTCCCTTCAGTCCTCAATCTGTCCTACAATAAGCTTGTTGGAGCCATACCACAGGTCCTTAATTTCAAACATTTTCAACATCCTCATTCCAAGGAAATGCAGGGCTGTGTGGTTTCCACCTTGAGAAGAGTTGCGGTAACAGTAATGAAAATGATCCCAGGGGAGGTGGAGAGTAGGAAACATATAAAAGGGATGAGATTGGGTGGGGTTTTGTATTTGGTGCAGTTGGATTCAGTGTGGGATTTGGAAGCATTGTATGGTTGATGTTTGGGTGTGGGAACATCAAGCTAAGATTCTATGAGAAGTCCAATTAACACCATCATAAATAAACCAATATAGCTCACAATGACAATAATTAAAACAAATGTAATCTATACTAGTTCGCTCAGCCCGTATCCCATCCTCATGATATGCGCCATCTGTAGGAGGATCTATAAAAATAGACAACAACAAGGTGTCAGTACAAAAGTACTGAGCAAGAAAATAGCAGTAATAAGTAGATTAGACAGTACGAGAATTAAATGACATAATTATAGATACAAATATTAATAACATAAATTAAATACAGTATTTAAACATCACACCGTCCCATACTTGTGCATGATTGTGCATGATGAATGCATTGCATCATTGTGCATAAAATGCATAATTGTGCATGATGAATGATGAGATGAATGATATGACCTATGTGTCTATCTATCCTAAATGCGGCAGATAATCATGTCTAACGCGTTTCCTAATAACCATGGTCGATAGTCATCATTGGCTAGAGGTCACCACACTCTGCCATACACAATGAACTGCCCGTCAACATCGCCCCCGCCGCGGACGAACAGCCTACGCAGGGCCAATAACACTGGTGAGGGAGCCGGATAGTCGTCACTGACCAGAGCGGCGTCTAGCGGGTCATGGAAAAGGGTTCACTCCCCAATTACCGCATGGCAAAGGGTTCACTCCCCAATTGCCGCAACGTGCCACACGCACAACACACAGACCCGGGATATCAGCTGAATATCCCTACAGGTCGAATCTAGTCAAGGGAATAAATCCCAAATCAAGCACATGGAATAAATCACAAAACAGTTACAGAGAACGAATCCCAAAATAATTCCAGGGAATATACCCCAAACAAATGCACACACAAACCTGAGTATTCAGAGAAACCACCTAGCCGTCTAGGTTCTCTATCATAAATTTAACCATTCGATATACAACTTCTATATCCATTATAAGCATCACTAGCTCTAACATAATGAGTGATAGATCCCTAAGGAGCCAGTCTAGTCATAGACGTCCCTAAATCTAAAGTATAACCTAATTAGGATCGCATCCTAATCGTCTAGGTTAACATGCCATAACTTAGTTCAATCATAAATTTAATAATAATTAGGCATCTCGGCCTAACTCCCTAATCTACAGATTACTAACTAAACCTTGCCTGGATTATCAATCGTCAAGACCTCATTTGTTTGTCTTCAATCTCCCAAGACTTCATGAGTGATCCCTACACAAAATATTATCATCATCATAAGAATTAAAATAACTAAGCAATACCAACACCTTCATCTCCTCATCCCACCACAACAATATCTGCCTTCAATCTCCTTTCTATAAATCCACCAAACTCGACACCAACTCATTAAATCAAGTAATCCAATTTAATCCCTTCAACAAGAACCAATTAATCCAAGCATGTCCAAAACATGAAAGATAATTCACGCTTTCCAAAACAACCATAGTCCACTAATTCACAAGGTACAAAATCTCAAGGCAACATAACAATAGCATTTAATTCTCAAATTCTAGATTCTTAAACACTTAAACAGATAATAGTCATTCATCTACTTCTCAATTACACATTCAACTTTAAATCACATCTTTAATATCACATTCCCAAATATTAACATAATCGAATAAATCCATTTTAACTCTTTAACTAACACACTAAACTCATAATAATTCAATCAATACAAATATGGCATAACAATACTTAAACAATGGTTTCACTTTAACATCTTAAAAATCCTTTTACGCCTTTAACCCAATAATGCATTTCCAATTTTTAAATAAAATCCCACCTTGTTCAATTAAAACTTCCCTCCAATTATTCAAGAAAATTCCCAATTACTCAACTAACTCAATTATTCAAGAACTAACCAACTAATTCAAGAATCCCAATTAACTTATTCAAGAGGACATAAATTTAACAAAATCAAAAACACTTTCGACAAGGAAAATCAACAACCAAGTAGGTTCCCAAATTAACAATTCAACACAAGGTCCAACAATTTGCCAAATTCCACAAACAACACTACTCCAATCATCCTTCTCAACCCACCACCCCAATTCAAGAATACATAAGCATGTAAGGCTACAAGATTCAACCATTCATACTTGCTCAACAACAATCCATTTTACAATAATAGCATATACAAAAATCATTCAAATCCCCAATTCAAAACTTAAAGCCCAAAACATTCAAAATCCAAGAACACCGAATCAATGTCATATAATGCATTTAACAACCAAAAACCACCACCACCGGGCTAACACCACCACCACAAGACCACTGCCATGACCGCCACACCACCACCAACTGCTCCTGACCACCAATGCCGGCCAAGACCGCCGCCGTCGCCGGCGGCAGCAGCAGCAGCCGACGATAGAAACAGCGGCAGCAGCCGTTGCCGCTGCTCCGCCACCGCGGCTCCACCTCCACCACGCCGCAGTCCCTCTCCGTTCTCTCTTCACCTCGCCGCCGACGCGGCGGCGCCACCACCCTCACAGCCCCAACTCAAACTTCAACAAGAAATGGGAGGGAGAAACGGGAATAAGAAAAATTGGGGAAAAAGACATACAAGGAAAAAGGAAGCTGCGATTTTACCTTAAAATTGGTCCTCCTCTTCAAGCTCAAGAATTGGGTCTACTTTCCTCTCCAATTTCGTGCCATTGCTCCAAAATCCCAAACTCTTACTCTCTTGCATGTTACGGGAAGATGGGGAAGGAGAATGACTCAAGTGTTTGACTTCAATTGAAGTTAATGGGGGTAAGGATGGACATGGGCCGGTTAGTGGGCTATGGGTTATTGAGTTGGCTTGGGTCTTGGGCTTCTATACTTATCTTTTACTTAGATTAATGGTTTAAGTCTTCTTGATTCTTTTGGGCTTCATAATTAAATACATAAGAATTAAATTCATTGAGCCAATTTACTAAATTAATCATAAATTAAGGGCAAATTATTTATTAGTGTCATTTTGTCACTTTCAATTTGTTAAATGGTACCATTTGACTTTTTCTTACTTTTTAGTACCATTAGGTAAATCTTTATAAATTTTTTTTTACCTCTTTTTAAATAAGATCTCAATCATTCAAAAACTTGTTAAATCTTTGTAGTTCTATGTTTCTAAATATTTAAATTTGTAAATCTTAACAAGAAAGCCAAAATAAAACGTTTAACTTTTTAAATCTTTCTAGTTTTATGTTGCCAAATCTTAACAAGAACGCCACAACAAGGAATGGGATTCATCTGTCGAACAACTGGGATTCTTGTTCCTAAACAAGTGTGCAGAGCTATATACAGTTGAATTCACAATCTTAAAACCTAATTGCAAAGAGCTAAAACTAGTACAGTCGAGAAAATCACAACTCTGTTTGGAATATTGTTCAGCCTCATCCTTGTTTGATCTTCCCCTCATTTGTTAACTGCCAGCAGCCTTTGTTTTGGCTGCATCTTTGTGAAAATTTGTTTTCGTTGGGCGCCAAGTACCAAAAAGCAAAACATCTTCATAGAAAGTTTTTCGAATTTCTCTTCATCAGCGTAAGGACCTCTCTACACACCAATTCAATCTTTGTTGTTTTGTTTGTTTTTATGTTTGATTTCTATGATAAGGGAGTTTTGATTTGAAGCCTTTAAGTGATGAAGTGGCCCCGTCAGTTTTTAAGACCTAGATGTGGTGCTTATGTTTCATTTGAGTGACTTATCCTATGCATGGCTTGAAGACTGGTGTTCCTAGCTTATTATTTGAAGTATATTTCAGTTCTCATGGAAAATAACCAGATCTTATTTACCATTGGAAACTGGTAGTACTTGTTCATCTGTCCAATCAGGTTTACATGCATTTTCAATCATGCAATCTTTTCGATGATGATCAAGTAATGGGATATATGATAATCAAGTTATTGCTTCATCTTCAAGTATGTGATTTCATGCTATTGTTTTTGTAAGGGATTAAAACTTCTAAATGAATTGCACTAAGATTGTACTCTCATTATTTCTTCACAGACCACTCTATATTAAATATCTCAAATTCTCAATATTATATATTCGAAGTGTGACAGATATGCAATGAGATAGATGTTTTCTGACATTGGAAGAATGGACAGTATGTGATAAAGATCCATGGATTTCATTGTAACATAAAAGACAACCAAAATAATAAAAAAAATCCCAAGTGTGGTAAAAAAAAGTCTTCTTATAGGCACTGCTGGCGAATTGTCATTATATGTTGTAAAAAGAAAGCCACAGCCAAGCCACCACATGCGTTATGAATTAGGAGCCATCTCCCACCCATTAATTAGTACTCCTTTTCTGTAATTGAAATTAATCATGAGATATCGTTTGTGGGATTCCAGAATTACTTATCTAAATGAGTGTCTAGCATACGGTAAATTTGATTATATCTCAAATTACCATTACGTTGATTGAACTGTAACATAAGCGCTGTCTTCGAAATGTGCATTTTCTCCCCTGTTTTTGGGATTGCAAAGATATAACAATTATTGAATTTCCATGTAACATAGGTGGTAGAAAATCAAGAACTTGAAACCACGAAACAAAGACAATAAAAACAGGGAAGTTATCCTCTGATCTAACAGAACCATCATTTTGGTCTTTTGCATTATTGTTATTACCCTCCCTGCTTGTCCACTACATATTTAGCATTTTTTATTTATTAATTTATATATTTTTGTTCATTATTAATTATGTATATCTGCCATCCTACCTAAAAGTCATTTCTATTTCTATTAGTTGTTATTTTATTATGATTGTACTTGATGTGGTGAATTGGGGATCACTTTTATTTGGTGTTATCATGTGACAAGGTGCACTAGGACTAGTTGTTATGAATTTTATTTGGAGTGCTTCGCTTACTAACAACGTGAAGTCTACCAAGGACTACCGGGAAGAACATTTGCTTAGGAGTTAGTTAACTCAACACACATGTACTCAACCAAAGAACCATGGAATCCGCTTATAGGGAAAGCACTGGGGTCATATGTCTCTTCATTGTAAGAAAACTGAGCTCTCTCCACAAGGCTGAATATAATGCTATCCTCTTGTCTAATCAACGAGTTTCTGATCCCCTCCAGAGTGTAACTCTCAGTCTCGTCTACCCTCTGCTTGGGTGCCAACCTGGAAACAAAACAAATAAAGTATTACATTAAGGAAAAGATGAAGTGACTCTATCGGACAAATCAAACAAACAGCATATAGGAACAATATACTACTATATTTATGTAACATTCATGAAGAAAAGAATCGAATATGTCTAAACTGGAACATATTTGAAGAACAACTCCCACAGCGATAGCTATTCTCCGGTGAAACATTTATAAACACGCAGTAGAAACATTAAACATACAACGCTCTGACGCTCCCAAAATCTTGAAACGAACGAAATTAAATAAACAAGCACCATAAAATTGCATACCTCAGTGGAGAGAATGGCTGAATCGAACTGAAATCAGGAGCGGAATCTTAGATGGGTTCACAATAAGATGCCAAGAGTTTTGACGATAAAGAGTATTGGCTTCGATGTAGTTTGATGTTGATTTCCCACAGTGAAGCGTTCCAATCCGTTCTGGAGCCCTGCTTCTGTTTCGATCTTCTCTGGTTTTGTGGAAGTGCGAGCGTCCCAATCCGTTCTGGAGCCCTGCTTCTGTTTCGATCTTCTCTGAAATTGTGGAACTGCTGCTCCTGTTTCGATCTTCTCTGAAATTGTGGAAGTGGGAGCGGGAGTTTAGAATCCGTTATTTTTCTATTTTAAATAACACAATACAGTAAATTCACAGTAAATACACAGTAAATATAGTAAAAATGTAATTTTTTACAGTAAGTATTAAAAGATTTACCTAATGGTACTAAAAAGTAAGAAAAAGTCAAATGGTACCATTTAACAAATTAAAAGTGCCAAAATGGCACTAATAAATAATTTGCCCAATTATTAATTATGAAATAATTATCTGGGGTGTTACATCCTTTCCATTCGTACTTCTTCCTCGTGTTTTCGTTCATTTTTCTACTTTTGATTCTCTGTTCTATATTTTCTTTTCTTTTCTTTCTTTTTTTTTTTTTTTTTTTTTTTTTTTTTTTCTTTTTAGGGTTTCCTGATAGTTTGGTTTTTTTTTCCTTTTTTTTTTTTTTCTGTTTTTCTTTTCTTTGTTTCAAGAATTTAAGAAATACAATATCTTATCAAAACTATTACACCAAGTCATTCATGAAATAACAGGATCACAGGGAAGAACTATCACAAATTAAATACCGGCGAGGTGACACCATGATGATGTGAAGGAGCCTATATAGCTCGGGCTTCACATGACAATTCCTTTTTTTTTTTTTTTTTTTTTTTTTTTTTTTTTTTCTTTCAGTGAATATATTAAAAAATATGTACTACTCGATATTGGATGAATATTGCACTTGTATATGTTTGAACTCGACTCAAATTTCATATGGCCTATATGATAAATAAATTTCGTCTCACTCTCACCTAGCTTGCTTTGTAAAACCATCCAAGATTTATATAGTAGCAGTGAAACAAACAGAGACAAATATTAAAACTGTAAAAGACATTTCCACTTCAATCTAAAATACTAGAAACCAACACATTGTTATTTTTCCCAATCATACCAAAATACCCACAAGAAATTAACTGCAACGTAAACCCATTTATATTTTACATGCAAACATATATACACATCTACACACAACATATATATATATATATAAACATAAAAGCACTAAACCAAATTCATGGCCTGCTTAATTTATCTCGGAAGCTCCCGTCTTTTGTTGCAGCTGACTGCCCGTATCGGATATCTTATCATCAAGATCGCCCGTGCCTTGTTGCAGCTGATTGCCCGTATCTGATATCTTATCAACAAGATCGCCGCCCGTGCTGCCGCTATTGCAATCGAGTTTCAAGAAGCAGCGGATGAATTTTTTCACAGTTTTCAATATACCTCTGCCCATGCTTACTCTCTGTGTATCTATAAAAAATATAAATGCTGGTGTGTATGTGCGCGCATACACACACACACACACACACATATATAGACACATACTCTTTTTTTTTTTTTTTTTTAACTCACGCAATCCAATTCACATTTTCAATCATCAATATCTCATATTATATATAAGTAAAAATTATAAAAATTTGATATTCTAAAACTACGCGATTAGACGAATCCAACAACATCTCACTTGGCTATATTTTATCTTATATAACTGTGATAAAAAAGATGAATCAAAGTTACTTAATGAATAGTTTCTACTATTCAAAGGGAGAACATAAAAAAAAAACGGAGGGAGTATTTGAGTGATAAGTTTATGGGCTATTTGTCTAGTTGCAGATACTAGTACTCCCTCCGTCCCAGTGAATGTGTCCTGTTTGATTTTTTGACATTGTTCATTGTTCAACTTTGAATTAATTTTATTGCAAATATTTGTTTGCAGGCGGCAGCAGCAGCAGCTTGTAGGATCTTGGTCTTTTTGGTCTTCAGAGTTTATGTTTCTTTGCATGTTGGACCCCAATTGTATAGTAGGTTCTTTTGGTCTTCTTACATAATGTTTCTCTGCAACTTAAATTTTGATCTCTAGCTTCTATGAACTTTTCAATAGATATGTTTTTTGAACTTCAATCCAGAAATATAGATTCCACTCAAAATCAACAACATACTATTTGATACGGGTGCTATGGTTCTGATATCATATATTTTCTCCGTCCAATTTAACTTGTCTTTTTTTGACTTCTTCACACGATTCAATGCATTTTTCAATCATTAATATCTCAAAATATACACAATGAAAAATTATGTAAAATATATATTCTAAAACTACATGATCGTACGACTCTAACAAGACCCAACATGACTATTTTTTCAAATATATATACTTGCAAGAAAATTAAGTAATAATTAACAGTGTCAAAAAGTTAAATAAGACACATTAATTGAGATGGAGGGAGTATTAAAAAAGGAGAATTACTTTATAATTCACGACCAATTGGTAATGAGTATGAATTTACGACCAATTGGTAATGAGTATGAATTTACCGATGTTCTATATAACTTGCGTGGAATTCTATATAAGTTGGGTGGAATTGCGTGCCCCGATTATGTGAAACAATTAAAAAAAATCCCATACATCATCTCTTGGCAACTTGTAGCTCTTTTATATAAATTGAGTGGAATTCCATGCCCTCGATGATGTGAGACACTTAAAAAATCCCATCCATCCCTTGGAAGCTTGTAGGTATATATTTTATATAAATAGTATTATCCCACTACTCAAATGGGGATTAATGTGATAACAATAGATATAATATAGTTTGCATAAAGAAATAATAAAATATTAATTTGTTGATAAATATGAAATAACACATTGAAATTTGCTTGAATTTTATATGAAATAATTGTTATTTGCCAAAAAATTTTGCCAACAATTGTGTATAATTAATTCACAAATAATTAAATAGAAAATATTAGTTGCTCAAATCTAGATTATTAACCTTAATAGTTTAAATAATATTGCTTTAAATATATATAATATCCATTCAATATTTGGCCCAAATAATATACTATTTAAGTTACGGAAAATTATGACATTACACAAAATAATTATCACACACTATTATGGATAATATCTTTTTATTAATTAGATCTAGATAATCGTATTAAACATAAATACTATTTACATTTATAAAATAATATACATGCATCTTTTTCTTAAACAATGCATATAGTATTATTTAGTAATCTACAATATAATCCAAATTTTCAACAGAAATGTATTTAGGCCAAAATAATCCTAATCAAACAAAAGAAATAGTAAATAAAATTACAATTAACATTTTCTTTTAAATTTTTATCATTGTTTTAAAAATTAACGTAAACAACTATGCATATATACATTCAATATAGATAATTTAACCCAATCAATATGGAGCAAATAAAATATTTAACTCAAAAACATCTTATGCAAACAAATTAATTATAATATATAATACTACAACATTTAGTATTAATAAATATTATTTTCTAAAACATTAATATTTATTAAAAAATACAAATATTTTTTTCTTGAGCAATTTTCACATTATTTTATATATTTAATTAATTTTAATAAAAAAATAAAAATAATCAAGTTGCATCAGTCTATTTTCAATAATGAATATGTGTATTCTATAGTATTTTATTAAAATGTATTGTTTCTTTACAATTAAAATATTAAATGATAAATAAAGAAATAATACTTCCTCCGTTTTTGAGATATTGCAACATTTTCCTGTTTGCTACTATTCATTATTTAAGTTTGACTTAAATTTTTATCATAGTTATACAAGGAAAAATATAGTCAAGTGAGATCTTGTTAGACTCGTCTTATCATGTAGTTTTAGAATATCAACTTTTTATAATTTTTACTTGTACACAATTTGAGTTATTAGTCGTTAAAAATGTGCATTGAACTGCGTGCAATGTGTGAATGTTGCACTTTCATGGAAACAGAGGAAGTATAATTTAAGTTACAATTTCCAGAAAGTTCAATAATTCAGCTCAATTACTCTTTAAAGCTCATTAATGAGTTTAAATTTGGGCAACTTATTAAAAAATACCCTCCACCCATACTTTATGCCTTTTTAGTACCTGCATGATTTTTTCTTCCAATTTAGTAACTAATGTCATTTTCATGGTGGAGAGAGAGTGTCGGATTGACAAATATGCCCCTAGTTAAGTTCAATACATTTATTTTACCAGTTCGGTACATCTTTTCCTGATTTCAGTACTTTATTGCTAAAGTTTAATATCTTTTCTGGATATTTGGTTATATTAACAGTTTTATTTTTATTTTTATTATTTTATTTATTTATTTTTTTTATTTTTATTTTTATTATTATTATTTTTTTTTTTTTTATGATTAACCAGTATAATTAACTTGCTTTTCTTTTCTTTCTTGGTCTAAGTTACTTTCCCAGTTTCTCAGTTTTCTGGCTTCTTGATCAAGCCACAAGCTTACATCCATTAGTTCTTCTATGAGACCTTTCCTGTTTAGGATTTGCAGGCATTCTATTTTTGATTTTAGTTGTATTCTAATAATTTCTTTTTTAATGCGATATCTTTCAATCGCAATTTTTTCCCTTTTACTAAAATCTCTTATTGTTTTATAAGTCATTTTTAATGTTGATTTTTGATATGATTAATAAAGTTTGTTTTAGAAGTGTTTAACTCCTCTATTTTTGTTTCGAGGTCTGTTGATTGGTAACTTATAACTTCTTCATATCTGTGAACCGAATTTAAAATAGTTTTCATTTCCTCATCACGGTTTAACACATATATGAGTTCATGTGCTTCTTCTTCTTTGTATTCTGTTAACCTTAAAATTGTGTCCTTAATGTCTTTTATTTCTTTTTCAATTTTCCACATGGTTTCTCCAAGTTTTCCACATTCTGGACAAATATCAAAAAGTATTTGTGCTTCCATTTTTAAATTAGTTATTTCTTGCTAAATGTTCTTCTTGTAATTTTTTCCATATTTTTTCTTCAAGTTCACATGTTATAAAATGGTTTTCACATTTTTCTATATGGTTATCTCTTAGTTTTTCTAAAACCTTATAGATTCTTGTGTGCTTTTGATATCTGTTTTCTAGAATTTCTATTTCATTTTTTAGAAATTCAACCTCTTTAGTCACTTCCCATTTTATGATATTTTCAAACAATCTTTGTTCCCTGCAAACCTGGTTTATTTGATTTTGTTTATTCATCAGCCTGATAAGCCATTTTTCACATTCTTGGCATAAAAAGTATGTTTTCGGGTAAGGTACAATAACAAACCTTGTTTCTGTGTTTTTAAAAGATTCTGTTTTAGGATTTTCAGCAGTTTTAATCATATTCTCCATTTGATTTAAAAAAAAGATATTAATTATTTCAAAAGGTTTTAAAACACTGATTTTTTGTACGCGAAAAACTTATATGTCGTGATGTCTTACTAGGTACTTGCCATCTCCTATTGTTCTCTTGGTCGTGTTAAATTTCTGATTATGTGTTATGGGTCCGATTGTCCTTTGTTATGGAAATATTATCATAAACATTAAGTCCGCAATCCTCTTATTACTGTCACTGATGAGATATTTTTCTGGGCCTGTTTCGGGTTTCAAATTCAAATTAGCATTATCCAGACCTAGATCTAAAATGTAAGCAGGGGGTCTAAGGGGCAAATCAAAAGGGACAACAGTAACAAAACACCATTATGTTTAACAAACATCCCTAAATTGTGGTTCCCCTAACGAGTCTTTCTTACAGCTTTTATGGCATAAAACCTTTTAAATTTTTATCTTACTCCCCTAATGGCATATCTCATCAATTAAGTTTTAAAAGGTCACATATTTATGTTTATAACATTATCATCCATACATAGAACAATCATACCATAACATAAATCATAAACTAACCCATACCTTGAGAGAGGAGAGGCTTTCCCGTTCAGACGGGCCCCTGTATTTCAGAAAGTAAAGAAAAGAGGAAGCAATCCACACCGGGTCTTTCTTTACAAACTGAAATTTTATTACTGAAAGGGTTGGGAATACAAGAGAATTAGAGAGAGAAAGAGATTTCGAGAGTAGCAAGAGTGCAGTCTCAAAAACCTTAAGAGAGAGAGAGAGCAAAGTGAGTGTGTGTGTTACAAGTGAAGACCATCCCTCTATTTATAGATGGGAATGTCATCTAAGTAATCCACAACAACCAATAAAAACGTGCTAAGTGGCAAAGTTATCCGATAAAGTTCGGATGAAAAATCAAACAACTAGTACAATAATGCAACCATATAATAATGTAGTAAAGAGGGGCCTAGTACCCATTAACGTGGTTTTCCAAGAGTCACATGGCTCTTGTCTGCCTTTTGGTTTTATCCGCCTTGGATTCCTTCTTTCACATGGTTGGTGGTGCTTTTGGCTCCACTAGCATTTTGTTTTCTTCTTGACTTTTTTCTTTTCAGGATTCCTTCCTTCACATGCTGGTATTTATTGTGAATTCCAGCTCATTTCTGCATGGCTCCCTTAGTACTCTTCATCATTGTGGGGGCCGCCACTTTCTTTTTTCTGATTTTTTATGATTTTATTGGCCTGGAATTTTGCTTCATTTTTCTTTAGTGCTACCAGTGCACTAAACCTTCCATTTTTTCTGGTTGCCATTGCTTCAGCAAAAGTATGCTTTAATTCCATTTCAAGCTTATGAAGAATTTCTTCTTCACTGAGGTTCTCAAATTTTCCAGTCTGTACTGGACTCCTAGTTTTTGGCAAACTACCAGCCATAACCGGAATTAATGTGCTTTTACCATCTACCGGACTAGATGGGCTTAGTTCAACATTTTGGTCCTCAAAGACCTCAGGGTTAGAACTTCCCTGGTTTGGTTCAAAATTTTCTGAACTTATGCTTTTTAGCAAAGCATCAGCTATCAACGGACTTGATTCGTCTTTACCGTCTGCCGTTTGAGACGGACTAGATTCAAACTTTTGATCCTTAAAGACCTCAGGAGTTGAATTTTCCTGGTTTTGCTGCATCCAGGCTTTTGCCAATTCTACTGCAGTCATAGAACTGGTGGGTTTGGGTTCTGGACCATAGACTGGTTTTTCTTCTGGCTTTGGTGTTTTCAGTGTAAGGGACACAATTTTTGAGGTCAATTTCTCATTTTGGTTCTGAAGGATTTCAAGTTTCTTGGTGAGGGTTTCAATCTGGGCCTCTGCTTCAAGGGTTTTCATTTTTTGGTTTTCAAAATTCTGTAACCATTCGGCCTTTTGGGCTTCATATTTACAGACTTCCTTGGCCATTTTTTCACAATGGTTACAAAACACAATGTGGGTTTTAGAAGAATGTCCAATTGAATATTGGACTGGGCCTGTAGGATTTTGGGTTTTTGGCCTCAAACCATCAACAATGTTTTTCAAACTTGGGCTTACAAAGAAATCTGGGCCCATTGTGGTTTTTGCAAATTGAATTGCAGACATTATGTCATAAAATCCTTTATGAAGAAGTTTTTCATTATCTTCATTAAGAGGTAAAATATCATTTTTATCATAAATTCCTTTTTTATAACCTTCATAGATTACATAATATAAAAATGGTTTTATGTTATTGAATTTCTGGAAATACATGCTTAAAGCAGAGAGACAAGTAACAATATACCTGCTGTTGTTTTTGTCAAATGATGCTCTCCAGATGTTATCACAAAGGCAGATCTGTTCCTCTGTGTAGTTCAACCCTGTGATAGGCCTGTACTTCATGTTATCAAATAAGATTAATTCTACATTATTGCCTGTTTCTGCTCTTTTGCCAAAGCAGATTTTCACTCCTTTTTCTGGGAGTTTATCTTTTTTCTTCCCTTCTGGGATGCTGGTTTTAGAAGGGATTGTGTAATATCCCTCTGGGGTTTTCACCATCCCTGTGGTTTTTACTCCATTTTCATTGCTGATTTTCAAAGAGTTTTTCTGGGAGTTTTCTGCCATTCCTGTAACAATATTATTCAATTCTCAATATTCCAATCCTCCCTGTAAAATTGATCCCATTTTAGTTTATATTTTTCCTCATCATTTTCATCATAATTATCAATTGATTCGTTTTTAAATTCAGTGTCATATAATGGTTTTTCCCTTTCTTTAATCAGAATTCTAGATAGTATATCAGCAATTTTGTTATCTTCTCCTTTAATATGTTCAAATTTTATTTTGTAGCCTTTCTGACTAATAACATCTGTAAAATTCAACCACCTTCCCTAGACATTGATCTTTTTTCTTGGAGTTGGCTATGAAATTTTACTATGGCTTCACAATCAGTTCTTACTGTGAATCCTGGTTTTCCTGTCAAAAACAGTTCAAATTTATCAAGTGCGTATTTTATTGCTAAAAGTTCTGCATCAATCGAGGAAAGGTTACCCTTTTCTCTGTATTTTCCTGATGCATATTGGCAAATTTCTTCTTTACTTTTAGGTGAGTAGACATCCTTTTTTCGCAAAAGGATAGCTCCCCATCCTTCATGTGATCCATCAGTTTGCACAATAAGATAATCACTATCTTCTGGCAATACCAATTCTGGAAGTGTTTTTAATGCTTCTTTAATTTTTTGTACATTTTTTATATCTTCTTGGTTAAAATACCTTTGACCATTTTTTCCTAGTTTATTATATAATGATCCTGTTAATGAGGATAAATTTTTAATGTATGGTCTAGCATAATTAACCAATCCCAAAAATTATTGTAATAGTTTTGTATCTTCCATTTTATCAGGAAATTCAATAGCCTTTTTAGCAATATGATCTTGGAGTTTTATTTTTCCTTTTCCAATTTCTGCCCCAAGGAATGCTATTTTAGTTTTATTAATTTCCATCTTTTTCTTTGAGATGATTATTCCATGTTTTTCAAATAGCCTAAACACTGTATCAAGATGACTCATATGTTCAGTACTATTTTTTGAAAATACTAGAATATCATCAATGTATACCAAAAATTTAAAAATTTTATCCATTTTTTGTTGAAATATAGCTGGTGCATTTTTTAGTCCAAATGGCATTACTAACCATTCAAATAAACCTTCTGGACATGTAAATGCAGTCCATTCAACTGACTCGGGATGCATTTTTACTTGCCAAAATCCTGACTTACAGTCAAATTTGCTATACACTTTTGAGTCTTGAATTCTATTTATTAAGACTGTTTTATCTGGTATATTGTAAGCAAAATCTTTTGTATTATCATTAAGTCTTTTATAATTAATGACCATTCTTGATTTTCATCTTACAATTTCAGAATGTTTTCTTACAATAAAAGCTGCAGACCTATGTCTGGAGTTTGATTCTCTAATTACTTTTAAAGCTTTTAATTCATCAATATGCATTTTGAAATCTGCTATATCCAGATTTGTAGGATTAATTTCTGCAGTTGAGATTCTCAATTCTGGATTTATTATTTCAAGCTTACATATTGTTCCATCTTTTTCCCAATATTTCTGGATGTTATCTCCAATAATTTGGGATTTTTCTAACCTCTCAATCCATTTTGTTATGGTTTCTTCAGGCTTAAATCTAGTTATACTTATTAACTCTTTCAGTTTTGGGGTTTCAGGAATGTATTCTTCTTCAAACTCTGTAATTTGTATGTTTTCTTTACAGTTTGTTTACATGCTCCTTTTATTTTGCATTTGCAGTTTTCATTATCTTTATCTTTTAAAAGTTTTTTATTTTTTGTATTAGTAGGGGCTCCACCACGCTTTTCTCGCAACTCTGATGTTGTTAAGAGCTTGGTTCCCGCATTACTAATACTAGGTGCAAACATTGCCAAAGTTGCTTTTTCAACAATTTGGATATAATCTTTTGTAATAAATAATCCTCCATTATTTTGTAAGAAGAATTGTAATCCTAAGATTACATCTGCATTTATTACTAAGTCTTTTATATATGAATTATCAGGAACTTCATAGGGTTCTGATATTCCACAATTGGTTTCAAAGAATATCTGTCCACCTGAAATAGGTTGTTTTGTTGTATATGATATTCTTCCATCCATTAATTCTGATTTAATGGGTTTTGTTAAGTTTTTCTGTAGATGTTCTGGGATAAGTTTCTCATTTATTATTATTCTAGTACATCCTGTATCGATTATTGCATTAGTACGAAATACCAATTCTCTTAATTTAAAGATTATTGGTACCCTTAATGTAGTTAATGATGAAGGATCTTGGCACACAGGTATGTACTCAGGGTTTTGTGCTAACATATACTCTGTACTAGGATTTTGTTTATCATTAGATTCTTCTTCAGGAACTTCTTTTCCTTTATTTTCCGCATTTTTAGGACTTAACATATTATATTCTTCTAAGATTTCTTCTATGTTTTCAATTCTGGTTTTTAATTCCTTAGGATTCATTATATCTTGTAAATCAAAAAGTTTTCTTTCTATTATATCTATTCTTTTTGTGATGAATGTATAATTATCATCAATTTTTGTTATTGGCATTTCTTTGGGGAATTTAATTTTATAATATTTTAACAAGCATATTTGGCATATTTCTGTATGACATATTGTACATTTAGCTCTAAGTTTTCTTGATGGGTAATAAGAGCATTTTATACAAGGTGTAGAATCAGTGCCTACCCTGAAAAGCCAATTATGGTTTTCGCATTCATTAATTTCTCTCATCATATACTCAGTTTCATATGGCATCATATACTCTTTATATGTGATACCATTATATGAGTTTTCATTTGCAAGCATATTAATCAATTCATAGGGATCATCATCCCCTTGTTCTTCTATAACATTTTCTTCCACTGTTACTATGCTATATATTGTTTCAGTCTCAGAAACATCTGAGTCTACATCCAATATATCTTGTTGTATACATTCTGTAAGAATTGCTTCTCTAGAATGTTGGTTTTTTCTTTTAGGACATGCTGTTGCCAAATGGCTTTCATCACCACATGTGAAACAAGCAAGTTTCTTTGTATAATTCCTACTAGGATTATATTTTCTGACGTGATGTTTTTGTTTTAAGAAAGGTTTCCTACTGTTTGATTGTTTTATGAAATACTTCTTTCTTGTAATGAATTTAGGTTTTTTCCTCAATGGCTCTGGCCTACCATATCGTTGAGGAGTGTATATCCTCTTACAGAATGAATAATCAGTTTTCTTAAGTTGTTTTTGTGCTATTATATTTGTACACTTATCTTTTAATATTTTTACCACATGAACGGCCCTCATACTAATAGTGTATTGTTGAGGATTCTTTTCAACCATTTTATTCCATGTATCTTGAATTTCTTGACCAATTGGTCTTGGTATTTTCATAAATAATTTTTCACCTAACTCTTGGTTAAAAGCACCTCCTGCTAGGCCTGTATAGTAGACATATTCATTTAAGAAGTCTACTGTTCCATATAAGTCATCTAGGTGCATTTGGTCTAGATGGATTAAGGCATCCATTTGTGTTGTTATATGTCCTGAATTACCATCTTCACCCGTTATTAGACTTGATATTTTATTTACAAAGTTATAAGGATTTGGTCCTCTTTCTATTAAGTCTTGATAATCCATTGGATAGTCTCTTTTAAATACTTCCCACATTGACTGTGCGAATTCTCCTAAATAGGTTTCAAGATATCCATACATTGATTCAGCTGTATCATTATAATCATTTTTGTTTTTGATGTAATCAGCTACAACTATGTTTTTCCATTTTGCAATTACTGAGCCCCATTCTTGAGGGCTTACATTTGTTACTTCTAATATTGCTGGGTTATGATAATATCCTCTTTCTAGTGGTTGTCTAATTCCTCTAGGTTTTGTTATCATCTCAGGTTGTATCTTTCCATAAGGATATTCTGGATGAACATGTGTGATTGAGTGTCTAGAATTGTTTCCAGTATAATTAGTTCCAGGTCTCCACTCAGTCCCTCTTTGGTATGGGGCAAAGGGAGTTCCATGGACTCTTGTTATACTTTCTCCTGTATTTTTCATGACAACATCTTTGTTCATGAATTCTTTAGCTGTTTTATTTGTTTTCTCAGAATGTAAGGAGATATGGTCTCCCATATATTGTTCCATTAATATATTATCAGAACTTTGTCCTACTTCTGGTGAGTTTTCCTTTAAGAACAAGTGAGCTTCTATATCTGCTTGTTGTTCTTCTTTTATTTGTATTTTTTGTAATCTTTTCTGTACTTCTTTCTCAATAATATCTTCTAAATTATTCTTCCATTCTTTATTTTTTCTTTTCATTTTATCCTTTAATTCTTGTTTTTGTTCATTTAGTTTTGATATTTCTCTTATCATTTCTTCATAATTTTCTATCCAATTCTCAAAATATCCACTATGTTTTGGACATTCTATTAAATGGATCATATGTTTTAACTTATCAGAATATCTTCTATCAAGATCAATTTTACAATCTTGACAATTATGAGGTAATATTCCTTTGTTTTTGAATTTTTTAGTTAGTGCAGAATGCACATGTTGTGAGAAAACTCTTTCATACCTGTCATGGTACTCTCTTTTATTTAGAATTTTTCCTTTCTTAAAGTTTTCAAATTTTCTTGTTTTTAAACAAATATGTTGAATGTCTTTAGCAATTCTTTCCACTTCATCTTCACTAGGGTGGAATATATGTTTTCCTTCATATTTTACATAGTTATCTGTTACTGGTTTTTCTACAATAAACCTTTTCATTTGTCTATTCATTTTCCTGACCTTCTTCTTCTGTAAAATCTATTGGTCGTTTTGCAGTTTCATAATCGTTAAACCTTACTGACGTTTCTCCTCTGGAGTTAATGAAGTAATTTACATTTTTTGGAGTTAAATTTTTAACATTTGGTTTTTCAAAGAATTTTGATAGATCCCAATTTTTCCCAGCATTTTCTTCTGATGATATTTCAGTTGGTCCTATCATTTTTACTCCTTCACTTCCTATGATACTTACCACAGTTTCAATTTTTGTTTTATGCCTGGTTTGACCATTGTTTGTTATTCTTCCTAAGAAGCCTACACATATCATTAGGTTGTGACCAGTTTCCATTTCTTCATATCCTACAGTTTGAATTCCTATTTGGATATGCTTCATAAAATCTGTTATTTGTATCATATAATCTGGTGCCAAATAACATACTCCCACATTAGGGTTCATATCAATTTCTATTAATCCTATGATAGCTTGGGTTGGATTAGTCCACCTTGTATCTAGAACAGTCATTAGGACTTTAGTTCCTAAGTTTTTTCTAGTTAAACCTTTTACTCCTATGGAGATTAATCCCACATGCATGTATTTTTGTCCTTGTCTTTGAAGCCTAATTGCTTCATTATTGCTTATTAATTTTATTAATTTTTTGTCATCTTTTAGACAGCTTATTGGTTCCGTATAATGATATTTGTAATATCCTGTGTTCCAATTAAGGAATCTTTGGTCATACAATAATCTTGGTTCCAATTGGATTAATGTTCTTTTCTTGAAGTTTTCAAATTCAATATCAGGGTCAATTATTTCTTCAATTATTGTTGGCCCTTCTTCAAGTTTGGTTTTTTCTCTGAACATTCTATCTATTAAGGTTTTTTCAAAGTTTGAGCTTTCAATCCTTTGAGAATTACTTCTTTCTACTAGACTATTTTTGGATTCATTAGTAAGAGAAAATGATCTTCTACTCATTTTTGTAAATATTTTTCGTCTGGTTTTACAACCCAGAAGTTTAGTTTTTCTTGTGGTTTAGTTTTCCTTCTAGCTTCTGCAGGTAATTTTGCAATTTGTTCAGCTAGTTGTTTTATTGTATTATCTTCAGGTATTCTAACAGCTTGTATTCTTTCAAGTTTTTCATCTATGCTTTCAATGGCTATTCTTAATGCAGGGTCTTGATATTTTTTCATGTTTTCCATTTGAACATGTACATCATCAATTTTTTTCTTTAGTATTTCAGTTGTTACAAGCTCTTTTATTTTCTTGTCAATTAGACTAATATTTGTATTATTTGTTTTATTATGGTCTGTTATTTCGCCAATCTTCTTATGAAGATTATTAACATTTAGTTTTATTTCTACTAATTCTTTGTTTAATTCTTTGAATTTATTATTAATTTCTTGTTTAAAGTTTTCTATTGTTTCTTTAACCTCTTTCAAAGCTGTTTCCATTATCCTTTAATGATTTTTATAATTTTGTTACACATTTCATTTACATTTTCAATATTGTTTTCAACAATATTTTTAATTTCCTTTATCTCTTTATCAAGTTTTTCAACCTTATCTTGTAGTTGTTTTAATTCCTCACTATGGTTAATGATATTTCTCGGATTTGGGATATCATTAACTAGTTTAGAACTTTCATATTGAAGTGTTGTTATGGTTTTAGATAAGTTTTTCATTCCACTGGATGATTTATCATACTGGGTTGATAAGTATGTTTGGTTTTCTAATATTACTTTAAGATTTGTATTATTTTATTTTCCTAATAATTCTAACTTATCTAGTTTTGCTTCAATTGATTGAAGACTTCTTTGTATATCCATGTTTTTATTTGTTAATATTTTATTCATGAGTTTTTAAGTGTTGTCTTAAAGCTTCTAATCTTACGATTAGTTTGCAATAATTTTTAAAAGTTCTATTTTTCTTGAGTTTTATTCTTTTAATTTTTATTTTATTTTGTTTACAGATCTTACAATCTTTAGTTTGGTTTTTGAATAGCCTTTTCTTTTCAATATCAATTATTAAAAATTTTTCGTAATTAATATTGTCATTTAATTTAATTGCGTTTTGATTATCTTTTAATCCGTCATTAGCCATAAGCCCTAAAATCGCAACTTATGCTCTGATACCAATTTTTTAGGGGGGGTGTGTTTTTGGGCACTTTTTAGAGAAGTGTTAAACTCATTTAAATCATTTTTGGACATTATTTTCCTTAATTTGGTGATTTAAGGGTAAAATTGGTATTTTTGAAAATTTTCTCTCTCCAGGGGGTTGAAAGGAATAAAATTTTATGTGGGTATTTTGGAGGAATAAAGTGGTAGTGTTGGGGGTTTTTAAATAATTTTCCCTTTAAATTATATTAGGTGGGCTTTAATGCTTTATTTATATAAGATCAACAATTTTTATAGTGTAGCCAAACGCAGTTGGCCTGAGTGGTATGGGGCTCTGGCAGCTTAAGCAAAGGTCTCGGGTTCGAGCCTTTGTGTATACAGAATTCTGCTTTGGGAGAGGCAACCCTTCAATGCCCACCAGATCCTCGAGGGATTAGTCTTGGGTCCAATGTGGCCTGGGGATACCCGGTGACGAAACAATTTTTATAGTGTAGGTTAGGTGGAATTACATGCCCTCATGATGTGAGACACTTAAAAAATCGCATCCATCATCTGTTGGCAACTTGTAGCTCTTTTATATAAATTGAATTGAAAAATTCCATGCCCTCGCTCGATGATGCAAGACACTTAAAAAATCCCATCCATCTCTTGGCAACTTGTAGCTCTTCATTCATCATCCTTCTTTGAACATGTCTTTGCAATTAATAGCTCTTTCTTGTTTGAACATATATTAATGTTCAAACAACGACGAAGAAAGAGTGGATCTTTCACAGTGTGCTGTGGCAGCGGTCTTAGAAGGGTGCTGGGGATTGTCGTTGAGTAGTTTGTACTTTGTTTGATACAATTTCATTTATAATTATTTTTTGATGCGTATACTGTTCTTTTTAATATTTTAATTAGGTGGAAAATAGTTGTATTATTATTATTATTCTTGAAAACATATTTTAAAAGTATATTCTTGAAAAATATGGCAAAACCCAAACTTTATAGTTGGTAATATTTTGTAGTGGTGCATGCGCAAAAGGGAAAAAAAAAAAAGTTAGTACTAGTTTTTTTTGAGGATTTCTTCAATCTTGAAAAACGATCATTAATGAAGTTAATCAAACTGGTATAGAAAATTGAAGTTATAAGCCAATAGTTGTTAGCTCACGCTGGAAAGCAGAATTGTATTCTGATCTCTTTGTACCAAAAAGAATTGTATTCTGATCTAATACACATTTAAAAACATCTCATTTGGATTTTTTACAGTTTTCATTATGCATGTTTGATATAAATTTTTGTTACAGTTATAGTATAAGAAAAATATAGTGAAGTGGGATGTTGTATTCGTCTTTTCGCATAGTTTTAGAATATACTCCATCCGTTTTTTTACTAGTTACAGTTTTGCTACTATTCATTATATTGTATCACTCTGATTTAAATTTTTATTATTGTTATATAAGTTAAAATATAGCCAAATAGGATCTTGTTAGATTCTTCTCGTTTTGTATATTTTAAATATTGAACTCTTAAAATTTTTACTTGTACCAAACTTGAGGTTTTTTTTTTTTTTTTTTCCTTTTGAGGGAAAGTTAATTTATTGATGAAAGCTCATAGCCTGGTCTCAAGTATTGTCCGAGACTTACAAAGAAAACCGACAGGTACATCACCACCTAAGACAGCAAGAGGAACGTGTCTGAGACTTACAAAGAAAACTTGAGTTATTATTGATTATAATGGCTTAAAATGTGCATTTAACTGCGTGGAACGTGTGTCCTTAACAAGTAAAAAAAAGAGGAATTATATTTTTTATAATTTTCTTATCTACATTTTAAAATATGAACTAGCAAATAAATATATCGGATTGCGTCTCCAATAGTCATAGAAGAGAGGGAGCATTTAAATTATTTCAGTCAATGAATTTTTTTTTCGCGACAAGTCAATGAATTTGATGACGATTGAAAGTTAATTTAAATGCAAATTTTTATTTTTCAAATAGACACTAAGTTATCACTTGTTTAATTTCGGTTGACCATTTATATTAAAAGAGTGAAATTGAACCGAGCTTACACAATGAAAAAGGTGGTTTCTTTCAACATCTGTGAAATAAGATAGGATGCAGGAATACTTATCAGTATTGTCTTATTTTTGAGAAAGTCAAATTAATAAGACCCGCCAAACAGTATTGTCTTAGTTTTGAGAGTCGGCAAGAGAGCATATATAACCAAGGTTGTTAAGATCGATATTCCATACAAAATCATTTTTATCTTTGCAAGATCGAAATCGTATGATCGAATCGGGATACTAAGATCCCATGAAATTGTTATTTATATATTTTAAAATTAATGCTTGTTAATTATCCATTAAACTGGTGACAGTTAGAATTGAAAATATCTATTTTAGATCCATTTTGAACAAGAATTTGATAGTTAATAGCATGCTTATTAACGATACAATGGAAGTTAACACTGACACATAACTCAACCATTATGGGTTCCACATTGCAAAAATATATTAAACAAAATTGACAAAAAAAAAGGCACAACCAAAACCATAAAGCGGTAGAAACAATAACTAATTTTGCTCCAAAAAAAAAAAAGAAACACACACACACACACACACATAGAGGTTAGGAGCGGATCGCATAGCGATCCTAACCTGATCCTAACGATCTTAACACGATCCTAACACATTTTCGATCCTATGGCGATCTGATTGTTTTTTTTTATGGCTGAGATCGTGTGATCCTACGATCAAAATTGCGATTTTAACAACCCTGGATATAACAAATATTCCCTCCGTCCCATGTTACTTGTCTACTTTGATTTTTTTTTTTTTTTTTTTTTTTACCACGGTTTATTTTTTAACTGTGACTCAATTTTATTGTAAGTATATATTTGGGAAAAAATATTCAGGTTACGTCTTGTTAAAATATTCTGACAAGACGTAACTCAACCATTTTCTACAATTTTACACAATTTTATAATTTAATACATGAATCATATAATAATATATTTTTAGAATATACTTCCTCCGTCCGAATAGAAACGTCTTGTTTAACGTTTTTACATTGTTTATTGTTCAACTTTGACTATATATTAGTATTATAAGTATATATTTGGCAAAAAATAGTTGAGTTTAGTATTGTTAGATTGGTCTAATTGGCAAAAAACGTCTTAAAATTTTTTCTTATGTATATTTTGAGATATAAACGATTTAAAAAGTATATTGGATTGTGTATAAAATTCAAACAAGACATTTTAAGTGGGACAAGGGAGTATATTTTACACAAGTTTTTGTTGTAAGTATTTTGAGATATTAACTATTGAAAAAATGTATTAAATTATGTGTAAAAATAAAAAAAGATAAATTAAATAGGACGGAGGGAGTAGTATATTTAAATAACTGATTAATGAGTATTGAAATTCTCTCAAACTCTATTTTGGCGTCTACAATGACTTCACGATTAAACATGTCAGATAATGTCACTGTTATCAAATTCTGATGCATTCAATTACGGCTTATTGTAACGTTCCAGTCACATCCACTTGGAGATATTGTCCACTTTGGGGCAATCCCCTTCATGGCTTTAAAACGCATCTATAAGAGAGGGGTGTCCACACCCTTATAAGGCATGTTTCATTTCCCTCTCCAACCGATGTGGTTACAATCCACCCCCTAGGGGGCCAGCATCCCCGCTGGCACACCAGCCTGGGTACTGGCTCTGATACCATCTGTAATGTCTCAGTCACACTCACTTGTAGATATTGTCCGCTTTGGGGCAACCCCCCCCCCCCCCCCCCACGGCTCTAAAACGCGTCTACAAGGGAGAGGTGTCCACATCCTTATAAGACATGCTTCGTTTCCTCTCCAACCGATGTGGGATGTTACACTTATCTTAGTTAATACTCCCTCCGTCCCACTTGTATTGCCTCACTTTGACATTTTACACTGTTCATTATGTATGTTTGACCTATCTTTTTGTTACAGTTATATAAGAAAAAATCTAATCAAGTGAGATCTTGTTGGATCGTCTTTTCGCATAGTTTTAGAATATATATTTTTTTTTTATAATTTTTACTTTTCAACATTTTAAGATATTAACTGATAAATAAATGCATTGGACTACGTGTCCAAAAGTTTTGGGACATTTCAAATGGGACAGAGGGAGTACATGATAATTGATACGTAAATAGTGTTGGGTTTTTGTGCTTAAAACTCTTGTGCAGATGATCGTTGTGTGAGAGATGTGAACACAACCGAGCTCATAACCTAACCCCTGGAGCAGAAAAGACAAAAGCTGGTAGTGGGACAACTGTCTAGGGCTTTTCTCCAGCCATGGACCTAGATATCCGAGCCCTCTGTATTTTTAGGGTAATGCCTCAATCATTTGGTGGCTGTAACACTTGAGCAATACACAGAAAACATATTGAGAGATTGAGGGCTGCAAATTGAAGGAAGAACATGAGGTTATTCCTGAGTATCTCTATCAAGCTATTTTTCTCAGCAAGGGGTAACCTTTTTTTGTTCTTGGTAGAGATAGTTGTTAGAGAAGCTAGCATTTCTTCACTTTGCAAGATTTATCTTTTAGAAATGCTTAGAACTATGTTTATTGGTTGTTGAGTGTTTGAACTTAACTTGGGGAGTAGTTATCACAAGGGTAGAAACTTGCTTAGCCTAGCATTAGGATTGAAGGGTGATTTCAGCAGGTTTAGTGACTGGTATAGGTACTAAACTCTGTTCCTACCTGGAGTTGTTCTAGGTGACAAAAGAGAATCTTATTGTGGAAGGGTTGAAGGGGTTTTTATTGTAAACAGATGGGTTTTCTGTTTGCCTTGGTTGATAGTGAAATATGTCTGGATTGGAATCCCCCAGATATAGGATCGGATGATCCGAACTGGGCAAACAAATATTGGTGTTGTTTGTTTATTCTGCATTCTGTTTTTAGCCTTGTTATATGTTTTTGGTTATGTACGAGTTGTGGGCACAACGCGTATTTACAGGTGTTCATCTATCGGGACCTGTCAAATAGTATAGATGTATCACAATCTACATTTTGCGTGTCCGATTATTGTGCTGAATGCAAGAAATTCAGTATCAGCTGTAATACTAAATTGTCACTAAAAAGTGCTGCGTTATTATTAAAAAGTGTTAGAATCTGTATTTTCAACATTAGTTGATTAATATATGAAATATTTATTCAGCACTTAAGTAATAATTCAACACTTACAAAGTACTGAATCAACACAAGAACCTATTCCACATTTTGCAATTGAATTCCATATCATACTACAAAAAAGTCGTCGGGAGGCGACGACACATTTTCATCGCCTCATTCCTCACTCCCAGTCGAGGAAAAAGTACTTCTTCATCCAATTCGTTGATAACTTTTGAAAACAAAAGTTTTGTAGGGGACGACAATTTTTGTTGGTCGCCTATGTCCTCACCTCAGGCAAGGAAAATTTATTTCCTCACCCTCTGTCGTTGCCTACAGACGACTTTCTTGTAGTATCTAAAAAAAACATGAACAGTCAACAAAATTAAATCAATTCAACTTGGCATGCCGTAGCACTAGTATATACTCCCTCCGTCCCACCTCAAACGTCTTGTTACTGTTGGGCACGAGAATTAAGATAGAGTCGATTTATGAGTAAATGATCGGGTTCACATAGTTGTTGGAGGAGAAAATTATTTCTATTTATAGAAAGAAGACATTTGTAATGGGACATCCAAAAATAGTAAATATGACATTTGTAATGGGACGGAGGGAGTATTATTCAGTACAATATGCAATAAAAATATAAAATAAATGATATGATGACCTAGCTATTTAAATTCATATACTAGTATTTAATGATCTCAAAAATGAAAAATAACATTTCCAGGGATTCGTTATAATTAATAGGAAAGTAATTCACTCAAACATATGTAGTAGTACATATGTTACACTTTGTTACTACTATGTTTTCTTCTATATATATATATGAAAGCAAATTGAATAATTAGCTATATAGTAACACTATCGGTATTGACTCCTGACTTGATTCCTCTTCTGTCTTGTTCTCCTCTGCTGCCTTTTCCTGTGTTGGTGTTTCAGATATACTTTGTCAAGAAACTGATCGGCTTTCTTGCAGAATGTTGGTCTGATGCTGTCCCGCCCAAATACCATCAATACGATGCTCCCGAATCCCACAAAAAATCCAATGGTCGCTGATACATAACCACCCCACTCTGTCTCCTCCTTCCCATCATCAGTTGTAATAACATTTACCCCTGGCTTACTGCACAATCTGGCAAGCAGGCGACCACATAACCCCGGGTTTCCTATGTAGGAAGAGTCATCAAATGTAGCAAACTGATTGACAACTTCTTTTCTGTGTTTACGTATAGTGGGTAACGGTCCGACCAGCTTATTGTAGGACAAGTTAAAGGCGGTAAGAAAGGAAAGGGCAACAAGCTCTTTTGGTATTTCCCCAGTAAGCTGGTTCTTTGATAGATCTAGTGCTTCCAAGCCAGCCAATTTACCTAATGAATTCGGGATTTTGCCTGTGAAGCGATTGTGGGATAAGTTTAGACTACGTAGACACGGCATATCACCGACTGCATTTGGGATACCTCCTTCAAAATTATTGCAAGATAAATCCATTATTGCAAAACTTGCATCCATCCAAAATATGCTTAGGACATCCACTTCTCTCCCTTTGAATTGGAAGGTTAAGGTCAACGTGTACTCGTCAATTGGAACAATAATGTCCGCATGAGTGAGATGGCATTGCATCATTCCAGTCCAGTTGGTGAAATTGATCGGGTCCAAATACCCGCTGAAACTATTGTGAGCTATGTCGATGATTCGAAGATTCGGCCAGCTCTTTCTACATCTCACGTCTCCATGGAATTTATTGGAGCGCAACACAAGGACACTCAAGCTAGTTGGCAACATGCATGGAAAACCATCTTCGATGTTGTTACTTCCAACATGGAACGTCTCTAGTGATTTGCAATTGGCCAACGATGGGGGAATGCTACCACGTAAATTATTTTGCCCGAGGTCCAACATATGCAGATCACATTTATCCGAAAATGTATCCGGAATATAGCCATCGATGTTGTTCCTCTCCAAATTGAAATATTTGAGATCCCCAAGGTTTTGCACAAGACACGATGGAATGTCCTTGCTCAACATATTCCGGGACAAATCAAGAAATTCTAGATTTGTAGCATTGCAAAGTGATACAGGAATTGCCCCAATCAGACTGTTCTTGGCCAGAGACAAGAACTCGGAATACTGAGTGAAGTTTCCGACATCAAGAGGAAGGGAACCTACAAGGCGATTTTTCGAATAGTCAACAAATCTAGCCTTGGGGGGAAAGGATGGCAACTGTCCCTGCAGCTTGTTCGACTTTAAAGACAGATACTGGAGAGAGGATGGCATATTGTAGGGCCTTTGCAAACCTACTAGGGCATTGAACGAGAGGTTCATACTACCCAATCTGCCATTCCCAATTTCCCATATCCAACTCGGTACTTCACCCGTTATTCGGTTGCCTGAGAGGTCCAAATGAGTCATATACGAGTGGTTTCTAAGACCAGGAAAATCGCGCAGATCGCAGGACGCAAGGTTCAAGCTGCTGAGTCCGGCGATTGCAGGGACACTTGAATTAATGCTGCTTGCATCGATTGATAAGTTGTTGTGGGAAAGATCAAGCTCCAACAACTGACTTGCAAATTTTCCGAAATTCACAGAGCCACTGAATAAATTTCCAGACAGTAACAGATGTTGAAGCTTTCCGAGTTTGAAGATTGACACTGGGATATGTCCTTTCAAGTTATTACTGCTTAAATCAAGCATCTTGAGAAAGAGGACCAGTTAGCATGTTAAAACTGAGGTCTACATATGTAAGATTACGTAATTCTAAAGCAGAAGGAGAATCAAATAGCATGTTAGAACTAAGGTCTAAATAAGTAAGAGAACGTAATTCTAACAGGGAAGGACGTAGAGGGCCTGAAAGACCACATCTAGACAAGCTCAAAATTCGCAACTCGGGTAGAAGGGAAGAAATGGTGGAGCCCCATGCAACCCCCTGCGCAGAAATGTCGACACCATCCAGATGCAGTTCTCTCAGCTCTGTTAGATTATTATTCAAAATCTGTTCCAAACTAGGGTTCTCAATTTTCAAGGCCATAGAAGTAGAAGAAAGATCAAGACTAACCAAGCTGCTGCTCAAAAAAGAGAGGCCAAAAGGGACCTGTCCGGAAAAGTTGGCATATGACAGATTCAGGTGCGTCAAAGCAACGAGATTGTGAAATGCATTTGGAATCTCGCAACCACCAAAATCGTTCGTGTGCTAAGTTCAACTTTTCGAGGTGGCTAAAACTGAACAGGATGGAAGAGTCGGAGATTTTACCTCTTACAGATTCGTTGTCGAGTTGCAAACTAATGACATGGCCTTCATTATTACATTCTACACCTGCCCAGCTGCAACAGTCTTGAGATTGATTCCACAGTACAAGTCTACTGGAAAGAGGAGATCGAACTGAATAGGAATTCCTTCTTCAAATCAAGTAACAAGTGTTTCTGATCCTCCAAGCAAAGACTGTAAGCCATAGTAAAGTTTGAAAGCCAGATTGATGAAAGTATAAGGATGCAAAAATATTTGGAAAACACAACAAAAAAAATTCCCATTGTGCAGTGATGAGAGGTTTGCATAGATCTAAAACAAATGTTACTTGTAATTATTTATATTATACTTCCTCCGTTTTTTTTGTTAGCTACGTTTGACAAATGTGTACTATTCACTTATATACTTTGACTTAAAGTTTTATCATGGTTATACAAGTTAAAATATAGCCAAGTGTGATCTTGTTAGATTTATCTCGTCTTGTAGATTTTAAATATCAAACTTTTAGAATTTTTACATGTACCGAATTTGAGTTATTAATGGTTTAAAATGTGCATTGGATTGCGTGCTGGGTGGATCCGTAGCTATCTTTAAAAAACGGAGGGAGTATATAAATTCAGCGTTAAAATTGAAATTTTGATATAGTTGACTTGAGGTCTACAATCTCAGTCAATATATGTATAGTCTTCTACTCTTCTTTATCTTGGGAAAGTAGAAATTTTGCAATTTGGTTACCTTACAACCCATTCAATGCTATGGATGTGTAAACATCATAAAATGTGTTTGTCGCATTACGTAAAATATATCTCTCATCACATATTATTCAATCACACAAAACATCTCTAATCAAATTTTAACAAATATTCTCTGTTTTTTAATCAATTTAATAATTCTATATTTCACAAGATTAATGCTTAATATATCTAAGTAATTAAAAGTATATATATAATTAAACCAATCTAACATCTCACTTGATTAGTGCTTAAAAATTATATAAAACTATAAAAATATCAAATTTATTAACAAATTTAATATCAACTATATAAATATTAAATTTATTAAAGAAAAAAGGAACGGAGTATATTGGAAGTCCAAATCTTTTGTTGAATTTTGTGTCAAGTCAAGTCTTTTGTGGAATTCTCGTTCATATGGAATTATCACCTGTGGTCCCAATCTCACAGCTATTTTTTTTTTTTTTTTAATTTTATTTTTAAATCTTGCAGCTATTTAATCTCTAAAGTATAGTTTTCCCGAAAATACTGGGCAACAAATCATTTACTACTATGTTTACTTATCTGAAATTGTGCATGCAGTCATGATTGGCATAATCTGTCTTTGGGAGTTAGTGGATAACAGATAGCAGATTTGACCTGCAAAATTAAGTAGCAGGTTTATGCAACAGAATTGACCAACAGATAGCAGATTTCATTAAAGGTGTTTGGTAGATCAGAATGTAACAATCAGATGGCATATTTAGAATGTGAAATGACATATAAGGACAAAATTTTATTTTGATTAAATAATATTGAAGTTTTATAAATAATAGTACTCCCTCCATCCCAGCATACTTGTTATGTTTGACTTTTTGGCACTGTTCATTGTTTAACTTTGGCTCAACATTATTGCAATTATATATTTGAAAAATAATAGTCGAGTTGGGCCTTGTTAGAATCGTAAAATCGTGTAGTTTTAAAATATATATTTTATTTAATTTTTTGTTGTACATATTTTGATATATTAACGATTGAAAATGTGCATTGGATTGTGTGTAGAAACAAAACAAGACAGGTTAAGTAGAACGGAGGGGGTAATAAATAAAATTAATGTTTCCTCTTAACTCGTCAACACTCATTTTTTAACTTTATAATTGTAAGAAATGCAAGCATTTCATTATTTTAAAAATATGAATTATTTGTATTATTGATAAATATATTTTACTATTATTTTGTTATAGAAAATATTGTGAAAATAAATCATGAGTGCTAATTTAATTTTCAACTTTGTAAGAAAAATAAGATTGATCAAACCAGAAAACAACTCAGTATTCAAAAGACAATTTTTTACCATCTTACACAAATAAAACTCTTTCGAGAATCGTAGTACGTCTTTGGACAAAATAGAAACGTGTCACAAACTTAACAATGTAGATCTAGAATATTTCAAGATTCCTAAACTCCTCCACCGCGCCTTAAGAATTCCAAATGCTCTCTCAATACAACTTTGCAATGATGAATGCGCCTTATTGAGACCCACTTTTTACGCAGTCCAATGCACATCCTAAACCATTAATAACTCAAGTTCGGTGCAAGTAAAAATTCTAAAAGTTTGATATTTGGAGACGAATCTAACAAGATCCCACTTGGCTATATTTTAACTTGTATAAGTATGATAAAACTTTAAATGAAACTCTATGTGTGAATAGTAACACATTATCAAACGTCACAAAAATTACAGAACGGAGGTAGTATTTCTTGAAAGCGTCACCACGATACTCAGAGATATCTTATCTTTGGATAAGGAGTCAAATATCATTTTCTTTCTCTTTTTGGATAAAGATCCGCCAAGTAGTATTTCCCTATTACAAATTATGGAATGGATCAAAATAAGTATTAATGCTTAATAACATAAAAAGTACACAACGATAATATTATCAAGTATTTAAAGTACCACTTGTACATACCTCGTGTGGTTGCTTAGGAAAATTCAAATCTAGATTGCCTTTTGTATTCAGAAATATGTGTGTATCATGTACTCATCCTTCCCACCTGCTTAAGACATAACAGTAAATCGAAGTCACTGCCAATACGTTAGTAGTTAGTAGTGGTTTTCTTCCTTCATATCCGCATATCGCAATTGATCCTTTTCTGGGATATTAAAACTTATATCTGTTTGCAGATAAGAGAAATAAATTTAGAACAAATTTAAAAAAGCAAAGTAGCACAGAAACATAACAAAAGTGCAAAATTGTGAGTACTAAGAATCCCATGAAGTGTAAGAAAATAAAAAAGGTTCAAACTCAATTCAAAACCTAAAACTTTGTCCCCAAATATAAGAACTGCATATGGATATCAAATATATTGTCAATCCAAATCAAGAAATAAAAACATCAACTAGTAAACTACATGTAAATCAAGTATGAAAATGCATCTAGTTTTGGATTTACACACCACCTAAATGATTTTACTATAATATCAATATCAATTCAAGAATTAATCGCTCTCACCATGGTAGGACAATAGTTTAAACCACCAAACCATTGTATACATTATGCATAAAATAAAACATTAAATCATAGATTAAAAGAAAACACACAAAAATATAGTCTTTACTTCCCAAGGGGCATGTGGCTGTGATGCAGAATGAGTCCAGGTCAAAGACCATTAATCCCTGCAAGAAATCCCTACACTTAACTATGTTATCTCAAAAGCAAAATTGGGGAAGAACTTGCAACATGCATCATTTTTCATAATTAGAAAGCAGTTGGGTGCTGACTGCTGACAGCATTTAAGACAGAACAATGGCAAGCTACACAGCATGGTTTCAGTGTTTCAGAGAAAAAACTTCAAGCGGCTAGTTGTTCTTCTACCCCCCTCCTCCCCCTATCCTGTAAAACATTAGCCCCCAAATCCCAAGAAGCACACTAAAAAGAAACACTTGGTTCTCTTTTTCCAGCAAGATCAAACTATCTTAAGTCAGTTTTTAACATCATATTTTAGCTGCAGAATTCAATGATTATGTGCTCTTCACAATGGATGATATTCAAAACCTCAAAAAATCAACAATTCTATTTCAATGAATTCAATGACAATGCAATTATTGTCAATATAAAGATAGGAAATAGAGCACTGTTCTATTCAGATGATTTCTTTATTTTACCAAGTGCATCTCATTATTAATAAAGCTAAATAACAGCTGAATCAAAATGATTGCATTATTTAATCTCAATCATCAATGAAGTTAACAGATGTGAAACACCAAAAGATGAACAGACACAACTTGATTAATTCATGTGATAAAGACAAAAATGCTTGAATGTTTTTCAGGTGCAATTTTTCGAACAACTTAGGTGCAGGAGGAAACAAACCTTATTCTTCTGCATCACACAATTGATTGCAACAGGAGAACACAAAAAAAGAAACCGAAGAAGCCTACCTTCGAAGTGTTTATTAATGGAATAAAAATAGCGATATTGTGTATAAGAATACCTGAGAACGACAAGAATTGCTTGGAAGGTTCGAAATTGTCGAGTTTCTTGGTTCTGATTTAAAACAATTCAGTATTGTCGGCGATGGAGGCTGGAGGGCAGCACGCAGGCAGAGGGCTGGAAGCGGGAGGGCGCGCAGGCGAGGAAGGGGGCAAGGGGGTTTCAGCGCCAGCGGCCCCTCGTGAGGACGACAATGACGGCCATTGCGAGCGCTGAATGGGAAAGACTCCGGCGAGAGAGATTGACGATTGACGATGGACCTTGTTGATTTGGGGAGAGAAACTTTCGATTTTTTTTTTTTCTTTTAAATTGGGGAAAGATGCAAGGGTCTGCTTCCTAATCTCTTCAAAATGGAGCAGATCAAATTCTTGGCCAAATCTGTTAGTTGTCATCATTTTAAAAATTACTCCCTCCGTCCCACCACACTTATTTTTATTGCATGTATAATTTTAGAAAAAATAGTCGAGTTGGATCTTGTTAGAATCGTATGATTATGTAGTTTTATAATATATATATTTTGCATAAGTTTTCATTGTATATATTTTGAGATATTAACAATTGAAAATGTGCATTGGATTGTGTGCAGAAGTGAAACAAGACAAGTTAAATGAGACGGATGAGTATATCTTTTCTATCCAAAATGGAAAAGTAGATGCAATTTAATATTGTATATATTTTACATTGGAAATAGTGTGATTTACTTCTTTAGGAAAATGTGAAAGACTATTAATCAGGTAGATCGGCGGGAAAGCGAGGTGGATCGATGGGGCGGCTGCGAGGTGGATCGATGGGGCGGCTGAGTAGACCGGAAGGCCAATGTTTAAAAATATTAATTTTTTTTAAAATTTTTATCTTTTAAAGGTGTCCTCTGGGGTTTCCCGTAGGTGGACCGGCGATCCAATAAGTAAAATTATTTTATTTCTTAAATTTTTTAATTTTTTAAGGTGTCCTTGCCTGTGTCTCTAGTGAAATATGTAAAGTTATTATTATTTTTAAGTCATCCGGGTTTGGAATTTTTTTAGTGCAATGAGACTCTGTTGGTTTTCATAACCAAACTAAAGATTCATGAGATCTGTTGGTTAAACCAAACTAAAACCATGAATCTTGTTGGATTTCATGACCAAAACTAAGAGTCACCAGCAACATGGAAACCAGCTTCGTGCCAGGGTCATCATATTAACCAAAAGGAAGGAGACTATCAAGCTAAAGGGGTGTATTCGTTTTAAATTTTTATGGATTTTAAAAAGTCGGTTGATTTAGAAAGTCTATGGACTCCAGATAGAGTTGGTTGATTTTGTACACACTCTATGTAAAGTTTGACTGGCTTGGCAAAATCCGTAGAAATTTGGAGAGATTTTGCATAGTTATAATTTTTAAAAGAATTCATTAAAATCTATGAAGAATTAAAATCCATAAACTGTTGAATACCTTAAAATTTTTAAAGACTTTTTAAAAATTGTATTGAATACATCTAGATTTTTAAAGACTTTTTAAAATCTGTATTGAATACCTCTAGATTCTTAAAGACTTTTTAAAATCTAAATTGAATACACTCAGACTTTCAAACTCAAAAAAAATCTTATAGACTCTCTATCCAATACACCCCCTAAGTTAAAAGGAAGTTATGCTGGGCATGGCCTTATAACTCTTCTTCATGGCCTAGCCTTGCCTATTATCCTTTTTAACTTAGACAAGACAACTCTCCAACTCTAAGATTAACATGGATGTGCCACCATTCAACATTGGCACAAGGAAGACATAGAAAAACTTAGAAAGAGAACATTATGAAGAGAAGAAACAAAATGTTATTACTAGACTCTTGAAAGGATGCCTGACAAATGAGGGTAGGCCTCCTTTTATAAAGTAATAGGAAGGTTCTAATGGGAGACATGGCATCCCATGCAAGAACTCTTAAATTGACACCTAATTACATGATGTCACTAGTAATGTCACCAGTGATGTCATCTAACTCATATCATATTACATAAAATCTAGTACACAACATATGTCACCTAATGTGACATTTTATTATATGACTTAGACAAGTAAACTGATGTTTGCTGGTATTCATTCATCCATGCTGGAGTTTCGCCTTCTTGTTCTGCATTATGTCTGCTTCTAGATTCAGCTCCTTTATGTCAAAATCATCATCCGGAACTTGAGAGTCTGAAAGGTACTTAAAATATTCATCTTTCGTCTTCTTCACAACATTCCAATAGTGTTGTTCAGAGGTGTGATTCCAGGAGAAGTGTCCACATTTTGGCCAAATCTCTTTTGGGATACACTTGTTACCTTCAGAAGGTTGCCTTTGTGCCTCAAAATATTCAGGTTCACAGTCCAAGATAGAATATTGAGACTTCCATTTGAATATAACAGAAGGAACTACACGCATCTTTTGGTCAACTATATATGCTGGCCGGTATAACTCTAGAGTTATATATCCCATCGTTGTTGTGAAGAGGTGAGTCCATTGTTCAATAGGATAGAACCAAAGAAGAAAAGTCTCCAAGTCTTCAGAAAACTGATTCCATTTCTTGAGCTGCAGGGTGTGAAATTCCATGAAGATGGTGTGCTTGCAGTATAGGTACCAGAAAAACCAAAGAAGTTTTTTTATAAATTCTTTTGGCTGGATAATGAATATCTGAGAAAATGGATATACTGGATTCACCCCGAATGGATTGAGCATTAACCCTCCATACTTCCAGAATACTTCAAGCTCGTAATAAGTCCTTCTTTCAATGAAAGTTTCCATACTCCATTGCTTCTCGAGTGTCAGCAATTCTGGAGGAAATTCTTGTGGTTGATGGTGTGGAGCATACATGTAGATTTCTTGTGTCCTCCTTTCCATTTGAACTATCTTCTTGGGGAATTCATGTGGTCTAGATAGGAAATCTGCCAACACGTTGTCCTGGCCTTTTTCAAATGCTTTACATGGAACTTGTACTGGAAGAACCATTGAGCCCACAGAAGAATCTGAGGATTTGGAATGGACTTCAGATTGATTTGCATCATCGTTGGGAAAGCTTTCATATCCATCTCCACCTGAAATTCATTATGGATTGAGAAAAAATTAAATTTCTTAATACCATTTTTTACCGCAAGGATTTCCTTGAATGTTGAATGGTGGTGTTGTTGAGCTCCCTTGAATGGACCACTGGCATATCCACAAATTCGTCGTTTTCCTTGCTTCTCCTCTAAAAGAATTGCACTCCAAAACTTGGCATTTGCATCAGTCTATATGATCAAGGTACCATTGGATGGTATGTGCAGCCCTTGGGCTTTCTGAGATAATTCCTTTAGTTTCTGCAGCGCGTGGTCTTGTTCTTTCCTCCAAGGAGGTGGATTCTTCTTAAGGAGATTGCTGAGTGGCTGAATATATTTTGCCACATCTGGGATATAATCTCTGATATAGTTGATGATACCCAAGAATTGCTGAATTTGCTTAGGAGTAAGGTTAGTATCTGGGAACTTCATGGCTTCCTGGGATATATGTGGACCGGGACTAAAGGAACCTTCATAGAACTTCATCCCAAGAAAATTAATTTCTTGTTTGGCTAACACCATCTTTTTGGCTGCAAGCATCACTCCATACTCTTTCACTATAATAGCAAATTTCACTAAAAGCTCTAAATGCTCTGCATAGGTGGTGCTGAAAAGTAAGATATCATCAATGCAGACATGGGCAGTGTGGAGCAGAGGCTTGAAAATTCTGGTCATGGCCAATGGGAAAAAGGGATGGTGCAGTTTTTAGGCCGAACGGGAGGACTCTCCATTGGAAGTGGTGGTTTGGGATGCGAAACCCAGCTTTCGACTTGTCTTCGGGTACGATCCCGAGTCGCCAAAACCCATATTTCAGGTCAAACTTGGAAAATACTTGGCTTTGTTCAGGTGTGAAAACAGGGTAAGTTTATTTGGTATGGGGAATTCATCATATTGGAGAAAGAAATTAAGAGGTTGATAATTGAATACCAATCTGAGCTTGCCTCGATTTTGTTATGCCCTTTTGTTGACATAGAAAGCTTCACATGCCCATGGTGAATATGAGATTTTGATAACCTTACTTCACCAGCTCATCACATTCTGCCTTGGCTAGTGCAATATGCTCTGGATTCATTCCGGAGTGGCTTGCCTTGGTAGGATTGATGTTTTCATTCTTCTTGAACGACAAAGAGATGAAGAACTCCTTGTTCTGCCACAGTGGATGGTCAAGGTTGGCTAGTTCGTCCTCATCATCATACATATCTAATGAGAAAAACGCATTCTCAGAAGAGTAATCTTCCTCTGAGAAAACTGACTCAAGATCTTCATCTTTATCAAGATAGACACCCGTGTATTTCTGGATCTCAGATATCAACTTCACCAACTTCACCGACTTTCTCCAATGCTGAATTGCATTGTAGGAGCTGTCTAAGTGCCTTCTTCTTGATACAAAGATCCTCCAAAGCTATACTTAGAGCAAGAATGGATTTGTGCTTTTCCATGATAATTACAAAAGCCCAATCCTCCAGATCTTTCGGGAGTGAAGAGATGAATGCTTGCTTGAGATTGATGTCACCTCCAAGTGAATAGAAGATCTTCACCATTTTTTGGAAATGCTTGTCGAGGTCATCTTTGTAATGTGTAACACACTTCATTTCGAAGATTTGTCTTCGCAGCTTCTCTTGGGTGTGGATAATATCTCCTAGAAAGAAATCATGCAGGACCCGATTGTTATATGAGAAATCTTGAGAGGTTAGGAAATAGTTCTTTTCTTGTGGTCCAATTGACATCCACCAATCTCTCAAGATTCCTGAAAGTCTGGCTGTGAATTCTTACAGAATATTGAACTTTTCACGGTCTTGCAGATTTTTGGTCATCATCCAAGTGTGGAAATCTTGGATTCTGGCCGCCCACTTCTTAGGAGGAATGTCATCTAATGTAAAAGCATGGAAGGCAACAGCTGGATTTGGCTTATCTTTCGGATAAGGAACATGTTCTTCCACAATACTTCCAGCTTCATCCTCTGCTTCATTTACTTCAGTAATGTCTGGGCCAAAAGGTCCTGTCATAAAACTTGAGGATGGTCTTCTGATTCTGTCTCCAAATAGATGGTTTCTTTTGATGAGCTTATCGAGTAGGACTCGGAATCCTCGTTGCTGCTATCAGAATTTTTGCTTTTCGTGGAATATATGTTGGGAATGTTGTTATGATGATAATCCTCTAGGATCCTAGAGATTGGATTTCTAGAGATCATCATCTGATCTTACGAAGAGCTGGTTTCGATATCCGCTTGTTTTCCTTTTGCTATCTTTTTCCGCTCTCTATCGCCATCCTTCTTGTCCATATAGTATTGTACTATGTCAAATTCTTTTGAGGCCGAGTGGTCTTGTGTAGAATGGGTGGGAAGATTTTGGGTAAAATGATTGTATGGTTTAATATTTTGAGGTTGGTGATAGTGGTGGCTTGGGTTATCGTATATGAAGGGCATATATGGATTGGGTTTTTCAGGTTCTTGCCTTAGAAGGTGGATTTGGGTTTTCACGGAGTCCATTTCTTTTTCTGTTGCTCAAAAAAGTGGAACAAGTTTGTCCCAGATGGACAAATTCGTATTTCAGATCAAGCATCCGTTGTTCTAGGGTCTCGATGAGGCCAGCATGCTTGGAATTGCTTTCTGTTATGATCCAGTCCATATTTGATTCTACATGGTGTATGGAATTATTCAAGCTTCCCAATACGCTATTTTGTGCCCGCACATTCTCAGTTTGCCAATTGAGTGTAACTTTAATTTCATTATTTTGTCTTCTTTCTCCGGATGGTAGGCTTCATTGCTGGGTTCAATTTTTGAGGAGTGATTGACACCGCCTTTCACAAAAGGCTGAAGCGGAGAAAATGGGCTTCGTCGTGGATATGGAGCATCATGATTTCTTCTGGATGCTTTGCTGGTTTCTCTTTCTTTTCTTTGTTCACTAGAGTGTTGGTGCCGTAGGAAACTAAATATTCATAGTTTTCCATGGATTCTACACGACCCGATGGTAGGATCTCCCTGCATGTATCTTTCGTAGAATTCTTGACCTGAACCCTTCTTTTTGTTTTTCTTCTTCCCATTGATTCTTTTTGGTTCATCTTCGTCAATTGTCTGACCTTGGCAGTCCAGGCAATCACAATCTAAATCCCAAGGGCAATGATTGTTAAAAGGATCACGGAACCAATGGATATTCTTCCCTTCTTTGTAAAAGAACTTTATCCAGTCTTGTTGTGCCATGGTACTCCTGCATTCTTCATTTGTTGGACTCATCATCTGGATCGCTGGTAAGAAAGAGGTGGAATTCCTCATTCTGTGCTTGGAATGATCAAAGCAGATGGCTACCAACTTGTCTGCCTGTTTGGTGATTATAGCCTCGGAAGTCTAGTTCGGCTCAATCAGTTCTCTAATATTTCTCGTAGTTTGTGATCATTGAGTCTGGGAAGATTTTTGACAACTCCTGTTTAGAAATCTGCTTTGGAGTATGAATGTATGTTGCCAGACCTGACTTGGAATCTACATTAATCTAAAGTGACAAATTTTTCTTGAGAAGTGGCTGGGATGAGGTGTTGATCTAGCTTTGAAGCATCAATAGATTCCTTCACTCCTCGGGGACAATGTTGGACATGAGATTTGATATATGTCCAAATACCAAGTGATTTTTTGGCAAACGCGAAATAAGGATTTATCAAAGGCACATCAGTATCTAAAACTTTGGACTCATCAGGTAGGACATCAACTTCATAAAGATAGTCATATCTCTTGGACAGGGTTTTGAGTGATGGTGGTGAAAGTGGTTTCCGGGAAATTGTGGATAGGGGCTGGAAAGGAATACTGGAAGAACTTTCGGTAGACATGGTTACAACAAAATAAGAGGAAGATTATTTTTGATGAGTAGACACGATGGATTACATTACTATGTCTCCTTGAATCGTACTTGAATGGATTGTTCCTTTCCAGCCCCTATCCACAATTTCTCAGAAACCACTTTCATCACCATCACTCAAAACCCTATCCAAGAGATATGACTATCTTTATGAAGTTGATGTCCTACCTGATGAGTACAAAGTTTCATATACTAATGTGCCTTTGATAAATCCTTATTCCGTGTTTGCCAAAAAATCACTTGGTACTTGGACACATATCAAATCTCTTGTCCAACATCGTCCTCGAGGAGTGAAGGAATATATTGCTGCTTCAAAGCTAGATCAATACCTCATCCCAGCCACTTCTCAAGAAAAATTTGTCATGTTAGATTAATGTAGATTCCAAGTCAGGTATGGCAACATGCATTCAACTCTAAAGCAGATTTCTAAATAGAAGTTGGCAAAAATCCTCCCAGACTCATGGATCACAAACTACGAGAAATATAGAGAATCGGTTGAGCCGATCCAGACTTCCGAGGCTATAATCACCAAACAGGCAGATAAATCGATAGCCATCAACTTTGATCATTCCAAGCACAGAATGAGGAATTCCACCTCATTCTTACCAGCTATCCAAATGATGATTCCAACAAATGAAGATGCAGGAGTACCATGGCACAACAAGATTGGATAAAGTTCTTTGACAAAGAAGGAAAGATATACATGGTTCCGTGATCCTTTTAAAAATCATTGCCCTTCGGATTTAGACTGTGATTGCCTGGACTGCCAAGATCAGAAAATCGACGAAGATGAACCAAAAAGAAACAAAGGGAAGAAGAAAAACAAAAAGAAGGATTCGGATCAAGAATTCTACGAAGATACATGCAGGGACCTCATACCATCAGGCCGTGGAGAATCCAGGGGAAACTATGAATATCTAGTTTCCTACAGCACCAACATTCTAGTGAACAAAGAAAAGAAAGAGAAACTAGCAAAGCATCTAGAAGAAATCATGATGCTCCATATCCACGACGAAGCACATTTCCCTTCGCTTAAGCCTTTTGTCAAAGGCGGTGTCAATCACTCCCCAAAAATTGATCCCAGCAATGAAGTTCTACCATCCGGAGAAAGAAGACAAAATACTGAAATTGAAGCTACACTCAATTGGCAAATGAAAACGCCCTGGCAAAAAACAGCGTATTGGGAAGCTTTAAGAATTCAATACATCATGTGAAATCAAAGATGGAACGGATCATAACAGAAAGCAAGTTCAAACATGCTGGCTTTATCAAGACCCTAGAACAATGGATGCTTTATCTGAAATACAAGATTTGTTCATCTAGGACAAACCTGTTCCACTTTTTCGAGCAACAGAAAAAAAGAAATGGATTCCCTGAAAACCAAATCCACCTTCTGAGGTAAGAACCTGAAAAACTTGAAAACCCGATCCATATATGCCCCTCATATACGACGAGCAAAGCCACCACTATCACCAACCTCAAAATATTAAACCATACAATCCTTTTACCCAAAATCTTCCTACCCATTCTACACCATACCACTCGGCCTCAAAAGAATTTGACATAGCCCAATACTATTCGGACAAGAAGGATAGAGATAGAGAGCAGAAAAAGATAGCAAAAGGAAAACAGGCGGATATCGAAACCAGCTCTTCGCAAGATCCGATGATGATCTATGGAAATCCATTCTCTAGGATTTTAGAAGATTATCAGCACAACAACATTCCCAACATATATTCCACGAGGAGAAAAAATTCTGACAGCAGCAACGAGAATTCCGAGTCCTACTCGATAAGCTCATCAGAAGAAACCATCTCTTTGGAGGAAACATCAGAAGACCATCCTCACGTTTTCATGACAGGACCTTTTAGCCCAGGCATTACTGAAGTAAATGAAGTAGAGGATAGAGCTGAAAGTATTGTGGACGAACATGTTCCTTATCCAAAAGATAAGCCAAATCCAGGTGTTGGCTTCCATATTTTCATATTAGATGACATTTCTCCTAAGAAGTGGGCAGCCGGAATCCAAGATTTTCCACACTTGGATGATGACCAAAAATATGCAAGACCGTGGGAAGTTCAACATTCTGTCAGAATTCACAGCCAACTCTCAAGAATCTTGAGAGATTGGTGGATGTTAATCGGACCACAAGACAAGAACTATTTCCTAACCTCTCAAGATTTCTCATATAACATCAGGGTCCTGCATGATTTATTTCTATGAGATATTACCCACACCTAAGAGGAGCTCTGAAGAAAAATCTTCGAAGTGAAGATCTTCTATTCACTTGGAGGTGCCATCAATCTCAAGCAAGCATTCATCTCTTCCCTCTCCAAAGATCTGGCGGATCGGGCTTTCGCAATTATCATGGAAATGCACAAATCCATTCTTGCTCTAAGTCTAGGCCAAATAAGGCAAGCCATCTTCCAAGCTTTGGAGGATTTTGTATCAAGAAGAAGGCACTTAGACAGCTCCTACAACGCAATTCAACATTGGTGAAAGCGTGTTACCGCCATGATTTAGTCACAGGCTCATCATGGAAAGAATGCAAAGCAGGGAAAAGAATGTCTTACAAGAAATTCTGAATCATGAAAGATCGGTCAGGCTATCCCAACACCAGAAAAGTCACAATTCGAGAAACTAGGTTGATATGTCATATTTTTATAATATAATATTTAATCACTTAGATCAAACTCAATATATTTCATGTATATAATAATGATATTTTGCACGTGCATAAGTGTTTTAGAGGGGGATGATTTTGTGATATTGGACAAAATTCAAAGTACATTACCATCATACCCATGCTCTTCCGCAACACATTCTATCCCACTGTCCCAACATTTTTATTATTGACAAACAACTAAAACATCACAAAAATCCGTAGTTCCAGCATTATTATTCATTACCATCACACTCATATTATCCCTCAACAGATTCTGTACCAGGCAGAATCTGCACTATATCATCTATACCCATCAAACTTATTTAAAAAAATGAAGAATATAAAAACACTAGCAAGAAAATTGGAGCCAAGTGCATTTGAGTAGAAATTGCCACATGGCATTATAAAAACACCATATCTATACCTGATGGACTGAAGAACTTGGATATCTGATTCAAGAGTTTTTGAATTGGTAATCTATGGAAGCTGTGTCAGGGAAAGAAGAGTTTAAAGCTGTGAATAATGAATAGAGGGAAAACATGGAACACGAAGATACGGGCACAATCATTCTGCACAACTGAACCTTTACTCCAAAATGAACGCCTTGATGCTCCTTATATTTCGAATGACCAATTGATGGCACAAATGGTCCTATACATACATTATCATGAAAACTGGGCTGTTTTGAGTAGGTTCCAAGCAATATATTTGCTCTTTGTTTCTGTGTTATGTGTTTGTTGGTTCATCAGTTTCTCACAGACTATTGAACTAATCCATTCACTTATATACAGAAACCTAAAAATGGGGTTACCGAATTTCTGCCTAGTACATAACAGATCTACTGCTGCGAAAACCTTTAAAGTGTCAAGAAGATCAAATACTTGTAGGAAATAAAACCTGTACCAAAATTATTATTGATTTGTTGTGATTAAATTGAAATTGCAATTCATAGGCCCAATGGGCCTGTGAGCCCATAAACCCAGCATTTCCTTTCCAGATTCATATTCCTAAAGAAACGCAAAGCTATTTATACTTTGCTAAGAGCCTAATTTTCCCATTGTTGTTCTCCATTTTTCAACTCACCCCTGTTTTCTTGTAGATTTCACCTTGGACTAGTAATAGGGTTCGATTGAATCTATACCCGGAATCTGTAAGCTCTTCCCTAACTATCGAATTTTCTATATCTGGTCTTGATACTGAATTTAACTGTAAAAAATTGTAGCACTTTGATCGTAGCAATTTGGTTTTCTTGGAGGAGCATAATATGAGTTTAGTATTGAGGAAATGAGTTCTGCCAGATTTTTAGTTTTCTATTTTAGTTAGTTTGAAGGTTAATTTTAGTTCTCTTTTTGAATAGGGGCTGATTTTACCAATTTATTCTGCGAGTTGCGGGTCCTCATAATCAATCTGCCGAACGCTTGATCCTCTTCAATATTGGTTTCCCATCATATGTATAAGATTCTGTACGGTTATTTTTAATAAAATTTGTTGCTTAGAGTTCATAAGGTTAAGATGGGGAAACCATTGTTGTATGAAATCGGGGATAAACGGCAACCAGTTGTGTAATTGCGGTGTGCTGTATGATTTTGCTCTATATTCATAAGAGGGGGATTGGGTATTCACATGTGGGGTTGAGTTACCAGACTGCAGTGGAAGGTCAATATTGGAGGATAACTACATCTGCTTTTTCGCATATTAGTGTTGTTCATCTTGTTTTCAATATGAGTGCACTTTGGAGCTTGGGGGTTATTGAGCAGTTAGGACATATAGGACTTGGAGTGGAATACTATCTCCAATATACTCTGGTGATGGTTGTTCTGTCAGGATTGCTTGTCTTGGGGATGTATCATTTTTTGATCCAAAAGTTCAAGATAGACTATTTTCGAAGAGTGACAGCTGTTGGGTACTCTTGTGTTGTTTTTGGGTGGATGACTATATTGGCGACGAAGCAACTCTCATCTTCGTTGGAGCTCTTCGGGTTCCTGTCAATTCCAATCAGCTTTGCACCATTAGAGTCCCTCATTTTAACGTTTATAATCGTGCCACAGGCCAGCTTTCTTGGTCATTTATCTGGAATCATCATTGGGTATGCAATTTCCTAGGGTTTGATACACGGGATGAACAACTACTGGGCATTTTCTATGTTGGGATGGATTGTTCTTTTATTTATATATAGTTTGAAGAAGTCTGGTGTATATAATTTCAACTTTCTCGAGATTGAATCTGTAACAGATCCACTGCGGCTTCTTGCTTCCGGAAATGGTAGAACCTTGAGGATGAATACACTTTCTCATGTTGATTCTAATCTTGTATAGCTACATAGAAGGATTTGCTTTGCAATGATCATTTATGAACTGTCTGAGCAATATGCAACTATAGAGCATTATAGAATGTAGAACTACAGATAGGCTTCATGTTCGTTCCTTATTTATCTTAAAATGCTATGCTGCTCTTTTTTATGTAAGCATTTGCACAAAAGCAGAAAGTGTTAACGTACCTGATTCTTTCTCTTGTTTATGAGGAGGCTAACCTGACTTTATATTGTAATCAATGAAGTTGTGACTCAAGATTAGAGATTTTGCTAGTTACTTTGAGCACAAAGGGTTTTATAACTTGTTCATAGTTTCGAAACATGTTTATTGTTCTTTCTTGTATTCAGTATGACAGTATCACATGTAAATACTTTAAAATGTTTTAGGCTGGTTAACTTATTCATAAACTTGTTGTCCAGACTAGTTATTTGAGCATATACATGATTTTAGCAGGTTACACCATGGGTGATAATTTAAATTTTTTTCAATCATTGGGGCTTTTATCTTGACTGCTGGATCTTATAATCTCTATAATTATTTACAAAATGATGCATCGTTCATAAGTTAGGTTGTAATATAGATAATTTATTACAACATTCAGTTAATAAGTAACATGTTGTTTTCCACAATTCCTTTTGTTGCTTGTATCCTGTGCACTGTGTTGAAGGCCCAAAAATGGGTTTTTTGTACTTCAGTTTCTGAAGCCTAGCCTTTCCTAAGGTTGAAGGTATCATTCAATTATAATCTGAAAGATTTTATCTTGGAGTTATGTAAGTTTGATGTTGAAGATATTGAAGAAATGTTTCTTTAACTGGAAAGTGATACTGCATATGAATAAGAAGAGCGGACAAAGGATCAAGCAGGCCGTTCTTCAGGAGACTGCATATGAATAAGAATGAGTCAAACACACATTATTATTATTATTATTATTATTATTATTATTATTATTGTTGTTGTTGTTGTTGTTGTTGTTGTTGTTGTTGTTGTTGTTGTTGTTGTTGTTGTTGTTGTTGGTGTTTTTGTTGTTGTTATTTGGAAGTGGAACTCGCAAATACTCGTAACATTTCAGCAAAAAAAAAAAAAAAAAACTTCTAACATATATTCCCTCAGTTCCACTAATTCCGTCTCATTTTCCTTTTACACCATAAATATCAACTAAAACATCATATCAACTAATTCCTTCACTTGGGAATGGAGATTTGGACTAGTGGTCATGTCCTCCGACTTCCAACATTATGATTGAGGGTTCAATTTCCACCCGGTCCCCTATCACTCCCCTTTTTCATCCTTTGTAATTTGTATGGCTCGAGCTTCCACACATCTTTGTTGACATATGAGTATTGATGTTTACCCAAAAAAAATTAATTACTTCACTTTTTTCTCAATGAAAATAAAAATCATATCAATTAATTATTCCACTTTAACACAATACTCATTTTATTGAAAATACTGTGCTAAAAAATTATGGGACAGTATTATGAGGGAGTAGTATTTACTAATGAGGTTTATTCACAAGGTTGTCAAAGTACTTTAATTTCATCCATATTTATATTAATTAATATGTACACACAATATCACGCGGTTATTCACAAAAGATATTACCCATATTCATTGACACCTCATAATGCTTTCTAATGATGAAATTTTTTGTTCTGAAAAAGATGTGTTTGCTTGCTTCTTCGTGTGCAAGTAAATTTCCTAAATCAGGTGTTTCTCATTCCTTAGCCAATTTTGCAATTTGGCAATTTGGCAACAGTTTCTGCGTTTAATCTTTCTCTTTAAAAAATAAATAGCATAATTTAGTCCCAAATGGTGCTCAGATTAAAGAAATCAACAATCCTATCCTCTTTTTTCTTCAAAATAAAATCTTAAATCAATTATACATCAAACAAATAACCCCCGGAAAGCCAAAAAATAAGGAAAACATCCATATAATTTCTTGCGTTTCCACCGAGCTTCAGAAACTTTACTTGAAACAAGGCAACATTCAACAACAATCAGAAATACCCAAAACTTACCTAGAGACTGAGATTTGGACAGACAGTCGGCAAGCGACGGGATGAGAGGGAAGATGGTCGGTGGCCCTAAAATACATAAAATCAAATGAAGTATTCCATCAAACATGTAGTGGGCATAGAGAAAGCGGCAAAAAGTGGGCAAAAAGCACGACTCTAAAACGGGGAAAGATTTCACAGCTGCAGGAACATATGCCCAAATTGTTCTGAAAATTAGAACCGAAGGAAACGAAAATCCAGACCTATAGCGCGACCGAAACTGGCCTTCAAAACCCGAAGAAATGCCGACGCCGCAAGTGTTGAGCAGACCTGTAGTTGCCCGGCGGTATGACTGGCACACCTGCGACTGAGGGGCCGGCTGCACAAAGCCCAAATACGAAATTGAAGGGACGACGACGGGTTGAGCAGAGAGATGGGCGTCGGGCGAAAATCGTGATTGGGCGCGGCAGAAGCGGTAGCGTTCGTTGGGCAGCAAGACGTAGGGCAAAGGAAGCGGAGGAGGGCAAATGGAGCTGAAGGGAGCGAGGAAGAAGGAAACACGAGCGCAAAATCGAAGCAATTGTTAGAGAGAAATGAAATTAGGGTAGCCCTGAAGATCGAACTTGGGATATGAAATGGTGGCCGATAGTGATCACTATTTCTAAGGAAACAACTACGGACAACTGTTCAAAATACTATCCCACACATATATATATATATATATATATATATTATGTTAGCAATGTACAGTGGAGAAATAGGATTATTTTCTTCTCGAGACCTTTTACTTTTTTTCCTCATGTGGGAGTTAGAATTAATTTCCGTTTATCTACTTGTATCTATGTGGGGAGGAAAAAAACGTCTGTATTCGGCTACAAAATTTATTTTGTACACGGCAGGAGGTTATGTTTCTTAAACTTTAAGTAATGGGACTACCCTAATAGGTTTTTCTCTCCGGGTAAGCAAGTGAAGTAAGCTCCCCCCCGCCTAGTTCCCTTGTAAAGAAAGTTTACTAGTAGGTTTTTATCCCTCAAGCCAGTGTTTCCTTTGCTATCGGTCCCGGCGAGCCAATAACATAGAGAGAATATATATATATATATATATATATATAATTAGATAGATATGTAGTAATATTAATGAAAGAATACACAACAATATATACAACATTCTTCATTCATCCAAATTCTCTCTCTACTCTCATACTTTACTTTTGTATTGCTTACGTCTCTATCCACTTTCAATATTTTTTTATCAATTATTGACACAGTATATATACATATATACATATAGATCATATAGTAACTATTACTATTATTTTTTCAGCAGTTCTTTAATTAATAAAGTAGAAAAAAAGGCTCAATGTGCAACAAGTCGTCCATTAGGAGAAAATAATGTAGATTTCTCAATATGAAAAGTAAGTATGAAAGAAAGAAAAACACACAGAATATTGGCAATGTAAAAACAAGAACACGAGACTTGACAATTTGATTTCTTTACCTCAAGTCCAATAATGTCTACAACAATCAATACTAGCACAATTGCAAAGCTGCTTAAATATTACTACTATATCAATGGAACTAATTTAGTAGAATGCCATTAATCTTCACATGGAAATGACTTCTTCTCCAACATATTTTTGCATCATCATTCTTTCATTCTTTTGTGTTTCTAATATTTGTTATGCCTACAGTCTCTGCTTGGTTGATCAGACAAATATTTTACTTGAATAGAGAGGAGACCTCATATTCAATTCTTTACTTTCGAGCAGACTTGTGACCTGGAATCAAACAAGAGAATGCTTCAGTTGGGCTGGTGTAGATTGCGATTGGAAAGACAATGTAATCAGTTGCAACTTGAGAATGAAGTAATTTATGATGATCTTAAGGATTCATCTGTTCATTTTCGTTTTACTCACCTGGAGAAGCTCAACATGGCATACAATAGTTTTGGTGGTTCAAACATTCCAAGTGCAATTCATAATCTCACACATTTGACGCACTTGAGATTGTCATATACTGAGTTTTCTGGACAAGTCCCGATTGGACTTGCGCTGATGTCAAATCGGGTTAGTCTTGATCTCAACTCTTATCGCCTTTCAAACTTTAAGTTTCTTACAATTGCGGATCCCAATTTGGAGATGCTTCTTGGGAATATGACAAAGTTGAGAGAATTGTACCTTGATGGCGCTAACATATCCTCTCAGGGAGGTGGTTGGAATTACTACCTTGGCTACTATTTGCCTGAATTGCGAATTGTGAGCTTGCGTAGATGTTGATTATAAGGACCTCTACATCCTTCCCTTTCACATCTAAGTCATCTCTCTGTACTTCAACTTGACCATAATGGCCTGTTTGCAGCAGTTCCAGATTTCTTTGCCAATTTTTCTAATCTCATGACCTTAAGTCTTATTAATTGTTCTTTGCAAGGTTTTAAATATCGGTATCGGTTTCTATGTCGGACATATAAATTTACGGGAATTTCGTATATATTTAAAATTTCGGGGGAAATTTCAGAGATATTTGCAATTTTTTGAGAAAAACACATCGGGTTTCTAAGAAGATGAAAATGAAGATATTTCAAATTTCTTCCTCTCTGTTGCTATATTTCAAAATGAAAAGATTTTGACTTATCATATATGAAAATAAGTTAATTGGATTACGTAATCAATATATATCGAAACATAAATTTTAAATTTGTTAACATTTTTTTAAAAATATATAATTTTAAAAATTTAGAAAACAAAAATAAAAATAAAAATTTCGGGCAAACTGCGGGTAAATTTTGGGAAATATCGAGTTTCGGACGGAAGTTTGATGGAAATTTTGCAAAAAAAAAAAAAATGTAGATGAAATTTCGCTTCAAGGTGTCCCGAAACCCGAAATTTCGGGATTTCAAGAGATATTTAAGACAATACTTTCAGGTGCCCACTCAGGATATCTTGATGTATCAATTAATTTAAATCTTACTGGCACCTTATCACTCAGACTCATTACCAAATTCTGTTGCCAATCTTGAAATGCTAACTCATTTTCGCTTGAATTTCTGCAAATTCACAGCAACAATTCCATCTTCATTAGCCAACCTGACTGAACTAACTTATTTGGATTTGTCGTCTAATTCCTTCTCAAGCTCAATCCCACCCTTCTATATGCTTCAGAAACTCATGCGAATTGAGCTTAGCAATAATAATTTGACAGGTTCCCTTTCTTTGTTCAACTTTGAAGGCAACTCCGACCTTGTTTATCTCTACTTGGGAAACAATTCGCTACACCGGATCCTTCCCAAAAATCTATTTGGTATTCATTCGCTGAAGATATTATATCTGTCCCACAACCATTTCAGTGGCCCCGTCCATGAATTTTCCACTTCTCCGGATTCTTTAACTTGGAGAGTTTCGGTTTGAGTAACAATAGATTGGAAGGATCTATTCCTGAAACATACTTCAAACTCAAAAAGCTACAATCTCTTGACCTTTCTCACAATTTATTCAATGACACTATAAAGTTGGAGGGTCTCCAAGTCTTCCCTTTCTTGCTCTTTCGTATAATAATTTTTCGATTGGCGCAAGCAGCATTAATTCAAGTATGCAATTTCTCTAACTAGAATAGCTCGGCATGGCATCCTGTAATATGGAGTGTTTTCCTTATCTAAGAAACCAATCCCGTGGGTTACGGTACTGTACTTTTTTTTTTCACAAGGATTTTTTCCCACAAGATTTTTTTCTAGTAAGGTTTTAAAGAGACATATTCTTTTTGTTGAAGACATTCAAGGGGGAGTGTTGAAAATTCTTGCACGTGAATGTCTTGTTCTTTTAGTACTATCGTATTTTATGACATATCTAACCGCACAATTGGATTTTAAGGTCTAGTGGATTGACATGGTGAATCCTTCTATTTATTTCGGTCTGTGACAATTGCATATATATATATATATAGTAATATTAATGATAGAATACACAAAAATATATGCAATATTCTACATTCATCCAAATTCTCTATCTACACTCACACTTTCCTTTTGTATTGCTTACGTCTCTATCCAATTTCAATATTTCTTTCATCAATTATTGTCACAGTATATATACATATATACATATAGATCATATACCGAACTATTACTAATATTTTACAACAACTCTTTAATTAATAAAGCAGGAAAAAAAGGCTCAACGTGCAATAAGTCGTCCAAATAGGAGAATATAATGTTCTCAATGAGAAGTAAGTATGAAAGAAAGAAAAACACACAGAATATTGGCAATGTAAAAACAAGAACACGAGACTTGACAATTTGATTTCTTTACCTCAAGTCCAATAATGTCTACAACAATCAATACACGCACAATTGCACAAAGTTGCTTCAATATTACTACTATATCAATGGAACTAATTTAGTACAATGCCATAATCTTCACCATGGAAATGACTTCTTCTCCCAAATATTCTTGCATCTTCATTCTTTCATTCTTTTGTGTTTCTAATATTTTTTATGCCTACAGTCTCTGCTTGGTGGATTAGACACATATTTTTCTTGAATTGAGAGGAGACCTCATATTCAATTCTTCACTTTCGAGCAGACTTGTGATCTGGAATCAAACAAGAGAATGTTGCATTTGGCTGGTGTAGATTGCGATTGGAAAGGAAATATAATCAGTTTGCAACTCGAGAATGAACGAATTTCTGATGAGCTTAAGGATTCATCTGTTCTTTTCCGTTTTACTCACCTGAGAAGCTCCACATGGCATACTGTAATTTTGGTGGTTCATACATTCCAAGTGCAATTCATAATCTCACACATTTGATGCACTTGAGGTTGTCATATGCTGAGTTTTCTGGTCAAGTCCCGATTGTACTTGCGTTGATGTCAAATCTGGTTAGTCTTGATCTCAACTCTTATCACCTTTCAAACTCTAAGTTTCTTACAATTGCGAATTCCAATTTGGAGATGCTTCTTGGGAATATTACAAACCTGAGAGAATTGTACCTTGATGGCGCTAACATATCCTCTCAGGGAGGTAGACATGCCCAAACCAACCGGGACCGGCGGTTGAACCGCCGGTTGGCACCGGTTTCGGTTGAACCGGAAATGGGAGTCAAAACCGTACCCGGAACCGGCTCCATCCGGTCCAGTTACGGTTGGAGGTTTTCCCCAACCGCCGGTTCAGTTGAACCGGCCATGTCTACTGGGAGGTGATTCGGGTTACTACCTTGGCTCCTATTTGCCTGAATTGCGAATTGTGAGCCTGCGTAGATGTCGATTATCAGGACCTCTATATCCTTTCCTTTTACATCTAAGTCATCTCTCTGTACTTCAACTTGACCATAATGGCCTGTTTGCAGCAGTTCCAGATTTCTTTGCTAATTACTCTTATCTCACGACCTTAAGTCTTATTAATTGTTTTTTGCAAGGTTTTTTTCGAGAAAGGATTTTTCAGGCAAGGTTTTAAATATCGGTATCCGTGTCTGTATCAGACATATAAATTTACGGGAATTCATAGATATTTTAAATTCGGGGGAAATTTCGGAGATATTTGCAATTTTTTGAGAAAACCACACAGGGTTTCTAAGATGATGAAAATGAAGATATTTCAAATTTCTTCCTCTTTGTTGCTATATAAAATAGTAATACATTGACAATACTTATTCTATGATATATTATATATGCAGATAATATTGTTGATTTCATGCACTATATTGATTGAGAAGATTTTGACTTATCATAGATTACAATAAGTTAATTGGATTACATAATCAATATATATCGAAACATAAATTTTAATTTTGTTTAAATTTTCAAAAAATATATATTTTTATAAAATTTAGAAAAAAAATAATAATAAAAAAAATTTCGTGCAAATTTTGGGCAAATTTCGGGAAATATCGAGTTTCGGACGAAATTTCGATCGAAATTTTGCAAAGAAATATTGTAGATGAAATTTCGCTTCGAGGCCCCGAAACCTGAAATTTCGTAATTTCAAGGTATATTTAAGACAATAATTTCGTAATCTTGATGTATCAATTAATTTAAATCTTAGTGGAACCTTACCACTCAGGCTCATTACCAAATTCTGTTGCCAATCTTGAAAGGCTAATCAATCTTCGCTTGAATTTCTGCAAATTCACATGAATAATTCCACCTTCATTAGCCAACCTGATAGAACTAACTTCTCTGGATTCGTCATTTAATTCCTTCTCAGGCTCAATCCCACCCTTCTACATGCTTCAGAAACTCATGCGAATTTATCTTAGCAATAATAATTTGACAGGTTCCCTCTCTTTGCTCAACTTTAAAGGCAACACCAACCTTATTTATCTCTACTTGGAAAACATTTCGCTACGCGGGAGCCTTCCAAAAACTCTTTTTGCATCTTCATTCTTTCATTCTTTTGTGTTTCTAATATTTTTTTATGCCTACAGTCTCTGTTTGGTGGATTAGACAAATCTTTTTCTTGAATTGAGAGGAGACCTCATATTCAATTCTTCACTTTCGAGCAGACTTGTGACCTGGAATCTAACAAGAGAATGCTGCAGTTGGGCTGGTGTAGATTGCGATTGGAAAGGCAATATAATCAGTTTGCAACTCGAGAATGAACGAATTTCTGATGAGCTTAAAGATTCATCTGTTCTTTTCCGTTTTACTCACGTGAGAAGCTCCACATGGAATACTGTAATTTTGGTGGTTCAAACATTCCAAGTGCAATTCATAATTTTACACATTTGATGCACTTGAGGTTGTCATATGCTGAGTTTTCTTGTCAAGTCCCGATTGTACTTGCGTTGATGCCAAATCTGGTTAGTCTTGATCTCAACTCTTATCACCTTTCAAACTCTAAGTTTCTTACAATTGCGAATCCCAATTTGGTGATGCTTTTTGGGAATATTACAAACTTGAGAGAATTGTACCTTGATGGGGCTAACACATCCTCTCAGGGAGGTGATTCGGGTTACTACCTTGGCTCCTATTTGCCTGAATTGCGAATGTGAGCCTGCGTAGATGTCGATTATCAGGACCTCTACATCCTTCCCTTTTACATCTAAGTCATCTCTCTGTACTTCAACTTGACCATAATGGCCTGTTTGCAGCAGTTCCAGATTTCTTTGCTAATTTCTCTTATCTTACGACATTAAGTCTTATTAATTGTTTTTGAAAGGTTTTTTTCGCGAAAGGATCTTTCAGGCAAAGTTTTAAATATCGGTATCGGTGTCTATATCAGGCGTATAAATTTACGGGAATTTCATAGATATTTTAAATTAGTAATATATTGACAATACTTATTCCATGATATATTATATATGCAGATAATATTGTTGATTCATGCACTATATTGATTGAGAAGATTTTGACTTATCATATATTAAAATAAGTTAATTGGATTACATAATCAATATATATCGAAACATAAATTTAATTGTTTAAATTTTCAAAAAATATATTCTTTATAAAATTTAGAAAAAAATAAAAAAATAAAAATAAAAATTTCGTGCAAATTTCGGGCAAATTTTGGGAAATATCGAGTTTCGGACGAAATTTCGATGGAAATTTTGCAAAGAAATATTGTAGATGAAATTTCGCTTCGAGGTCCCGAAAGCTGAAATTTTGTAATTTCAAGGTATATTTAAGACCATACTTTCAGGTGCCCACTCTGGATATCTTGATGTATCAATTAATTTAAATCTTAGTGGCACTTTACCACTCAGGCTCATTACCAAATTCTATTGCCAATCTTGAAAGGCTAATTCATCTTCGCTTGAATTTATGCAAATTTACAGGAACAATTCCATCTTAGCCAACCTGATAAAACAACTTCTCTGGATTCGTCATCTAATTCCTTCTCAGGCTCAATCACACCCTTCTTCATGCTTCAGAAACTCATGCGAATTGATCTTATCAATAATAATTTGACAGGTTCCCTTTCTTTGCTCAACTTTGAAGGCAACACCAACCTTATGTATCTCTACTTGGAAAACAATTCGCTACGCGGGAGACTTCTCAAAACTCTGTTTGGTATTCCTTCACTGAAGATATTATATCTTTCCCACAACCGTTTCAGTGGCCCCATCCATGAATTTTCCACTTCTCCGGATTCTTCAAACTTGAAGAGTTTGGCTTGAGTAACAATAGATTGGAAGGATCTATTCCTGAGTCATACCTCAAACTCAAAAAGCTACAATATCTTGACCTTTCTCACAACTTATTCAATGGCACTATAAAGTTTGAAGGGTTTCCAAGTCTTCTCTTTCTTGATCTTTCGTATAACAATTTTTCGATTCAATGTATAACAATTTTTCATATTACTAATATTTTACAACAACTCTTTAATTAATAAAGCAGGAAAAAAGGCTCAACGTGCAATAAGTCGTTCAATAGGAGAATATAATGTAGATTTCTCAATGAGAAGTAAGTATGAAAGAAAGAAAAACACACAGAATATTGGAAATGTAAAAACAAGAACACAAGACTTGACAATTTGATTTCTTTACCTCAAGTTCAATAATGTACAACAATCAATATAAGCACAATTGCACAAAGTTGCTTCAATATTACTACTATATCAATGGAATTAATTTAGTACAATGCCATTAATCTTCACCATGGAAATGACTTCTTCTCCAACATATTTTTGCATCTTCATTCTTTCATTCTTTTGTGTTTCTAATATTTTTTATGTCTACAGTCTCTGTTTGGTGGATTGGACAAATCTTTTTCTTGAATTGAGAGGAGACCTCATATTTAATTCTTCACTTTCGAGAAGACTTGTGACCTGGAATCTAACAAGAGAATGCTGGAGTTGGGCTGGTGTAGATTGCGATTGGAAAGGCAATATAATCAGTTTGCAACTCGAGAATGAACGAATTTCTGATGAGCTTAAGGATTCATCTGTTCTTTTCCGTTTTACTCACGTGAGAAGCTCCACATGGCATACTGTAATTTTGGTGGTTCAAACATTCCAAGTGCAATTCATAATCTTACACATTTGATGCACTTGAGGTTGTCATATGCTGAGTTTTCTTGTCAAGTCCCGATTGTACTTGCGTTGATGTCAAATCTGGTTAGTCTTGATCTCAACTCTTATCACCTTTCAAACTCTAAGTTTCTTACAATTGCGAATCCCAATTTGATGATGCTTCTTGGGAATATTACAAACCTGAGAGAATTGTACCTTGATGGGGCTAACACATCCTCTCAGGGAGGTGATTCGGGTTACTACCTTGGCTCCTATTTGCCTGAATTGCGAATTGTGAGCCTGCGTAGATGTCGATTATCAGGACCTCTACATCATTCCCTTTTACATCAAGTCATCTCTCTGTACTTCAACTTGACCATAATGGCCTGTTTGCAGCAGTTCCAGATTTCTTTGCTAATTTCTCTTATCTCACGACATTAAGTCTTATTAATTGTTTTTTGAAAGGTTTTTTTTCGCGAAAGGATCTTTCAGGCAAGGTTTTAAATATCGGTATCGTTGTCTATATCAGACATATAAATTTACGGAAATTTCATAGATATTTTAAATTAGTAATATATTGACAATACTTCTTCCATGATATATTATATATGCAGATAATATTGTTGATTCATGCACTATATTGATTGAGAATATTTTGAATTATCATATATAAAATAAGTTAATTGGATTACATAATCAATATATATCGAAACATAAATTTTAATTGTTTAAATTTTCAAAAAATATATATTTTTATAAAATTTAGAAAAAAAATAAAAAATAAAAATTTCGTGCAAATTTCGGGCAAATTTCGGGAAATATCGAGTTTCGGACGAAATTTCGATGGAAATTTTGCAAAGAAATATTGTAGATGAAATTTCGCTTCGAGGTCCCGAAAGTTGAAATTTCGTAATTTCAAGGTATATTTAAGACCATACTTTCAGTTGCCCACTGTGGATATCTTGATGTATCAATTAATTTCAATCTTAGTGGCACTTTACCACTCTGGATCATTACCAAATTCTGTTACCAATCTTGAAAAGCTAATTCATCTTCGCTTGAATTTCTGCAAATTCACATGAACAATTCCACCTTCATTAGCCAACCTGATAGAACTAACTTCTCTGGATTCGTCATCTAATTCCTTCTCCGGCTCAGTCCCACCCTTCTACATGCTTCAGACACTTATGCGAATTGATCTTAGCAATAATAATTTGATAGGTTCCCTTTCTTTGCTCAACTTTGAAGGCAACACCAACATTATTTATCTCTACTTGGAAAATAATTCGCTACGCGGGAGACTTCCCAAAACTCTGTTTGGTATTCCTTCACTAAAGATATTATATCTTTCCCACAACCGTTTCAGTGGCCCCATCCATGAATTTTCCACTTCTCCGGATTCTTCAAACTTGAAGAGTTTGGGTTTGAGTAACAATAGATTGAAAGGTTCTATTCCTAAGTCATACTTCAAACTCAAAAAGCTACAATCTCTTCACCTTTCTCACAACTTATTCAATGACACTATAAAGTTTGAAGGGTTTCCAAGTCTTCTCTTTCTTGATCTTTCGTATAAAATTTTTTCGATTCAACGTATAACAATTTTTCGTATTACTAATATATTACAATAACTCTTTAATTAATAAAGCAGAAAAAAAGACTCAACATGCAATAAGTCGTCCAATAGGAGAATATAATGTAGATTTCTCAATGAGAAGTAAGTATGAAAGAAAGAAAAACACACAGAATATTGAAAATGTAAAAACAAGAACACAAGACTTGACAATTTGATTTCTTTACCTCAAGTCCAATAATGTACGACAATCAATACAAGCACAATTGTACAAAGTTGCTTCAATATATTACTATATCAATGGAACTAATTTAGTACAATGCCATTAATCTTCACCATGGAAATGACTTCTTCAACATATTTTTGCATCTTCATTCTTTCATTCTGTTAGGGACATTTCTAGTATTGTGAAGATGTTCGGTAAAAAAATTGTTGTTGTTGCAACATCGTGCCAACAACGCTTGTTTCTCTTCACTGAAAAACCACAGAAAGGTACAATGATGCGACATTTCCCCTTAGCAGACTTTTAAAGGTTTAGAGGGGCCTTAAAACCCATATAAATACCTGACTTCGTCCTTGAGGGTATTGTGAGAATCCCTGCCGCAATCACAACTCAATTTACAGAGCATTTGAAGTTTCTAAGCTGAGATTGTGGCGATTTGAAAGCTGAAGAAGATAATCCCCCTGAAGTTCGTTGTTCACAGAAGACACCAACAACCTCTCTACAACTGGTATAGCTTTAGCTGTTGTGTCTGCTGCATTTCAATGGGGATTTGGGTTTGTGTTTAGGCATTTCTAGACTTATTGTTTGTAAACACAACCTGTGCATAGTTTGGGTGTTTTTTATCACCATCACGCTTGATTTGTTGAGTAACTAGGATTCCACAAACACCACCTTAGCATCTGCTAGTGAATTGCTTGCATTTGGGTAGATAGTTGATGCTCCCATGTGTTTCTCTAGTCTAGGTTGATTAGATAGAGAAGTTCACCGGAATGGAATGATGTGTAAGGTGTATTGATGTGTGATTCAATTGTTTGTGTGAATCTAGTGAAAACCTGGCTTGGAGCCCCCAGATGCAGATCAGTGGATCGAACCGGGTAACCAAATTCTTGGTGTCCTTATGTTTATTTCGGCACTCTGTTTTGTGTTCGCCTCTGGTTGTGGTTTGCACGTTGTTGAGACTACGCTCAAAAACACTATATTCTCATTTTATATCGTCATATTTGTTCAACACCCGTGCGTAGCGGGCGAAAAAATCTAGTTTATATAAATATTTAAAAAGTGATTTGTTAATATTTAGATTTTCCAACACCTCAAAATCTATCATTATCATTATATAATTTACATAAAGATATACAAATACACATACACAGGTACAAGATCTTGACCAAGATCATTGTTAACCGCCTTCGTCCTTATCTTCAGGAAAGCATCTCCTCACTCCAATCTGCTTTCCTTCAGGGTAGGGGGCCAGTCGATAATGCCATCACCCTTCAAGAGTTGTTGGGGTATATCACAGGTACTTCTTCAAGTGTCCGGGCGGTCGTTTTGAAAGTGGACATCGCCAAGGCGTATGACAATGTCCGGTGGGTTTTTCTTGAGCAATGCTTGCACGAAATTGGCCTTCCTACAACGCTTATTGAACTGATCATGCATTGTGTATCTGCTCCCTCATATTCACTTCTTTGGAACGGGCAGTCACTACCTTCATTCCGTCCAGGGAAAGGTCTTAGACAGGGTGATCCCATGTCACCATTTCTTTTCTTGCTGGTAATGGAAAAATTATCAGTGCTTATTAAATCCTTGGTCACGTCAGGAAGTTGGAAACCTATTCGGCTCCCGGGCTCGAATATAGGACTTTCCCACCTGTGCTTTGCCGACGTCCTTATCTTGTGTTCCTCGATGGAGAGATCCAGTATTCGGACTATCTCTCATGCTTTGAATATTTTTGCCAAGGAGTCTGGGATGGTCCTGAATGTTCAGAAATCCTCAATCCTCATCTCTCCAGCTATACCCGATTTAGACAGACAATGGGTGGTCTCCACTTTAGGCATCGCTGAGGTGGATAGCCTCGGAACATATCTGGGATTTCCCATGCTCCAAGGGAGACGGCGTTGCAGTGACTTCGCCTTTATATTTGAAAAGATGGACAGCCGTCTGGAGGGCTAGGCAGCCAAGCTCCTCAATAAGGCTGGCCGACTTACTCTCTGTCGCTCGGTCCTTGCTGCCATTCCCACCTATTTTATGCAGTTTCATTGGCTCCCTGAGGCGGTTTGCCAAGGCATTGACAAGCGTATTAGTCGTTCCCTATGGAAAGACAGATGTGGTAAGGGCTTACACTTGGTGAGCTGGGCATCTGTGTCCAGGCCACGAGATGCCGGGGGTTTGGGCCTTAGAAGAGCGCGTTTTATGAATATAGCACTCCTTGGGAAGTTGTTGTGGGGAGTGCTTCATTGTCCTAATAAAACTTGGGTTCAACTTCTCATAGGCTCATCTCAGCCTTCGGATTTTTTGTTCTCGGCTGCTCCTAACCCCCGGTCTCACATCTCTCGTCTATTGGTTAAACTGCAACCGTTTCTTCAGAATGGTTTTAAACTCAGATTGGGGAAGGGTGATGTTTCGCTTTGGTTTTCTAGATGGTGGAAGGGAAGAATGCTTGGTCCACAACTCCCGTATGTGGCCACCCAAGACCTTGATCTTAAGGTTCATGATGTGATCGAGACGGGTTGTTGGAATTGGACTCATGTGTACACGCCAATCCCCCTGGATAAGATGTTTGAGATTACGCCGCTCCTCCCCCTCCTTTACACGCTGCAGTCGAGGACCTGTGGGTGTGGGATTGGAGTTCCTCAGGAGTATACACAGTGAAATCTGCCTATAAGTATCTCTCACCGGGTAACTCTATGTCTTCGAAGTGGAGTTGGTTTTGGAAAGTTAACATTCCAGAGAAGGTCGGGTTTCTTATATGGCTATTGAGTCACGAGGCGATTCCTGTGAACTCCCTGAGATTTAGACGTCGTCTGGCCCCTTCTCCCCTTTGTATGATTTGTGGGAACGAGGAGGAGACGTGGTCTCACTGTCTATTTTATTGCCCTTGGGCCCGTTTTGTCTGGCATACTATGCAAGTGGACATCCCTTCAGATTGCAACTCACTTCCCCGAGACTTAATCTTTGAATTCTTTAAAGGGATGTATCAGTGGTTTGGAACGATCTTCATAGCTACCCTTTGGATTCTCTGGGTGGAGCGTAATGCCAGAATATTTCGTGGGGAATCAAAATCTTGGTGGCGGATTAAGAGAGATATCCTCTTCCTGGAGTCTGAAATTGTGAAGGCCCAAACGGTTGTGCCTACTCAGTCCCCTGTTGTCCGTTTGGTGAGTTGGCATATGAGGAGGGGTTTCGACACTATCCTTCACGTGGATGGTAGCTCGACTGGGAATCCGGGGCGAGCAGGTTTCGGGTTTGTGGTTAGGAGTGAAGAAGGGCAGTGGAGAGGAGGGGGCTGTGGGTTCCTTGGTGACACTACAAATACATATGCCGAGCTTGCTGCTCTTGCTGCGGGCCTTTCCTTTGTTCGCAACCTGGGCATTGATCGTTTGTGCGTATACTCGGACTCATCCACTATCATTAAACTGCTGGAGTCCAGGGAGCGTCTACACCCCTTGGCTGCTATGGTGATACAGGTTAATGAGCTGAGGGCTTCTTTTGGTGAATGTCAAATTTTCCATGTCCTAAAGGATGGGAACAAAGTGGCGGATCGCCTTGCTAAACACGGAGCGTCGATTCAGGATTTCTTCACTACGTGGGCGTTCCCTCCAGATTTCGTTCTAGGGGACATGGCGGCGGATGCTTCCGGTGTATGGTGCCCTAGAATCTAATTCGTCTTGTTTTTGCTTTTTGTTTATTTTTTCTTCCGGACGCTTTTTTGTTTTTTCGTTTTTCTCTTTCTTATCCGGCTTCGGCTTCGCCAAAAAAAAAATATACATACACATACACATATTTATTTATGATAAAAATAATTAATATGTACTAAATTCTTATCCTCGAACCACTACCCCAAGAGTATCATGGTAGTAAAAGAATAGGCAACACTACAAATCGTTCAATTATTTTCTAAAATTTAGAATGCGTGTCATTATTTTTCCAAATTCCCAGCCGTCGTACTCCCAACTACTCACGATTCATGAAGCTTGGGTACATTTATGAATTATGATTTGTCCTCCCCACAATTGACAGTCCACATCCCTAATTAATGTCACTGCACTAGTCCAAGGAGTCAACGACCCGTGTACAACAATGAGTCAAACATACATTATTATTATTATTATTATTATTATTATTATTATTATTATTATTATTATTATTATTATTATTATATTATTTAATAATCTACTAAAATTATTTTAGTTTTAGTAATGCATATCGGACCTTTGATTTTAAAGACCTAAGCCTACTTCATTTTCTAAGGCCCGAGTCTAGTCTATACCTTTGGTAAGCCTACATTATAGGTCTAAGATAGTCTATTTATATAAATAAGCTGCACTTTAAGTCTCATACAATAAATCATGTCAAATTTTGCTTTTTCATACATTTGTTCCAATATAACATATTTACATATTTGAAAAAGACTTATAAATATCTTAAAAACTTATATAAGATCAAATAAATAGTTTCTTCTGTTCACCAAAAAAAATAAATAGTTCCTTCTATATAAAATAATAATAATACAACATATTCCTATACAATAAGCATACTGATAGGTCATTTATAAAGTCTGGTTTGAATGTATTTAGCTAAATAAGCTTTCAAAATTACCTGATCTAGTCTTTGTATCAAAAAGGCTTGCTCTGTCTTCACCTAAAGTAGGCTAGACTATAGCCCGTAGGTGCTGTCGGGTAACATGACTTATTCCCACATCTAAGTATGGGGCAAGATTGTTATGGAGCTAATTATAGATAAGGGTAGTTTAGTTGTTTTAAGTGGTGAAGACATACTAAATGATTCATTATTATTTTATTATTATTTTATGTTGAAAAAAAAATATTTAATGAAATGGATGTGGATTAAATTATGAATTTTTTTCAAAAAATCAAGGCGACCGTAGATTTTCTTTCAAAAGTTTGCATGCCCTCAGTTCAACATCCTGGAATCGCCACTGGACACAGACACACTTTATGTCCACCCCACATCCCTCATTCATGTCTCAACACCACTCAAGGATTCAAAGGACGCGTGTACAAGTACAACAATGAGTCACACACAAAATCAAAAATAAAAAATATATATATAAAAAAAAAAAAAACTCGATGGTTAGCTAATCACTTCCTTATTTTAGAGTAAAATTTGAGTATTTAATTTGAATAGAGACTGTGCTCCATATTTGATGAGTAGACATGTATGTGCCTTATTTCTTATTCATTTCAAGACGGATTTAATTAAAGGGTAAATGACTCAAACATGAAACAACCCTCAAACCTTTGAAATTGCAACTTTTTTTTTTTTGGTTTAAAATTAAAATTAATAGTTCTAAATAGGTGTGAAAACGTAATGATAAAATTTCAATGAGACCGCGATCTCGAATGCGTTAATTCAAAGGGATTTAAATTTTGGAAACAAATGAACCATTGTAATTTAGTGAAGTATATTATTCATTACATTTACAATGATGCACGTGATGCGTTAAAAACTTTAACAATTGAATTATACAATATTATTTGTTCATGCTGGCCGGGTACTGTTTTGGATTTTTTAGTGGAATATTTTGTCTTGAAGACATCAACAATAAGACAATAATCTTTAGGACGTACACGATAGGATATCTTTAGTTTGAATATTCACATATATATATAGACTTTAACTCTCAAACTTTCAATCGAAATATTTATATCAGATAATCACCACCTGTGTTCAGCCCATTTGGTCGACTAAGCTGGCTGGGGAGTGAGTTCAGAATCAAAGTGATTAGGCACTGTTTGGCAAATAAGTTAAATAAAATTAGCTTATTGTATTCATTTTAAGATATGTTAGCTTATTTAAAAACATAAAATAATTTAAAATAGTGTTCAATCAGCTCTTTTTGAAACCGCTGCAAATAGCAGCGTTTTGGAATTAACTTATTGTAGGCAAAAAAAAAAAAATTTGCCTCAAAATTGCCAAACAGCTAATTTTAACTAACTTATTACTCAAATTACTCATATAATTAATTAACAGCTAACAGCTGATTCCCAAGCATACCCTATATCCCCTCGCAATTGCCGTTGCAGTGGATCGAACTATAGCCCGACCCGTCCTACCGAAGTTGGCCCAATAGTTGAGCTCTCATGTCCATTTTAAGCAAACTAGGAGTACTCGAAACAAAATAAAAAGAAATAAGACTCGATTTTATCTCCTTTCATTAGATTCTTCCCATGTTATAATACATTCGTCATTTCTTATAAGAGTGCTCTAAAATTTAGTCAATCTTACAGAAAAATTAAGAAAAGATTGCTTTATATATAAAATATGAAGAAAAAAGAGACAATTAATCAATCCATCATAGTGATATCTTTTATTTTTAAGTAACATTTATGGCAAAATGATAGTACTATAACTGAATACACATAAACCTTTTACTAATTGCAAATAGTGTCCAAAGATATTTTGTGAACATCCAATCACTCGAACACTGATGACATTTGGTCCCTCAAATTAAAAAGATGGAATATTTTATCCTCTGATATTTACTAAAATAATACTACTCCTTAAAAAACAAATAAATTAAGCCTCAATTTTCTATTAATGGGATGTTATACCTTCATTGGACGTGCCGTCACGCCGCTTCTTTTTTCTAATTTCTTTAGTTCACAAGTCAAATAGTACTATGTAAAGTAATACCCTCAATAAAAAGTCATATAGTAGTATGTAAAGTAATCCTCAATAAAATTTAGTAGTTGCATTAAAAACTCAAAAAACACACTACACAAATAGTTGTAAATGATAGTATTGACTTGTATACAAGTATATGTATATTTTGTTGCGTTGACTAATTAATATAGCAGACAAGATCGATGTGCGTGCAAGGTTAAAAGGCTGATGATGATTTCATTGAAGAAAAAACACACACACACGAGATGTCATAGAAAATAATCATCTAGCGACAGAGGAGGAAAATGCAAGGAAGATAAAATAAAATGATTCTCGCGATTTCGAACATAGCAAGTCCTAATTAAATTGCTTTTTTTACTTGTACTGTATTCATAAGTTCAAACGAATAATCTCTATGCTAATAACTACTCCTATAAAGTACAAATAGAAGTTTAGAAGTAAATATTTAATTTTATTTCATCTTTCCATAATCTATACTGCTTTAAATCTTTTCTAAAATTTCCAAACAAAAGTCTCAAAAAAATTAAAGCAGAAATCACACGAACAAATTATTACTAGCTAGTTTTGTTTAATAAATTTTGGAAGTTTGTGTCAAATTTTTCATGTGTAAACACATGAATATGATGTTCTCATGCCACGTCTAATTATAATAATGAAGTTAAGTGGATTCTTATATTCAGGGCCTGTTTGTTTTGGCTTGTGAAAAAAGGAGAAGTCAGTAGAAGAAGGAGAAGGAGGGAGAAGGAGAATTCAAAAGCAAAAGCAGATCAAATAATTGTTTGGATGGATATTATTAAAGTTGCTTTTCAACGGAAACATGTTTGGATGAATTGTATGTAGAAGGACTTTTAATATATTAAAATTACTAAAATGGACATAATGAAATATTATAAGGATATTTATAATTAATTTTATTTCCTTTTTAAATGGGGTTATTTTTGTATTTTCATTACTAAATGACTTCTCCTTTTAAAAAAGTAACTCCCTACCTACTTTGAAAAAAAGTAGAATTTTAACTTTTGTTTCTCCTTCTATTTTAAAAAAAGTCAAAACAAACAGCTAAAAAAATTCAAAAGGACTTTTGGGAGAAGCAAAAGTCAAAAGGAGAAAAATTAAGGCAAAACAAACAGGCTCTCAACATTATATATATATATATATATATATATATATATTTCTCTATTCATGCACGTCTAATGTCGGACATGGTTTGCACTCAACAATAACTTAAAAGAAAACGAAAAAGAGAAGATAGGAGAGAGTTAGCTTTTTAATTAGTAATTAAGTTTATATATCGATGCTTCACCCATGGAGATTATTCTAAGTTTATTTATTATTATTGAGCTACTAATACTATTTACTCTTCATCAATTTATTAATGCTATATTACGTTGCCATTAATTAAATTGACACTTTAAAGTCAATATATCCAACTTTCGATGTTTATGGAAATTAAATTTTAAGGAACATGTCGGAAATGGACAGATATAGAAATTAAAGTGGAGTAATTTTGGTGCTGTTTGGATGACAGCATATTTGCCAGCATATAGCATATTGGAAGAGCATATTGTCTCACAGTTCTCTCTCTGAATCTGCTATCTGCTGGCGGATCCGCTGACTCCCAAACATCATCATTATTTAATTGTAAAAGTTGTAGATTAATTGAGAGCGTTGAAGTGGTGGGCACGGCACCAAATTCGGTCTTTCACGGCATACACAGATCACTTTTTTTGTATTTTTCTAAAAGATAATTATGGAGTTGTGGAATTCTATATTCTATATATCTATATAGATTAGAACATGCAACGTGACCATATTTTTATGGATAGATTTTTATTTTTTTTTTGGTTATCACATATTCGTTGTATCTATATTCTACTTCTTTATTAATTACTCCAAGAACGTCGACCGCATTTTAAACATTTTAGTTGACCAATAACATAGTGTTCTTTTTTAAAAAAAAAAAATTACATAAGCCCAAGGCATTTTTAGTTGAAAGGTGATAAAAACTCATATGAAGTATATAATATAAATTAAAATTAAAATAAGGGATAAAGATTGGGTAAAAATTCAAACCCCAACCACAAACTAATTAAGGTAAGGTATCTAGCTCTTATATCCATAAGTAGGACATGATAAATATCCAAAAATAGAGATTATAGAAGTATAAGTTATTGAATTAATACATACTGAGTTTGGATATGGTGTTGAATGAGTGATATTTAGTAGATACTGGCATGCTGAGCCGATGATGTGCATATGTTGGGTGTTCATGGAGTCTGTGTTTGGTGTATTTAAGAATGTTTGGACTGTATAAAAATATTGAAACATACAAAGTACTTTTCCAGCACATATAAGACATTACTTCAACACTTCAGCACCTGCTGATCCAACTACTAAACCATATTCATATATACATATATATGCTGAAGGATCTGTATGTTCAAACTACAAAATATTACCAACATTAATAACATTCGAGGTGTATGATTAGTATTGATAACAATAATCTGATTTTGTAATTGACAATATTCTTTCTAATTTTTTTTTTAGGTGAATACCAGGGTATCCCCGGGCCACATTGGACCCAAGACTAATCCCTCGAGTATCTGCAAGGGCAATTAAGGGCGCCTCTCCCAAAGCAGTTTTTTGCATACACAAGGCTCGAACTCGAGATCTTGCTTAAGCGACTAGAGCCCCATCCACTCAAGCCAACTGTTTTTGGTATATTTTTTTTTATTTTTTTTTCTAATTTTTTTTAAATATACATATTTAATTATTGTCAATTATATTAGTTATTATATATAATAATCGGACTTAAAATGAGTTAAATAAATTACTCAATCATACAAACAAGATATATTTCTTTGTCTGATATCCTGTGAGAATTTCAAAATTAAGTGTGCACGTCTTATAGTAATTTTAGAATAAATAACCTCAGACATCCCGGGAAATTTCCCATATTCCACTAACCAAAAAATGGCCGAGGGTGACATTATTATTAAATTGCAACTCCCTATCCTAGACTTATTTAAGAATTTTGCAACCAAAATTTGCTGTGCAAAATATAAAGATATTGTCAAAGAATACCAAATTATTATAATAAACACTATTGGGTAATTTTGTTGTAGTGTGCAAAATATCTTTCTTACATGCATTGCCATCTGCCCAATCAAATTCTTTTGATTTTACCGGATATTATATCTATACAGAAACGAACAAACAAACAATTTTTTTTCGACTTTTAATAATGTATGAATGTATATATTATATGTTTATGACAAAGAGATATGTTTTTGTCATGACATGTATATAGATATTTTCTAGTCAGTAACACATGATTTCATTAATATATCTGAATACGCACTAGATCTCATTTGATACGAAACCTTTTAATAAAACTAATGAAAAGTATCAAATTAGGCACAGATAAATTCAGTATAATACTCTACTTTCTTATCATATAATTAAGTGAAAATATAAATATATACACTATATTACAATAATCAAAAATAAAATTGAGAAGTCATCATATTATAAGAATTTTTTATTTTAGGAATCGAAAAATATGGTTGCTTAATCCAAAATCCAATCGCGCTTATATGGTTAGCGATGGAGAATTCGCGAACAAAACTTATTAACTACTCCCTCCGTTTTGAAATAGTTGTAACATTTGCATAGTTGTTACTATTGACTGAGTAACTTTGATTCAAATTTTTAACATAGTTATACAAGATAAAACATAGTCAAGTGGGATCTTGTTAGATTCGTCTAATCGCGTAGTTTTAGAATATCAAATTATTATATTTTTACTTTTACACAATTTGATATATTAAGTTTTAAAAATATGCATTGGATAATATGAAATGCAGAAATATTACTCCCTCCGTCCCACCCCAAGTGTCCTGTTACTGTTGGACACGGGAATTAAGGTAGAGTTGGTTTGTGAGTATATGGTGGGGTCCACATAGTTGTTGGAGGGGAAAATAATTTCTATTTATAGAAAGAAGACATTTGTAATGGGACATCCAAAAATAGTAAATAGGACATTTGGAATGGGACGGAGGGAGTACAATTTTTGGAAAACAAAGGGAGTACTATATTCAGTAGCTAACTGTAGTGATCAACAGTACTAGTTAAGGTGTGTAAGTGGAGTAGTAGATATATTTTGAATTATGTATAATCAACAATGAGTCGAGTTCAATAGTTCATCAAGAGTGGAATTATTTATGTACTCTTATATTAAGGAAAAAAAGCCCAAATAGTCCCATAATTATGAGTTATATATGCTTGATTTCCCAAATCATCCTATAAGAAATTTGTTAACTCAATCCATCCGGTAACTATGCTAATTTGCCCAATCTATCACACCCACCCCTTAATGACTAATGACTATTAATGCTGATGTCTCAATAGATGATGATGCCACGTCAACGCCGTTAGATGCACTAATCTACTGCCACGTCAGCATTAATTGTCATTGACGTTAGATGCACTAATCTACTACCACGTCAGCGTTAATTGTCATTAGGAGTGGATGGATTGAGTATTTTGTGATGATAGTAATCTCATAATTATGCTTGATCTTCTAAATCATCCCATAAATACTCATTGTTGAAAAGTGGTCTCTGGAATTGCAATTGTTGAATCTATTACTCATGGGATTACTATCATCACAAAATTTCCCAAAATTTAATTTTGTAGCCCCTTTGATTGACGTTAATTAACTCAACAACAATGAACAACGACATCCATGATCAATCCACTTCTTCAGCCATCCTAATAAGTGTTTGATGTGTTGATCGACCACCCTACAATTTATAAACTCTTAATATAATTTGACATGAATGTGCCACCAAAATCATAAAATCTCGGCAAGAATAGGTGAGACATGGGGAAATGGGGAGACAAGGATAGAGATGAATTTTAATTTTAGGGTTGAATAAGAGCTCCAACCGTGCTCTAAAATGCAAAAAGGGGTGGATTTTGGCCCAACAGGACCTAAAACGCAAACTCAAAATGTGTTTCGCATCATCTTTGCACAACTCAAACACAAATATGCGATTCTACCGTTCATACACTAAAAAAAATTCTTTTGAGGTTGAGGGGTTAAAAAGAGAATTTTATATGAAATATTATTTTGGGTTTGAGTTTAGTGCTTTTTTATTGGAGATAAAATGCTATTAGATGTAATGTTTACATTAATTTTTTTTGTTTGAATTTAGTGTTTTAGATTGGAGATATCTAAGTAAAATTATATGGAAGTGGGAGTGTGACATATGATGAATAATTATGAATTAAGTTGAAAGGGATGATGTATGATTGAGATGTATGGATATGTGCACACCGTGCAATTGAAGAAAGACACAAAGACTAAAAGACTAGACACACAAAAAAAAATAAAAATAAAATAAAATAATGACTAATTAATGATGTAGTATGTATAAGTGTTGACAAACACGTTTTCTCTTGCTACGGAAAAAAAGGAGAAAAAAAAATTAAGAAAAAACTAAAAAAATACTTTCTCATAGAAGTATGTATTTGTAACTCCCATCTACCAAAATGAAGAGATTTGATGAAACACTCGTTGCTCTCATTCAATTCCTGCACTAGTAGCCACATGGCATTGTATTCCAATTGCCTAATCATTCACCGCCCTATTTTTTTTTTATTTTTTTATTTAGGTTGTTATGTAATTTAATTTGTTTGTTATTCCATTTTTGTGTTACTATTAGTTTATTGTTTATAAATTTGAAAATTTAATTGGTGGATCAAATTATCTTAATTGAAATGTGAGTTTTTTTTTTCCTGAACAATCTATATATGCTAGGAAATGGGTGGTGGAAGCCCATGCCCTATAAATTACAAATGAATAAAAAGGAGGGATAAGGGGTCGGGTGGAGAATCGAATCCCAAGCTATAGATTGGTAGTCGGGCCGGGGGACTTGGCCTAGTGGTCAAGTCCCCATCCCGATTAAAATGTGAGTAGTTAATTTAATTGTGGTCGTTGGCTACATAGTTAAATATTGTAGTATTTAAATTTGAAAAAAAACAAAAACAAAAAACAAAAAAAAAACTATCATGTCAAAAATTTAAGGGCTTAAACTTATTTTTGGGAATTAATTTTTTTTTCAAGGTTTTTTAGCCTAAGCAAATCCATAGTCGGCAACATACCCCAAAATATAAGAGGGTGTTTGGATTGGCTTCTACCAAAGTGTTTTTGGCTTTTGCTTCTGCCAAAAGCACTTTTGGGGAAAAAGAAACGTTTGGTTTGGCTTTTTTAAAAAAACAGAAGCACCTCGAAAAGCTGCAAAAGTGCTTCTGGAAGAAGCAGCCCAGGGGTACTTCTCCGAAAAGCAGAAGCCAAAAGCACTTCGTAAATTGTGCAAAGACTTAAATACCCTCATTACTTAATATAAATTACACTATAAATATATCTTATTATTATATTAAGTACCATATCTTTTTTGGTAATTTATACATTTGAAAAGCACTTTTCACTTTTACACATCCAAACACACTTTTGAAAAAAAGCTGCTTTTCAAACATTTCATCCAAACACAAAAGTTACCTGCTTCTGCTTTTGGCTTTCACTTCTGCTTCTGCTTTTAGCTTCTGCTTTTTTCAAAATCCAATCCAAACGGGCCCTAAGTCAATTTCCTAATCTCGGTTAAAGATGAAAGAACCCCAACCCCTTATTTATATCCCCTTTCTTTGTTGGGAATTAATTATGTCTTTTTTCTATCAAGATTTAACAAAATACTATCTCCGTCCCACTTAAAATGTTTTATTTAATTTCTGCATATAAATCTATGTACATTTTTAATTGTTAATATCTCAAAATATATAAAACTAAAAATTATGTAAATATATATTCTAAAACTATAAGATTAGACGAATCTAATAAGAAGAACTCGACTATTTTTTCCAAATATATACTTATAATAATATTTAGTCAAACTTGCACAATAAATAGTATCAAAAAGTCAAATAGGACGTTTCTACTGGGACGGAGAGAGTAATTTTTTTTAAGTCTCTTTGAGATTTAATTACATACTCCAAAAGTAATATCCATATATATTCGTGAGTTTAGGAAAATCTCTTACAGAGATGGTTTCTACATTCACAAGAATTCCAACGTAAATCATAGATTACATGATTAAAAGCCCTATATTACTCACTCAATTCACTGTTTCGTTTTTTTTTTTTTTTTTTACCTCAGAACTTTTTAGTAAATACTGTTATTTAGTTATTAAACTTATTACCCGTACCTATTAGTTGCAATAAAGTATTACTACATAAAATACCAGTTTGACAGTGAATTAATTATTTGCAACGAAATCTATTAGTATAAAATAAGTAGCTATTAATTATCTTATAATTAAGTGCTTTATTAAGTGTTAAAAATAGTTATTCAAATATATATATATATATATTAAAGGTAATTACCAACGGGACCAACAGCAGTTGGCTTGAGTGGATGGGGGCTCTAGTCACTTAAGCCCAATGTGGCCTGGGGATACCATGGTATTTACCTAAAAAAAGGTAATTACCAACGGCACTTGAGCAATATTTCGGATTCGAGCCTTGTATATGTAAAAATTGTTTTGGAGGAGGTTTCCTTCATTTCCATGAAATAAATCTTGGATCCAATGTGACCCAGGAATCACATACGAGATAAACTTCTTGCAGTGTTCGTACATACATACTCTTTGAAAATAGTTGTATACTAACTGCTGGATTAGTATTTCCGGTAGTGAAGTCGTTATCGACAACCTTCCAAAATGTTCCATTCATTAATTATTCTCCTTCCTTCCTTCTAGCTTGTCTTCCTGCTTCCTTTTCTGTATATATATACATATAAACTGATTTAGGAGGCGTCTATCATTCCCACAAATTAAATATCCCATTATTCATTCGGTGCCTTCCACTCCATCCCCTCGGTTTCTGCTCACACATACGGTCAGCACTTTCCCCATTTTTGCCTCTTGTCTTTTCACCTTCTATTATATACACTATATCATTCTGCATATATACTTGTTTCCTCCTTGAAGATTTCTTCATTCAATGAATCAATTCATTCTCCGAACCTCTTCTGTCTGCTATTTACCGTGCCTTATCTGCTGCTTCATAATTTTATTACTGCATTCTTTCTTTCTTTCTTTCTAGTATATGAATTTTTGTAATAAAGGTCTTTTATTACACATCTTAAACAAATTCATTCCCTGCACTTATCATCGTGATTATTGATTAGCCTTAGTTCTTGATGGGTTGATCTTTGCTATCTCTCTCCGCTGATGAGCTCGCGGGGTTCTTGAAATTTTTGTTGTCCAGTTTTACACCCTGCAGCCATGATGTTCAAATTCAAATTTATGAAAAGTAAAAATTAAAACAAAAATTATCAGATCTGTAACGATTATTTTTACTCTCCTTCCAAGTCAACGATTCTGGAACTAATACTACAACAGCTTGTACTGAATGCATTTAGAGTTGTAGTTGTTGAATTGAATGCATTTAGGAATTTCAAGTTGGGCATCTTTATGATACTACTAGTAATTGATAGGTATCTGATGTACTGTCATGAAACTTAAAGAAAAAATTAATTATTTAGTTGAGATTGACCCGACCCTATATATACATTAAAAAAATGCACGCGAAATTTGCCATTTAGGCATTTATTAGTTAATTTACTAGCTAGTAATCTCCTCTAATTTTTTTTTTTTATCTTTTACTTTTCCAAATCTGATAAAATAAAATCCCATGAAATTGAAGATGACAACCCCAGCCCCCATCTATTGGTTATTATTTTTTTTTTTTTTTGCGGAACAGCCTATACAGGCTAGAGAAATGGTGGGAGCCCATGCCACACAATTACAAAGGGGGAAAAGGGGGGATAGGGACCGGGTGGGAATTGAACCCTCAACCTAAAGGTTGAGAGCCAGAGACTTAACCACTTGGGCTAAGTCCCAATCCCATCTATTGGTTAATTTTAGGTATAAAATAATTCTATAATTAAGTTTATTTTTTTAATAAAAATCAAAATATATGCACCCAAAAAAATTTAGAGGGCTCATTACTTCCTATTTCCTTAAATTAGCTTTCTTACCAGAAAGATCAATATAATTGCACACTTTGTTTTACTTTTTTGCAAGCTTCATTAATGGTACTCATGAGTCATGACTTGTATTCATGATTGTAGTGAAATCACCCAAATTTCTTCCAAAATTTTGGCGATTTTGTCCTATACCAAACATTGTCATATAGTACTACTACCTTTGAACATTCAACACATTCTGACACTCAAATTAAAGGACTAAACGTGCTGAATTTTGAAACGTATGTTAAATCTACAATCCGATTGCATAACAATTGCCAGCAGGTGCAGGCAGTGCTAAAAATGATGTGTAGCACTTTGTAAAGTGATGTATAACCCTTATAAAGTGATGTATAGACGGTAGTTTATTTTTTATTAGTTTTTGGTTCATAACATTCCATCCATCACTTTTTTTATACTCACACATCATTTCATATACACATACCCATCACTTTTGAATGTGCCAGCACCCAAACGATTTCCTTAAATCTACACCTAATTGCTATGTATACCAGATTTTAAAAGGACCATATATGCAAATGTGATACTCTCCCTTGTAATATACTTTCCTCTCCCTATGCAACAGGTGGTGTTATTTCCCATGGAAAATCGGAAGCAGAATCGCGAACACGAATGGATCGATCGGGTAAAATCGAAAGGCTCCGTTCCGTTTCTCGATCCCGACCGTTCCCTGAACACCTCCTGGATGATTCCTCCTGCGAACGTCTTCGCAGTTCGTGGAGCTAAATATCTAAAGACGAAGGCCAAGACCCCCGGCAGCGAATATCTTCTAAAGCCACTCGGATTCGAATGGATCAAAGGACCAACAAAGACATCCGAGATTCTCAACAATCCCAAAAGCCGCATCAGGAGAGCGCTCGACAAGGAATGTCCGGAAGGGGAGAGGCCTTTCGTCTGGGCGTTCAATTTCCAGCTCCCTACTAAGGACAACAACAGCATTGTTTCCTATTTCGTGGACACGGAACACGAACACGAACACGGACACTCCGAGGATTCCCTGAAGAATAGATTCCTGAAGGAAGACGACGGGTTCAGGAATTCGAGGCTGAAGTTGATCGTGAATGTGGTGAAGGGACCGTGGGTGGTGAAGAAGGCGATCGGAGAACAGGCGATCTGCTTGGTCGGGAGGTCGCTGGCGTGCACCTACTGTAAAGGGGAGAACTTTATGGAGGTGGACATTGATGTTGGATCCTCTGTCCTTGCCACCGCTGTTGTCCACGTGGCGTTTGGGTACTTTGCGAACATGACTGTCGATATTGCTTATGTGATCGAGGGCCGGGCCGAGGCGGAGCTGCCGGAACGGATCCTGGGAGCCGTCAGATTCTCGAAGATCGACGGTGCTGCGGCGAAACAGGTTGAGCCTGGGTCGGAAGAGTAATTAATTAATTAATTACTAGTTGTACTACTGTGTAATGAAATAATGAAGAATCTCTTTATTACAAGATTGAGTCATGAAAAGGAGATGTCTTCAAGCTAAATGTCAACTGCAAATTAAAAGTATTTATCCTATATATATATCATTCCCGCGAAAAATCCCACTAAACATTCATTGTATTTGTAATGGATGTTGGCTCCCTCTCCCTGCCCTTTTCAGTTTCACCTTTGTATTGGGTAGTTAATGTTTTTTTCTTTTTCTTTTTTTTTTTTGTGAATACCAGGCTATCCCAAAGTTTTATTGGACCCAATAATAATCCATCGAATCCATCGAGGATCGAATGGACATTGAAAGATTGCCACTCCCAAAGCAGAATTCTGCATAAATAAAAATTTGTTTTCGGGGAAGGGAGGTCGGGTCTGGATCCTAATCCATATGGGATGGGCAGGGCCCAATAATGGCAACCCGAATGCACGATAAATGCCTCAACCCCCCCTATGCAACAACCCGGATATATATTCAAGTTTATAACTTTCTCACTTAACAAATATGGAAAATAGTATAAATTAAATGCAAAATGCCGTAATCAACATATGCAGTTAAATAATACTCCCTCTGTCCCATTTAAGATGTCTTGTTTCATTTCTGCACACAATCCAATGCACTTTTTCAATCGTTAATATTTCAAAATATATACAACAAAAAATTATTTAAAATATATATTATAAAACTACATGATTATATTATTCTAACAAGATCCAACTCGATTATTTTTTCTCAAAAATATACTTAGAATAATATTGAGTCAAAGTTAAATAATGAACAGTGCCAAAAAGTCAAACAAGACATCTTGCCTGGGACGGAGGGAGTAGTATACTTCTAAATTTACGGTTAGGGGTTCGAATTTTCATCCGATCTTCTATCCCTTTCTTTTATTCTTTTGTAATTTGTGTAGCATGAGATCGCAATTTCCCGACTGCCAATTGCCAATTTGTGAGCAAGCATGCAGGTCAAAAAATCCAGGCGACAGCGGTGTAGCATGCCAATTGCCAATTTGTGAGCACCGTACCATCATGAGTTAAAGGACAGCATTGAACACAGCACCAACAAGCTCAATGCCAAGTCAACTGCAAGTTGAATGTTGCCAACGCAGGTTGTTGAGCTACATACTTGTGTAATGAAATAATGAAGCTCGTCGTCGTCTCTCTGTATAAGTCAATTGTCATGAAAGAGAGATGTCTTCAACCTGATCAATGTCAATAATCTCCAGCAGTGGGATCCAGAAATTTTTTTGAGTGATATCACAATAATAGTCACAACACAAATAACATTACGAAAAACAATGTTGAAATTGATGATAGTGGTGTCACCACAAAAAATTAAGTGGTTGCACCAAGCCAAATAGAACCAAATATATAAAAAAAAAAAAGAAAGAAAAAGGAATTCTAGTTTAAAATAATAATTTTATCAATTTAAGTGGTGTTATGTACTACCACATTTATAAACCTAGATCGCCTATGATAATCTCTGCATCCAAATAAGATTTCTTTATATGGGCTAGTCCTACATGATTAATTATGGACTTCTTATGGGCCCAATTTGATATAATGAAACTCTTGGGTTTTGATGGTATCTAGAAAATTAAAATTAAAAATCTATGGGACAAGTTTTAAAGAGCAGTTGGTTGTCGGTTGAATTCCTCACAAGAAAAGCAAGTAAAACAAGTTCTTGTTAAAGGGAGTTTGAATGTTGGTACATGTTCGTAAGGTCATAGAAAGTTCAATATGTTATATAGTTATATGTCTTGTAAAATTTTAAATTCATATGTCGATTTCACTTTTAACTTGTATTTGGAAGATAGATCAATGATCATCTAAGCATAGATATATAATATAGTATTTTAATGTCCAACAACAGTAGGTATGAGTGATAATATGATATTCTAGTTATTTAAGTAATGTCTTGGTTTCGAGCCAGTTCAACTATTTTATGAAAAGTAAACCCACTAAGTTCACATGTACCACAAATGTTACTCTTGATCTTTGGTCTCTAAGAGGTTCAAGAAATCCCTTGGTTCACCTAAAAAGTACAAGGTCATTTATATTTTTCACCAGTTCATTTTGGTAGATGAGCATACGTGAGTCGTGGCCATTCTTTAATGCTGGAAATATGAATGCATAGACATTATTACAATTTATCAGTATTTGTTTTGAACTTTCACCTTTAAAGGAATAGGACTACATATTTTTTTTTTAGCTTAACGAATTCAATTACTATTTTGATTTGGTAATTATGCAGGATTAGGGTTCTTATTTAGGGGTATTTGACTTGGCACCTTTAATAATAAAATTGAGATGTACACCCATCTTCTCAATGATGAAATCTACTCTATTGAAATATTAACCTTTATATGATTACTTAAAAAAGGTTCTTCGGAATAGGTTCCCATGTTGATTAACTATTTGCTGAAGTGCTAAATAAATATTTTTAACATATACTGGCCTGTTTGGGAGTTTAGCAGATAGCAGAAACAGATAGTAGATTTGACCAGCAGATTTAATAAGTATATTTGAGTAGTAGATTTGACCAACAGATAGTAATAGTAGATTTGATTAAAGGTGTTTGATAAATTAGCATATTGCAACATAAATATGAGAGAGAAATGGGTATATGCTGCATGATATGCTTCAAAACAAAGCATATTAGATTTCAGCATTTTGAGCCCAATATGCTCTTCTCATTTGCTGCTTACCAAACACAAAAAAGAGCACATTGTTGGGTCAAATCTGCTAAATAGCAATATGCTATATAATCTGCTGGCAACCAAACGGGCCCACTAACTACTGTTGAAAAAATAAATTCGGTATTTTTAATGACAATTCAGCGCTATTCAATGGTAATTTAGCACTTCAACGAATGCTTAATTTCTTGCATTCAGCACAGTAACCGGGTCCGGGGTCTTCTAGATGATTACTTTAAGTTAAATGCCTTGCATCAATTTTGAATGCCAAATTTAGTACTAATGTCAAATAGGTTGTAATTAATTTGTATTGATATTTGTATCAATGATTGCCCTGGAATAAGAATTTGACAATGCAGTAAGCAAAATAAAATTTGTCAGGGGTGCGGCAAAAACGGTAGCTGAAATAATAACATACAAGATTGAAAAATTAGGAATCTAAAATCCTCATTCTTTACTAGGAATATAATTTCCAAAAAAGATGTGGAAAAGTAGAACTGAATTCCCAATGGAAATGAAAGCTTTTACATTGGTTAATCATATTCATTCCAGTCCACAAACAAAAAGACCCATGCCTACTCATGAGCTATCAAGACAAACCAAGCAATGCTTCAACATTTATTACAAAAACACCCATGAAGTTAACCTTTACCATGATTAATAATACAGAAATGTAAGACATGGTCCCACCTCACACCTCCCTTTCACAAACAAATCCAATCTATAGGTAAAGATCGTTTAAAAGAAAAAAAAATAAAAAAAAAAACCCCAAAATATGAAAATGAGATTGAAAGAAATCATGAGCTTCACATCAATATGCCTATTCAATCTATTGGCACCAAATCTATATATACACATTCATCAAATTCATTCAATCATTATGTATGAAAATGAAACTGCTTAGCAGTATAAAAATAAAAATAAAAATGAAGAAAAGGTGACATATTTAATGTGTTTAATTGATTAATTTCCTTACTTGAATGTATCTCTTACCTTCTTGCTTTTGTCTCTGCTGGAGTCGGAGATGATTGCGCGCTGCTGCCGCCACCCAGTGCTGCTGCAGCTGATTCCACGTGCGTCAGAAGATACTCGTAGATCTTCTTCCTTATCCGGTCAATCGTCTCGGTTGATATGTGAGGGGTTTCTTCGTCTTTGCTGGTGCCAATTAGGTCCAACCAGTCATTCACGCTCTTGAGCTGACTCAACATTCCGGCTATCTGGCCATTATCTGATAGGGCCGACGAGGTGTCAACATCAGTATCCAAGAATCTCTCCACAAATCCCAAAAACCAATCTTGGGACTCCATTCTCAACATTTCAGAGAGCTCCACAGCCTCGTCGAGGCTGTCTCCCTTTGCCCACTCAATCAAAGGCAGACTTCTTGTGCTCTGACCAACGACAGGTCCTTCACCAGGCCTGCGTGCTGTACTGATTGAGGTGTTCTTGGAATTTGGTGCTAGGCGGGATTTTGTTGCTGGCTTCGGAGCTGCTGTCTTGGTTGTGCTCTCCAGAACTATTACAGGTTGATTAATCTTTTGTCCTGGGGAGGCAGTCAATTGGGTGCCAGGTTTGGTGTAAACTGAAAAGGATGATAAATTGGTGGCTAACGCAGCATTAACCCAAGAAGCAGCATGTTTACGCCCATCCGATGTGACCTTCAATGCTTCTTCAGATGGAGTTGGATTTTCTTCTGTGTCCGAAGAATCAAGAGAAAGAGTCTTTGACAAGGAATCGGCAACAAGGTGAGCTTTATTCAAGCTTGAATGTAGGGATAAGAATTGCTCCACTGCAGGCTGCGGGTTGTCTTCTTTTGCAGACGAACGCAGCTCAGAATAAGTACTACACATAAAATACAAGGGATTAGACAAAATATGTATGTAATTTATACAGAAGAAAAATTCAAACTTCACAGAATGAGACCAGTTTTTAACGCTATGATATCGAAAAGTAAATTATAAACTTGTTAAAGGATATAAAAGTTCAAGTGGTAGCCATCTTTGCATATGAAGTTGCTTGTGAATTTCAACAATGAACCCAAGGAACCAAAGCAGGGATTGGGAAGGCCAGAAACCTTCTACCAAGAGTCTGTTTGGATGTGTAAAATATAGAGGAGCTTTACTGTGTATAAATTACCAAAAATGAGCATTGAACTTTTATTTATTTACATTATATATATGTTATAAATATTTTTTTTTATATCTTTTTGTTGTAATTTAAATTAAATATATAAAAATAAGTAATAAATACACTATAAATATTTTTGTGTATTATACAAATTATACTATATTAAATAATATATCTCAATTGTCTGAATTTTTGTATTTGATTCTTATATGAAAATAAAAAATGGCACTACTATTTTAATGTGAACATAAGAATAAATATAAGAGAAAGTTTCAATCATTTTTCCAGGACCCAATTTAAAGAGGAACTTGGGGTAACAATGATACGGTTTAATGTACTGCAGTACATTTCAAAATTACTGCTTCGTATAATATTTCACCAAAGTTCAAAAGCATAGCACAAGTTTAGAAGAAATCAAAAACATTATATTATTGCAGAAATCAAAAACATTATATTATTGCAGAAATCAAAATTCTTCCCCAAAACCGGTCTGATCCCCGTTGGGGACCTTAACGAGGATCCCCATTGGGGAACCACTAAGGTGAAAATTATCAATCATTCTCCATTCTCGTTACCCAAATCAAAACCAACAAAACAACAATCTGAAGAGAAAACAACTAATGAACTGATACAAAAAACAAAAGCAACAGAATGAAACAATAGTCTTGAGCAATATAATGAACTTAAGAAATTTTTTAATCTTAGTCTGAATCCAAAGCTCTGCAGCCTTAAATGCAAACAACAGTCATTCATGGAGGGTACAACCTTGAAACTAATTAGCCACCACTCTGAACATAATCTCATTTTCAACTTTTCCAGTTTATTCTCATGTATTTTACCAAAACTGTATAACAACTAATAAGGAGTAATAATCAGCACCGTGACCAGATCAATAATTTTGAGGGCATTCAGAACCATTAAGGAGTGTGTTAAGACATTCACATTTCGTTTGGTAAGGAAGGAAATATTTCACAAACATGTAACTGCTGGATGATCAAAATGGAAATATTAAGAGGGTGTCAAGCATTTCTAAATTTACGAACAAGTTATACCTCAAGCACCGAAGCAGAGTTTCCGCAATAGTTGCTTCTTGCATTGCTTCTATTGCAGCTGTTTGTGCAGAGTCTCTGTGCTTCAACACTTCCTGATTATTAGGCAAGTTTGCACAATGAGAGCCACAAAAAGGGATTTATATAAACAAGGAACTTAATGAGAATCAGGAAACAATCAGCCAAAACATTTCTTAGTGTGTACTAAAACAGAACTTAAAACTAAAAGAGACTCGGGCCTTATTGGATTTCAAATACATCACTCAAATCTCTTCTACTTAATTGGCTCCATATTGGATTTTAAATCCATTCCACTCAAAAATATACTTTTAAACACAAAGTTAATAAACTTCAACTAACTTCTATAACCCTGTCATGTCAAATCCGCTCTAAATTCAATGAATTCTTGATATTCCATATACTTTGGAAAACTCAGAGTCAATCAAAACAATGGATTCTAAATCAATTGTATTTTAAATACTTAGGATTTCAATTGCTTAAAATAACTCAATCCAAAGAAAGCCTCAAAGAATTCTCGTTAATCCCACTTTATCAGGGCTGACTCTTCTACAAATTTCTGGGGTTCTTATAATTGAAATTTAATAACAACCAGTACAAGAGACAGCTAACTTTATCACGTTAAATTCAGCTAAAATATCACGTTTAGTAACATTTAATAACTAGCTTTGAGAAGACATAGAATCACTTTAAAACTTATAGAAATTCACTATAATAATTACTCTAAAGGTGATAAATGAGCAAATTGTATTACTCCATTAAAATGCAACCGAAAAACAATCCATATACACGAAGCAACTAGCAAAAGCATATTATTTAGTGGTTTCTGGTTTACATAAGACAATAACAGATAATTGTACCTTTCCAAGTTTTGAAAGAGAAGACGGCAATGAGGCCCATGACACAGTCGACTCTGTTAGTCTTCGGTTATTAATAGGCACCTTGACCAAATTTCCTGGGAATCCATGATTGGCACCTTCTCCTGTTGACTTCTTTCCAACTATACGTGGAGTTGATTTAAGACCGTCAGGTGTATCCCCATTGACAGAGGAAGCCTTTTTCCCTGATGAATTTACTTTGCCATCCTCTTTGGCAGTTTTCGAAGACGACAGTTTATTGTCTTCTTTAGATGGAAACTTTTCACTTGTCGATTTTCTTGGCGCCTGTGGAATAAGATGAGATATATGAAAAAGACCAACAAGCATCCGTTGTTAACTCAGGAATCAGTCCGCATAGAGTATATAACTAACATAGAAACAGACAAATTAACCGCAGCCGAAACCAGCTCATATATTAGTAACTATAATTGGCACAAAACAACTTAATCTAATCTTTTATCCTGACTAAAGATAGTATTTTGTTTCACGTCAATTTTAAGATCCAACCACTTAATTTCCACCTTATGAAGAGCAGCAACAGGTTTAGATGCTAGCAACACAACTGAAGAACTTACAGAATTACTTCGTACTTCCGACTTCAACTCCTGTTTGTTAACTTTCAACCGAGGGCTTTCCCTACCCTTGGCATCCATATTCCCTTCCCAGCTCTTCCTCAGTGCTTTCGGCCCTAAATCAAGTCCTTGAACAATATTCTTCATTAGATTCACACTGGGCAACTTCTTCCCAATCGAGCTTGTCCCACGAACAGGGCTTGGCTTTTCCTTCACCATACCAGCACTTGCCTTCTCCATCCTATCCAGCCCTTTAATCTTCGCCTGCTGCCTAACTCCATTTGCAAACTTCTCAAACGAAGTCGGCAATGAATAACAGCTAGTTGGCGAAGTGGGAATCGACCTGGACCCCGATGTCTTCAATTTACCAGAAGAGTCCTTCTTCACTTCCAACTTCGACAACTGAGACTTGGATCGAGTCAACGCAGGCGCTCTCTTGTCCGATTTCTCCTCCTTTGAACCACCATTCAGTTTCAAAGGTGAGGGCTTTACATCCTTCAGCCCCCCTCCTACATTCCCCAACCTCAATCCCAATTTGTTCTTCTCCGTCGCCTTCGAACCCTCAGCATTATTGTTGAGGAATCCCAAAGAATGAGTTGCAACAATATCCTCAGGTGTTCCCACACACGGATGCCGACCCGGGACCGGTTTGACCCCCCTGAGGATGGGCACCGGGGAGGCCGCCTCCAGCCTCTCAACATGTATGAATTGACCCAATTGAATCTTGTCACTAAGAATTAGATCATCGTGCTCATCAGGCAGGGAAACGTAAGTGGCGTGGGATGAATCGGATACCTTTAGGTAAAACCCCTGGTTTGGGAAAAGTTCGCCTCCTGCCAGTGCCGGAACTATGCTCACCACTTGTAATAAAGACGACCGGTGCTCGCCAGCTATCTTCACATCTGTATTCACATGCTGCAGCAGCTTCAACAGAACTCCAGGAACCAGCGTTGCCATTATTCAAAAAGCTTCTTCTTTACTCCTAATTCATCACAAAACTGAAAACCTAGATTGCGGAACTGCAGGATTCTCGATAATAAATCTGAACTCCTCCCAATGGATCAACAATAACACTTCTTTAAATGCACAAATTAAAAATCCGAATAATCCAGAAGTTGTATGAATAAAGAAGTAACAGATCAGAAACCCCAACGCCAGAATGAACCGAAAATCGTAGTCTCTCAGACAGGAAGATTACCCAGAGATTCAACCTAAGCAGACAAACAGTCAAAAGAGGGAAGAAGAAAAAAAAATGCGAACTTGCCCTAAAAATCAGGAAAGGGAAGACCGAAATCAATAGGGCATTCAATTTCAATTCGTTCCCAACATTAAATTGCAGTGGATTGCAGCACCCACAGATTCGAAAATCTAAACACTGCAAACCCCAATGGGCATTACTGATTTCTGATTTAAGAAATAAGAAAGACAAATACTCTGATAGGTACGGCTGAACCACACCAAAAACCAAAACCAAAAACCAGAGTAGAGAAAGTACAATGCAGAACCTAAGTACACAATGAGACTCCAGAAGGGTAAAAGGGGGCAATCTTTTGGGGGGAATTATGAGTACCAGGAACAAGAATCGCGCGGACACAGACAAGAAGGAAGAAGTTTGCTAGTGTCCAAACAATCGGGTGGGCGAACATGGGCGATGGGGCATGAAAGGGGGGTTGGAAATCGATGATTATTTCTGGGAAAAATAATAAAAGGGGAAACAGAGTGTATAATTGATCCTCCAGTCTTTCTATGATTGATGCGGACATGAGAGTCTTGCTTCTTTTACATTACAGCTTCTGACACACACACACACACACACACACCGCATATACATACACCATAGATACAGATGAGAGAAAAGGTGTGTTGTTTTGTGGCTAACTTATGCCGAAACTGAAGCCATAAAATGCTTTCACTGAGATGGAACAATTCTACTAAAGAAAAATTAAATGAAATGCAAGTGCATTATCCCCCCCTTTTTTTCTTATTGCGATGACTCCTACTAGATTTTATGGCCATTATTAATTCTGTAATTAATGTATTTAATCTTGTTGTGGACAAATGCATTGTAATTAATGCTATACTTTTAATGTAATAATGTGTACGTTCATTATACAGAGCTTGATTGTGGATCACTGACTCCCAACAAATCTACAATTAACAAACAGCCTATTTTATGTTTTGAGTTCTTGCGACTTGCCCAAATCCAAATGATAAAACAAAAAAGTGACTAGTTTTTTTTTCAACTCTTTTCTTTTTCTTTTTTTTTTGTCTTTGGTTTACTGTTTTATAAAATAAAATTTTAATTTCTATATTTGATAAAATATACTAATTGGGTGGAAAAATAAGAAAAAGAATGGAATGACTGTGTGAGGAATATTGAAATAAGAGATAACATGTTTTATCATTTTATTAAAAATCATGTAAACTATACATAAAAAATGGAAGGGATATGAATTCATAATTAGGCATGTCTAAGAAACAATAAGTTGGTTAAAAGTGAGTATTCTAATATTTTAAATCTTATGATCATAAGTTCACATTATAAATAAATTAATATTTTTTAGTTAATTTAGAAATATAATGATATAGTATTGCATAATAACTTAACGAACCATGTCTTTATAAGTCTTTGGTAAATAATTGGCATTTCAAACTAGAGGTGTCAAAACGGGCCCGCGGGGCGAAACGGGCCGGCCCGCGCGGGCCCCCACGTTTTTGCGGGCTTGAACGGGGCGGGCCTATACGGGGCGGGCTCTAAATACCTAGGTCCGACCCGCCCCACACGCGGGCCGCGGGTTATGCGGGTCGACCCGCGGGCCTTTTAGTATTTTTTAAAAACTTAAATTTTTAGTGTAAAAAATTAAAAATGGGATATATTTTTTGTTGTATAAATTAAGAATGGGAAATAAAGATTTATAATTGATATTTAAAATTATAAATAGTTAAAATCTTTATTTTTAGCATAATTATTTACTTTAATAATCGGTTTGTTGAATAATTCTTTATAAAATTAAAGATTTATTAAAATTTATAGTACTAAAGATGTGTATTATATTCTAAAAATATAGTATTGTTGAAGATAAAAAATTTATAAGTAATGATTGAGTTGATAAAAATATTGGGTCTGACGGTTGGAGTCTTTAGGAAGTTAATTTATTTTGTCATATATAATTCATAATTTTATATTTCAAAAATAAGATAACTGACAATAAATTATAAAAATTTACTTGCATTCACAAATTTTAATAAATAAATAAAATAACCTAGCTGAAAAAATTTAATAAATAAAATAATAAGGAATTTTAAACTTAAAAAATAAAACTAACACTAAATAGATAAGAAGAGAAATATTAGAAAATATGACTATTTTTAATACAATTTACAATTTTATAAGTAACAGAAATAAGTATTTAAATATATATTTGGTGACTTTATGGTAGCATTTGAATTAATCAAACAATATTCACTAACATTAAATAAATAGAACAAGAGTAAAAAAAAAAGGTAAAGCCCGCGGGCCGGCCCGCCCCGCCGCGGGCCCAACCCGCAAAAGCCCGCCCCGCCGCGGGTCGAGCCCACAAAAGCCCGCATCTAAACGGGCCTTAAAAATTCAAGCCCGCCCCGCATTTTTTACCTGCGGGGCGGGCTGGCCCAACGGGCCTGACCCAAATTGACAGCTCTATTTCAAACCAATACAAAAATAGGTGTGTTCTGCACAACTAGCTGTAAATAACAACGAGTTGGAACTGAAGCTGTTGGAGCTTTAGATCTTTATTGGGATGGAAATTTTATATTTGATCATTTTGATATAAAGTGATTTTTTTAGAAGTAGTTGTAGTTTCTATAACTTTAAAAATTAATTAAATATGAAAGCAGTTGTTGAAAAGTCTTGAAAACTATTAAGGCCCTTCCAAACGCTAAAAGTCCATTCCCAACTTTATGAGATTCATATCTGTTTGTTTTCCCGGAAATATAAGATTTGGAATCGTTGATTTTCTCCACAAATCGTGGTTTTGGGAACTCTAAACTCTGAAGCCAAACTCTAATCTCTGAAACCAAACTCTAAACTCTAAAGTCTATTTATTTACCAAACGAAGCCTAAATATATTTTTTGTTTACAGGGCTACAATTCAAACTATATTTAAAAACTAGGGTAAAGAAAGAAACTATTATTTTGATATAAAATCTATAGCTCCCAAAATCTGCGTAAATACAAACCCAGGATCGATCATTTGAAATGTTCACACATACTAACAAAGATGCAGGACAAATTGAGTGGAGCAACAACTTATTAATTAGCTTAACTTAGGCGAGCGAGGCACATTTGGATTGACTTTTTCAAATGCTTTCGACTTTTGTTTTAAAATATTAATGTATTTTAACAATTTACATATAAGAAAATTAAATTTTAGCTTAGGATGTGACTTTATTGTTTCCAAAATAACTTTTCAAAAATGAGGTTTTCCATTCTAAGTAAAAGTTAAAAATCAGCAAGAAATTAAGTCGATCCAAATGGGGTAATGTTGGATTTTACATAAAAGGATGTTGATAGAACATAGTGAATTGGAGTTTTCAAGTTTTGTTTTATTCCTTCATTATAAGGAGAGCTTTGATAAAAATTTGTATAGAATTTGATATTTTAATAGTTAAAAATTATATAATTTCTCCATGATGTTGATGCAACAACCATAAATTCACAACGAGAATCAAGATTATCTTGAAATATATACACCGATGTCGGCACATTTTTATTTTTCCAAAGTTCATCATGTGTATTATATCATTTACCCTTGAGAATAAAAATTTCGCATCTTATTCCAAAAATCTATCGAGCAATTTTAGTCTTTCATTCTACATAATTTTATTTCATTGTCTTTTAACATGAGAAAAAGTACTCACATGTGAATAAAGTAAGACCTTGTTTGATAAATTTCATCAAAATCTATTATAAGTTTCTTATTAGAGGAAATTAAACAATCCTCAACCACAATTCAACAATCCCCAGCCCGTAGTCTATAGTCCAAGATCTTCCCCATTCTCGAGTCTTGATCGTACTCCTCACCAATTCAACAATCGCCTAAACCCCATCCTCCACATGTAACCTATAGGTCTTGTTCACTTTATAAGATTAGTAGGTTGGATAAATTTAATTTATCAAACCTAATCACATGTTTACTTTGTAGGATTAGAATACATAATTAATCATTAATTCGGTATTATAAAACAAAATGGTGGGATTATGATCCACATCAAGTTCTAGGATTAATCCCATTATTTTTAAGATTGAGGTTATTTATTCAATCAAAGTGAAGTATAATATTAATTACATGAAATTTTTTCGCTAAGCAGCCATGCAAGGCTAGGAAAAAGGGAAAGCAGAAAAGAATGGAAACAAGTAGAAAGCTAGCGACGTGGGAACCACGTGCCGACAACATCAGCAACAAGAAGAGGCTTAAGAGAGTCCGCTGGAAATGCCCAAGCCGTGAAGAACAATTCATCATCGGCACCCAACCTCGCAAGATGGTCATCCATGATCCATAGAGTTCCCTTCGTGAAAGATATGCTTGAAACGAAAGCCCTGGAACTCCAACGTTACATGCAATTGAATTATTATAATGGAATTGATTAAATTAATCAATCTAATCCATCAAAATCAACACCCCCATAGTGGATTAATTCCACAAATAACGCCTTTAGCGCAACTCCAAAAACCTTGGTATTATCACGCATGATCATAACTACGTTAGTGTATCCTCCTAGTCCTAGCACGCATGATCATGAAATAATGCATGCTATATCTCATTATATCTATCTATATATACTATAATAAATCCTGAAACCATATTTTTATTGTGCTGATTATATTGCATTTTTAAGTTATAATTAATCTCTTTAAAAATTATATATTGTGGGTTCAAAAAAGTAATTTTACCTCAAAGATATGCATATCTATCATAAAGATACATATCAAAGGTCTAGAGGGTAAAATCACTTCATCCTAAAATTCAATGACCGTTGGATTGCAATCTATTGAACTCTATCTAAATCATGCAATCATATTTTTATTGTGTTGCCTATATTAATCTTTTTAGTTATAGTTAATATCTTTATAATTAATCTCTTTATAAGAATTATATATTATGGGTTCAAATAATTTTATTTTAAAGATATGCATATCTATCATAAAATACATTGCAAAATAAAATCATATATAATTTTCACTAAAATATTAATGAGTACTAAAATTAATTTCACTTTTTATTGAAAAAATAATTTTAAAAAACTACATAATATGGGAAAAAAATAAGTACTCCATCAGTAAGAAAATTTCAATATACTATTTTATGTAAATAAAAATTAATATCATGATACTTTATCTTTTTATATATTTTTATTAGTCATTAATCTATATATATATATTATATTATTAATATTTCTTTTGGTGAACTATGTTATTAATATTGATATCATATTATATTTAAATATTTATATATTATATACAATCAACATAATTTTTTCGGATGATTAAGAGTGAGTTACAAAGTCGAAAGTTTTAATGTATTTAATCATTTTAATTATTCATATAATATTTAGAATTAGGAGCGATGATAATCTTAATGAATTAATTTTTCTATTGATATTTTCTTTGCATAAAAAGTTGAATTTATGCTTTGGTATGTATTATGAAAAGAAATAAAAAAAAATGTGTTTTTTCTGTCATTTTGAAAAAGAAAGTGATAATAGAAATTATAGGGGATGAGGACTTAGCCCAAGTGGTTAAGTCCCTTTACTTCCAATGGAAGGTTGGAGGTTCGATCCCCACCGACCCTCTATCCCTCCCTTTTATTCTTCTATGTAATTGTGTGACATGGGCTCCCACCACCCCTTTATCAGAACTTCAATGGCTCCTCTAAAAAAATTATATTTTAGAATTTTTTTTACATAATATACTAAAATAATATCATCTATTAATTTAAATTAATTGAATTAATAATAGTTTGTATTAAAAAAAAAATCACACCCGTACACTGAACCCGTGCACGGAGCGTGAGAGAAAAAACTAATTAAAAATAAAAAGTGAAAATCACCCACTTTAAAATTTTATGCATGTATATTATTCTCTAAAGTCAATAATTAGATGCATGGGTTATTTTTACTCATTGTAATTATTAGCCAATAATAACCACATTAAAAATAACATGCATGTATTTTTATATTCTCTCTATTTTTTAAGTGTTATTATCTCAAATTTAATAAAATAAAAAAAAATATAAAAATTTAATATTTTAAATCTATGCCATTAGATAAATATAATAAAATTTCACTTAATTATATTTTAGGTTATATAATTGTATTTAAAAGTCGTATCAAAGTTACCTAAATACAAATGCAACAATTAAAAAACCGGAATAAGCACTATTTATTACTCCCTCCTTCCTTTTTATTTTTCCTTTTAAAGATTAAAAAAATATTCCAAAATAATTGTGGTTTGTAGGTAGTTATAAGTAGTTATATTATGCTTTACTATATTATCCTTTATTTTATACAAATGTTATTTCTTGTTTCTTAATATTTATTACGAAAGAGTTTAGTTGAAGGATAAAAATAAAATTTATGAGTTAATTATTACTTCCTCCGTTCCATTAAAAGTGATCATTTTCTCTTCTGCACAAAATTCAATGCAATTATTAAACGCTTTATATCTCAAAATCGGTATAACTAAACATTATATAAAATGTACTCCTCCGTCCCACCACACTTGTCCTGTTTGACTTTTTTACACTGTTCATTGTTCAGCTTTGACTCAACTTTATCACAAGTATATATTTAGAGAAAAATAGTCGAGTTGGGTCTTATTAGAATCGTATGATCATGTAGTTTTATAATATACATTTTGCAAAATTTTTTATTGTACATATTTTGAGATATTAACAGTTGAAAAAGTGCATTGGATTGTGTGCAAAAGTGAAACAAGACAAGTTAAATGGGACGGAGGGAATATATTTTAAAACTATACTATTAGACAATTCTAACAAGACCACATTTGATCATTTTTCTCTTCTTGTATCAATATAATAAAATTGAGTCAAAGCTACACAATGAACAGTGTCAAAAGTCAAAAGGGGCCACTTTTAATGAAACGAAGGAGTATAAATTTTAATTATTAAAATTAAGCTGAAAGAGACAACTATTTAATACTCCCTCCGTCCCATTCCAAGTGTCTTGTTACTGTTGGGCACGGGAATTAAGTAGAGTTGGTTTGTGAGTATATGGTGGGGTCCACATAGTTGTTGGAGGGGAAAATTATTTCTATTTATAGAAAGAAGACATTTGTAATGGGACATCCAAAAATAGTAAGTATGACATTTGGAATGGGACGGAGGGAGTAATAGAAATATTTACACGATTAGAAAACACATGGGCGGCACAAAGTCCCACATGGATTAAATTATAATGGCGCAAGACAGGTCATTTTCCTGGGCGAGTTCCCCATCGTTTATTCGTTTGTTTATTATTGACAAAAAAAGTAAAAAAATAATACTTGCTCCGTCTCTGATCACTTTCTTTTAGGCATGAGAATTTAGGTTGTGATGTTTAGTAGTTAAAGTAGTTTGAGTAAATTTGACTAATAATTCATCTAATTTATAATGGTTATATTTAATTTTTAACCATATTTATTATTTAACTTTGACTTAATGTTATCGTAATGCTGTAGAAAGAAAAAAAAAATACTCAAGTATGGTCTTGTTGGAATCGTCTAATCGTATAGTTTTAGAATATATATTTTATATAATTTTTATTTATAACCATTTTGAGATATTAATGGTTAAATATATATAGTGAATTGTCATTATTCCTTATATGTCATTATTCCCTATATGTTAAACATATATAGGGGATTTTGAGAAAAGATACTCAAGTCCGGACTTTGTGCAGAAAGTACAATTGTAATTATTGTGGGGTTTTTAATTATGCTTATGTTAATCTAATTTTCTTAAAAGAAAAAGTGATCAATCTTATTGGGACACCCTAAAAAGGAATAGTGATCACTTTTAATGGGACGAGAGTAATAATACTAGAGTTTTCAAGATGGGAAGGGTTGTGTTTGAGAATATTGTATGCAATCATTTTAATAAAACCAAATAAAATAAGATAGTGCTGTGCTTTTGTATTTATCCTTTATTACAAATTTATAGTATTATATAATAGGATGGATAATGAGATATGTTGGACTATTTCTATTTACCATTTACCCCTTCAGGATTTATCCTACTGCAATTTAGTCCCTTCTCCTTTACATCAGAATATATAGTTTGAACCATTATTTGTTTTTCGGTGTTTACAAGTTTCTTTGAACCACAATGAAAATGAAATTGAATGGTACACACCACAATAATTTTTTGTTTTAGCGACCGAAAAAATTAGTAAAATTTTATCACTAAAATTGTTAGCAACCAAAATTTACGATTGAAATTCGTAGCGACACAATTTTATGGGATGTTTGGATAACAAAACTGACAGAAAGTGAGAAAGTGAGAGAATATATTATCTAGACAATGCTTGGATAAATTGCAAGAAAATAGATGATTATCTAATTATTGTGTTATCAAAATATAAATAATCAATTTAATCGTAAAAATGGTGCTGCAAACCTAATTATTTATATTTTAAAAATACAATAATAAGATAATCTATTTGATACTTATTTGTCCAAACCCCTAAACTAGGTGCTAGGGGCAGTGGTGATTCTAGGATCTTAAGTCAGGGTGTACGAACTTGGAAAAAAATTTACAATGGTCGTGACATTTGTTCGAAAAAATTCATAAATCTACTACTTTACTTAATATTTTTCAATATAAAATAATAGTGAACTATTTAACTTTCATCACCAATACGGTTTTACAATATGGATTTGACAATCTTCATCACATAAACTCCTTCAACTGATTAGCAAAGAAATGCACATAATCAACATGCTGGTTTTTTTCAATATTAAGCTTTAAAATATTTATAAGTTTTTTTCAAACATGTAAATATTTTATATTCGGACATATGTATAAAAGAAAATTTAACATGATTTTGAAATAAGCTTAATTAGGCTTGTAAAAGGCTTAAAGTGTGGCCTATTTCTATTTATATAAATAGGCCAGACTTAGACCTATAGCGTAAGTCTATCCAAGGTTATATAGGCTAGACTCAAGTCTTAGAAAACTGAAGTAGGCCTAGGTTGTTCAAATCAAATCTCGGATTAGCGTAGCCTAGCCTATTTCCATCCATATTCATTCTTGATATAAGTTCCAACTAAATGTCAAAGATGAGCTTTGGGGGAAATTTAAAAATGGGTCTTACTACTCGAAACATACTGTAAAACAACTATCATTTTCTCTTTAAAACAAATATTGTGTGCGATGCATTTACTAAATATTAATATCGTTAATATACATTACTAAAAGTAAAATAATTTTAGTAGACCATTAATTAATTAAATTATGATGACATTCAAACATAATACACTCCAACCAAGCTAATAGATAGATTCTCCAATACATGTTAACAAAACTTAAAGGAATACTACAAACTAATTATTAATATAAAATTTAATTGATTTTATTTTTTTTTTAAAAAAAAACTTTTTTTGAAAAATGAGGGTGGTCAATGGTCCACCCCTTTCTATTCGCCACTGGCTAGGGGTGTCAATTTTGGACACGACCCGAAAACACGAACACAACCGATACGAAAATATTACCAGTTTGAGTTTAGTCATTCTTTGGTTTCTCTAATCACGTCGATCCATAATCCGACCTAAAAATTTTCAGGTCTGGATTTGATATTTAAGCTTCATTTCGATTTTCGGGTATTGTTTGGAATTACAAATTTTGTGTTATACCTCTACTCAACACCGACACGAACACGATCTGACAAACCTGATACAAATACACCTGTTGAACGTAGAATTTGTAGAGGGATGACACCTCTTTTGATTGATGAATTTTGAAAGATGTTACAAGACTTGAGAACTACAGAAAGTAAATTATATGAAAGCGATAAATAAAATGACTTGCAGAAGGAAAAGGAAAAAAGTTACAGAAAGCAAATGCAGAAAGAAAGAAAATTAAAGTGCGGTTTTTCTCTGTAGAGTTGAAGGGGGCGTGCAAATGAGCCCCTTCCTGGCATTTGTAAGCGAAGCTGCACATATGCGGTTGACACCACGATCTTCCATTCAACCGCCTGGAATCACTCTGTCTGACATCCTGCGTGCCTTAATCCCACAGGCCGGGCTCAACAATTCGGGCCACTGCGTACTGGGCCTTTAATTTGTGGACCAAATAATCATCGGGTTAACAGATGCCCCCCTCGAGCAATTTGTCTGTTAGGGTTTCCTAAGACTAATTTGCGCGTTTGACCTAGGCCTGACCCATTTAAATCTTTATAAAAAGATATCAGACCCCACAAGTCATATTTTCTTTTTCTCTTTTTTTTATTTTTTTTCTTTTTCTTTTTTTTTTTGCACACCAAGCGAGAGTTTCCTGGCCGCCATCTGCGCACGCCAGGCCACCATCGCGCGTGTCCGATCCACTGTCCGCCAGTCCGAACACACCGCCATCTGCGTTTTCTTGGTCGCCATCAAGAGCCACGCCTGCCGCCATAAAAAAAAATGCTGGCCGCCATTAAGCCCCCTCCAGCCGCCATCTGCACACGTTGGCTCGCCATCTTGTCACACCCGGGCCGCCCTTCTGCTCATCTCGGCCGCCATCTGAAAGACTCCATCCGCCATTAGGAGGGCTCCGGCCGCCACCTTTGCGCCACCAGCCGCCGTGGTTGGTCCTTAAGCCGCCTTGCTTTCAGCCGCCTTCTAACATCTCCTAGCCGTCATTCTGCAACCCTTGGCCGCCACCAGGATTCCCTTGGCCGCCAACCCCTCAGCCGCCACTTGAGCACTGGTCGCCACTCAAGGAGCCTCAGCCGCCATCCAAGGAGTCTGAGCCGCCATTTGAATCACCTCAGCCGCCATCTTTGGGGTTTCGGCCGCCACTTGTGCCTCTCCAGCCGCCACTCAAGCTGGTTTGGCTTCGGCCTCCATCACCTCAATCTGGGCCACCACGGATCACCTCCCAGCCGCCATCGAGAGATCTTCGACCGCCAGCAAGTGTGAGGAAGCATCCGCCATGAAGCCTGCTCAGCCGTCGCCAAGCACCTCCCAGCCGCCACCTAGGGAGCTTCAGCCGCCAACTCTCAGTTGTTAGCCGCCACTCAGCCTATCCTGGCCGCCACTCACTGGTCTCGCTTCACTGCCTCTTGAAGGTCTTAGAAGCCCTGGCGGCTTCTTGGATGCCTTAGAGGCCATGACATCCTCTTGGAGGCCAAGGCAACCTCTTGAAGGCCTTAGAGGCCATGATGGCCTCCAGAAGGCCTTAGGGGCCATGACGACCTCTTGGAGGCTTTAGAAGCCATGGCGGCCTCTTGGATGCCTTAGAGGCCATGGCAGCCTCTCGGAGGCCAAGGTGGCCTCTTGAAGGCATTAGAGGCCATGGCGGCGTCTTAGAGGCCTTAGAGGCCATGATGGCCTCTTGGAAGCCAATGGCTTCTTGAAGGCCAAGGCAGCCTCTTAAAGGCCTTGGAAGCCATGGCGACCTCTTAGAGTCTGTCGAGGGTTTCTAGCCTGGGTTATTTCCACCCAGGATCATTGCAGAAGCCACCCCCATTGGTTCGTTTTCCTCTTTACCGAACTTCAGTTCTTTGAGATGAGTTCCTTGTAGAGGCTGACGCTTCTCATCTTGTTCCTCAAGGAACTTTTCCAAGAGGCCGCCTTCTCGGCCAGCTGGGCAAGGTCATAGGAATCATGTACAATTAAATGTTCTTTTAATTTAGGCACCATATTTGCCACTGCGATATTGGCTATCTCCCTATCAGGGACAGCCATTGTGCATCGACCTTTAAGTCGTTGCAGCCTATTAATAAATGTACTTGCCGCCTCATCGGCAAACTGTTTAGTATTACTGATGTCTGCGAGACTGACCTGTTCTAGTGGTATGTAGAACCTGGCATGAAATGCTCTTTCTAAATCGGCCCAGTTTTGGATAGAGTTCGGCCGCCAGGATGCATACCATGCAAAGGCGGGTCCAGTGAGGGATGAGCTGAATAACCTCAACTTCAGCCAATCATTGGCCGCCGCTTCACCACACTGTGCGGTGAATTTGCCCACGTGCTCCACAGTGGACTTGCCATCGTCCCCTGAAAATGCGGTGAATTTGGGCATCTTGAAGCCCCGTGGGTATGGCTGCACACTATCTACCCAATCAGGGTATGGCTTTCGGTATGTAGGCCGCTCCATCGGCCTCAGTTGAATCCCGAAGTGTTGCTACATCATGTCAGCAAGCAACTCGGGTGACACTACTGGCGCCTGCACATGCGGCATCGCCACTGGGGGTGTAGTAGGAGCAATGGCGGCTTGTGTTGCATTTTGTGGTGTCTGCCCCCAAGGTTGTGGCTTCTGCCCCCCTTGCGGTGGTGTCCGCCCCCTGGCTGTGGCGTCTGCACCCAAGGCTGGGGCGCCGGCCCCCCTGGCAGTGGCGTCTGCCCCCAGGGCTATGACGCCTGCCCCCAAAATTGTGGCGTATGCCTCCTAGTGTTGGCGGCATCCAACCAGGGTTCAGTGGTGCCTGTACTGGTGAGTAGTTAGGCGCATACAATGTGTTTGAAGCATTCGGCACAATAGGTGCCGCTTGGCGTGGTGCCACTACAGGTCCACCAGTGGCCGCTAATACAGCCTGGTGAGCCACTGGACGCCATCAAGCATCCTGGTGATGCATAGATTGGTACTGGAGGTGCTGCATATCTAAGATTCGGCATCATGGGTTTCGCTGGGGTGAAGGCATAGACAGCCTGGTACAGGTTTACAAATGGACTAGCCAAGCCTCCCGCCTCAGGGATTGGCGACTGGCTAGGTGACGCCCCCATGCCTGCTGTTGGCGGCCTGACGACACTGAACATGTGATGCTTGACGGCATCATGTTAGCGTCGTTTGCAGGAGCAGTTGTAGAAGCGGTTACTTCTTGCTGAGACCTCAATGCACTGAAGCCTCTATCAATTTGATCGGCCATGGCAGGCCGCAAAACATCTATCAAATGCCTCGTAAGTAGAGGTATGAACTCGGTCATCGATTCTGTCATCGAAAGCCGCATTTGCTCCGTCAATGTGGGGGTCTGCATAATCTCTTGTTGTGGTTGAGAAGTACTCGCCGTCTCAGCGGCGTCCTCAGACAGTGTTCGCACTGGAGTCTTCTCATATATCGACATTTCTTCAAATTTCTTTGTCAGATCACTAACAATTCTTCCAGATCTGAGATGCATACACTTCTTCGAAGCGGATATGGCTTTAACTTCGGGTCCCACTGGGCGTGCCAATTTGTTGAACGTAGAATTTGTAGAGGGATGACACCTCTTTTGATTGATGAATTTCGAAAGATGTTACAAGACTTGAGAACTACAGAAAGTAAATTATATGAAAGCGATAAATAAAATGACTTGCAGAACAAAAAGGAAAAAAAGTTACAGAAAGCAAATGCAGAAAGAAAGAAAATTAAAGTGCGGTTTTTCTTTGTAGAGTTGAAGGGGGCGTGCAAATGAGCCCCTTCCTGGCATTTGTAAGCGAAGCTGTACATATGCGGTTGACACCACGATCTTTCATTCAACCGCCTGGAATCACTCTGTCTGACATCCTGCGTGCCTTAATCCCACAGGCTGGGCTCAACAATTTGGGCCACTGCATACTGGGCCTTTAATTTGTGGACCAAATAATCATCGGGTTAACAACACCCAAAAACTGAAATTGATACCTACTGATTTGGGCAACTTGAGGCTCCTGGGTAATGATACTTTGATCCGAGGTGGAAAAAGTAATTGACAGAAAATTGCTAGGCAGGGTCTGTCCAATTCTCAGACAACCACCAAATGTGAATAGTGGCTTCATTTATTGTGGCAACTTCGTTTTCCTCCATGTCATTTACTACGTACGTTTTAATTATTTAAATCAAATATTTGAAAGATATTAATCCTACAATGAGTGATTTGGATGATCTACCATTTTTAATTTTTTAAATACCATATATTTATTTATAACAAAATTATTAAATAAACTAAAACTCTACATTAAATAATTTAACTAGACCCAAAAATACCACATGTATAGTGTTTTTAAACGCAAGAGCTAACCAAATATTTTCAGAATCGCAGAGGCTGCTAATAATCACAGTCTTCTAATGTTGTAGTAATATAATGTGAACAAAATAATGGCGTTGAATTTCACACTATTCATCATTAAATAATTCATATCTACTAGATTTTATACTAACTGTACTCGATCGCATCACAAATAGATTGAGTTGGTCTGAGTGATACAAGGCTCTGCCAGCTTAATAAAGATCTCGGGTTTGAACTTTTATGTATGCAAAATTCTTCCTTGGGAGAGGCAACCTTAAATGCCCATCAAATATTCGAGAGATTAGTTTGAGGCCCAATTTGAGTTAAGAATACCCAGTACACATCAAGAAAAAAATTGAAAGGGGAGGGGCAGTGGAAATAATAATATTAATGATGACGAGACGACGATGATGAATGATGATGTGGAGTAAATTTGAAGTTTCATCCTATATACTTCATCCGTTCTCAAATATTTACTCCATTTGGTTTTGGGGCACTATTCACCTATACACTTTGATTTAAAGTTTTATCATAGTTATACAAGTTAAAATATAGTCAAAGGGATCTTGTTAGATTCGTCTCGTCGTGTAGTTTTTAAATATCGAATTTTTACATATACTGAACTTGAGTTATTAATGATTCAAAATGTGCATTGGACTGCGTGCGCAGTGGGTCCGTAGCAAATATTTGGGAACGGATGAAGTCGGTATTAGTTATATATACCCAGATTATTTATATATGCAAAACTAAACTACTGCCATAAATATGTTAAACTTTTTTCCCAAAAAATAAATATTGAGGTTATTAAATGGGTGCATGTGCATGGTAATAACTCTAATTTGATTAGAGGGATAATATGTGATAATAATTTTAAATTCACAATTTAATGGTGGTTGAGATATTAATTTGTTTATATAGAGAAGAATATAGGGATATGTGAATATATATATGTATATATATATATATATATTTTGCAATTCCTCGGTATCGTCGGACCTCATTGTACCCAAAACACTCATGCCAACTGTATTTGGTAGTCGGATATGTGCATATTAATTATAGATATTTTATTTAGAGTAGTATAATAATAATCTTAGTAAACTTGGTAGACCTTTCAATGCCCACTAGATTTTCGACGGACTAATCTTGAGTCCAATAAAGCTTGAGAGCATCAGTATTCACCTAAAAAAAAAACATTTAATAAATTTGGAGGGGGGTTGGGTGTGGGAGAGTGATAGGCTCATCAAATCTATCAACTTGGTTGAATACTCCTTGTTACTTGTTAGAGTCACTCTCTTTCATCTTCAACAGCTCAAACTCTATTTTGAGTGTTAGCACCTTCATCAATTTCAACCTTTCATTTCCTTCAAATCCATCTTTCAATATTATCCCAAGCTTCTTTAGACTTTTACATGTCATTATCCTTGTAAATAAATGCTTTTATCACAGTTTGAAAAGATACAAGAGAGAGCCTTTGGTTTCTCTTTGCTTTCTCTTTTTTCATGTAGTATATCTTAATTTATTTGGGCAATGGTTGGATTTTGCCTTAAAGGACTATGATCCCTTCCCGATAAAATGCCTTCCATAAACTGAGTTTCGAGGTAGGTTTTCATCTCGATGGGCCACATGTGGTTATTTTCTCGATCAAACATAGGAGTTCCCCAAATTTCCCAAATGTAAATAACTAAAGCAAAATCTATCATTACAGAATTTCTTTAAAATCTCAAATACAGTAAAACCTCTATAAATTAATAAATTCCTTAAAATAATAAAATTTTCTGATTCCGACTTTGGCCTTTTTAAAGAATCGACAAATTCGATAAGATCATAATTTTACAAAAATTTTCTTTTATAAATTTAAGGTCCCATTAAAACTCTACATTATTATTCCATAAATATCACAATTGTAAATATTAGGGTAATTTGCTAAAATATGAATATATGGTTACTTTCATTTTTTTTCTTCTTTAAATTTAAATCTAATCGGTTTTCATCCCTAACTTTCTTAATTGCCGCTATGGGTTCCGGTGTCGAGTCTCTAGGTGCAACAAAAAATTGTGAAGAGTTGTTGTCGCGCTTAAAGCCTTATTTCTCGTGATTGGTGCCAACGATATTGAATCATCTTCATCATTAGTAGGATCTTCAATAATATCAGCAACAATTTCATTAGTTATATACTCCATTCAAATGTCTCATTTTCTATTTTGGTCCGTCCCACTTCAATTGTCACATTTGCTTATTTAGGAAAAAATTTACTCCTTCATACAAATATCACATCAACTATTTACTCCACTTTAATACAATAACTCATTCTACCAAAAATATCGTGCCCAAAAGAAATGTGACATCTCAAATGGGACGGAGGGAGTAATAGTTATTTAATTGATATACATTTCTCGTGAAATGATACATGCTTTTATGAATAATAGTTAATTGTATACAATACAATGAACTGATGTTATACATCAATCGTTATAGTTTAATTTGTTTAAAATAATTGGTTGATTCATGAATTTATGAATAAGTTCGCCTAAACCACCCTCGCCGAATCAGGGGAATATACTACCCATGTGCCTTATTAGGGACCCGTTCTATGAGTACCGATCAGCCAATATTTTACTTAGTTACAAAACAATTGGTTGATTCATGAATATAATCAGTGAAACATATACGAATTCATTTATTTTCAATACATATGTAATAAATATGCTGATTTTAAAAGTCTCTCAATTAATAAAATTTGATGGTCCAAAAAACATTAATTTATAGAGGGTTTGCCGTATACAGAACACATACGTAAGGTTAATAGAAAGGAGGTACCTTAAATTCCTCAATTCCTCCTCGGAATAAAAACCTGTTGGGTATAACTCCAAGTCCCACATTGGTAAAACAAGGAAAGAAAGACTACCATATATATGTGTCTACCTAACTCCATTAGTATGATGCCTTTTGGGAGGAGCCCAATGACAAAACCGTGAGAGTTTGGCCCAAAGCGGACAATATCATATTAATGCTGGAGTTAGGGTGGAGGTCCCAACAAAACCCAACATGATTCTGAAACAAAGTTAGTAATTCAAAGTATTGAAAACATATACTAAAATTGATGATTATTTCTCATTTAATTTCATCATTACAAGTATTGGTCCTTGCTAGCCAGAAAGTAGCTTCCCTGATATCACTCTCTCTACTACACTTATTGTTATTATAGTTCCATAATAAGGTGTATACATTTACCAACAAGCCAAGAAGCAAGAGGGTGTCCCAATACATATGGAACTAACTACGTACGTCGTCCAATACAATCGCTAGACGGCCTCTGCCCCCCGTGACACAATGGTATCACACGGTTGCACACAACACAGTTGCGTGCAACGCTGCCGGTGAAGGTGCTGTTCAACAGCCCCGGCGGCACGGCTCCCTCCAGCAAGTTGTGCTCCAGAAACAGGCTCTTCCAATACCCTTTCTGCACCTGCTCCCCATAGACTACAGGTATTTCACCAGAGAAGAGATTATGCCCCAGATTCACAGACGTCAGGTTCTTGTATGTCACCAAATTCACCGGCAACCGCCCACTTATCCGGTTCCTTTGCGCCTGGAACACCTCCAGCTGTGTCCGTCTGCTATTCGGCATTTTCTTCACCTCGATTTCTGAAAACCGGTTTCCTGACAGGTCTATGTGTTTTACATAGGGAAGCATGAGGACGCCCTGGTTTATCAGTCCGGAGAATCTGTTGCTGCCCAAGTCCAGCTCTATGAGATGCTGGAGCTTGTCGACGGACAGGATATGGCCGTAGAGTAAGTTATGGCCTAAAAACAGGAACCTTAAGTTGGTAGGAAATTCAGGGAGGTTTCCAGAGAGTTCATTGTAGCTCAAGTCGATATTGTCGAGCTTCCATAGTCCTGTCAGGTCGGGAATTCTCCCCGCGAGCTCATTATGCGACAGGCTTAAGCGAGTCAGGCTTCGTATGCTGGATATGGCCTCTGGCATGGCACCGGATAGCCTATTATGCGAAAGGTCAAGAGATTCGAGCCACTTCATGTTTTTCAGGCCGGGAGGAATGTCGCCCGATAGGAAATTGTTCGAAAGTGTAAGTTTCGTGATCTTGGTTGCATTGATGATGGACTCGGGGATTGGCCCCCGGAACTTGTTTTTGCTCAGGTTTAGCTTAGTGAGCTCGGTCAGGTTCCCGATTATAGGGCTCAGGAACCCTTCCAGTCCGTCGCCTTCCAAATCGATTTCAGTTATGCGGTTGCTGGAATTGTCCGAGGGGAAGCTGCACAAAACTCCGAGGAAATGCATCCCGGGGGACTCACACGGATCGATCCCAAAATCCCATGTCTGGACGAATTTGGAGGACAAAACTGTGTTTGGATCAATGGACTGCCTGATGGACTGGAGAACTTGGATGTCTGATTCCAGAGTTTTCGAATCGGTAATCGATGGAAGCTGTGTTAGGAAAAGAAGAGTTAAAGCTGTGCATAATTTATAGAGGGAAAACATGGAACATGAAGATACGGGTACAATCATTGTGCACAGCTGAACCTTTACACCAAAATGCACGCCTTGATGCCCCTTATATATTTTGAATAATGTCCAATTGATGGCACAAATGGTCCTATACATAAATTATCATGCAGACTGGGCTCTTCTGAGTAGGTTGCAAGCACAATAATTGCTCTTTGTTTCTGCCTTATGTATTTGTTGGTTCATGCTATTTTCATGCCATTGTGGGTTATACGTTGCACCTTTTATTTATTTTTATTTTTTTATGGAATCTAGTCATTTTCTTTTTATTAACAACAATAATTATGATAACATCATTGATTATCCCTAATTTTTTTTTTGAACAACCTATACAGGCTAGGAAAGGGGTGGTGGGAGGCCATGACACACAAATTACAAAGGGGAATAAAAGGGAGAGATAGAGGGCCGGTGGGGAATCGAACCTCCAATCTTCTGTTAGAAGTCGATAGACTTAACCACTTGGACTAAATCCTCATCCCCGATTATCCCTAATTTGTTTAATTAGTTAGCTTTTTATTGTTTATGTAAATTAAGCTAACCATCTTACAGATCAATAAGGCAGAACCCATGATTTCGAATTCTACCGTTTCCCTCTTATATAATGGTACCCATTAATCTAGATTCAATTCATTTCATCAACCATGCATACGATTGGAAGTCAGGAGACTTGACCACTTACCAAGTCATCGTCCCAATGTATCCGCGAATTGTGAAACAATCCATCGTTTGATAATGATAATAATTGTACACACATAAAAAGTTACTACAATTCCTCAACAAAAATACATTATGCTTAAAGCAGTTATTACTATATCCAACTAATTATGGATGATCGCCAATACGAAGAATTGAAGCCATGTGGATAAGTAATACTTCCTCTGTTCTCATATAATTGCTCCCATCATGCATTTCACGCAGTCCAAGACACATTTTTAGATGTCAATAACTCAAAGTATATATAAGTAAAAATTATAAAAAAATAATATTATAAAACTACGTAATTAGACGAATCTAACAAGATCTCACTTGACTATGTTTTATCTTATATAACTATGCCAAAAAAATTGATCAAATTACTCAATGAATAGTAACTACTATGCAAATGGAACAATTATATGAGAACGGAGGAAGTAGTAGTAATGAACTAAAATAAAACAAAAGGACCCTACATATCCAATTAAATTGTTTTAAATGAACTTTCAAAATTATATACACACTTTTCCAATGAAGTAATTTGCTATATTACGAAACTTGTTAATTTTCTTAATACTGTTTTTTACGTAAATTTGAGAATACCATTTAGTCACGGGCGGACGCAGGTGTAGTCTGGTAGCGGTCCAGTCCTACCCAATTTTTCAAAAAAAGTATTATTATATAATTATTAATTAATTATTTAAACTCAAATTAGGCATAAAATTGATTCTCTCTCTTCTTTTCTTTTCTTTTCTTTTTTTTTTTTCCCCCTTCAAGGCTCGGGTGTCATTAACACTTCCATCTCTTCCCCAATTTTCCCTCCCCATCGCCAGCAGTCTCCTTTCCTTTCCGCTCGGCATGTCGGCGGCCACTGCATAGGCCACTACAAGAAAATTGAGGTTTTGCGGTCGGTAACATAGGGGATGCGGGTCGTCTTCAGGGCTACCGACCGCAGCGCCGACCGCTGACGTCGGTCGGTGATCTCTTGTTAGGTGGTCGGCTGCCGACCCAAAACCACCCGGTCGGTAATCTACCGGCTGAATCGCCGACCGAAATCGGGTCGGCGATTTTACCGACCGAGGCGCCGACCAAAGTTTCCGTCTGTACCCAAATTCCAGGACCTCGTGGAGCCGCTGTTTACCGACCGCACGCGGTCGGTGTTGCGGTCGGCGATTTACCGACCGAGCTGCGGTCGACCGTGCGGTCGGTACCCAACAGTAGGTTGCAACAGAAATGGCTGTTTTCACAGCCACCCTGCTGCAACAAAATAACCAACAACAACACCAACAATTTTCTCATCCTAATACATCACCAATACAACCAAATTTCATCCACAACCGATTCCATTAACATATGTCGGACGATGTCCTATTAACAATAATAATAATTCAAGTAATGAAGTCTACAATCACGTTTTCTCAATGCAAACCATTCAAGATGATAACCAAATCCAATCTTCAAAACACAACGTAACATCCCAAAAGAAGTAAATGTGCAACAACTCATAAATAAAACTTTCCAACAGAAAACACTTGTCCGCTTGATACTAACCATCAAACCATCAGACAAAGTCAATGTGCCCTGAGCCCATCTCCTCCCCGACCGCCTCCAAAGTCATCATCTCCGTCGTGAGGGGAACGAGGCCTCCTAGATCCGAGCAACCTCTCCATCTGATCGGCCATGCTCTCCTGCCTCTGTGCCATCGGCTGGAGAATCTGCTGGAATTGCTCAAATTGTTCCTGCATCTGCTGTTGTGTCACATACTCTGAAGATGATGGCGGAGGAGTGGAAGCAGCCTCGCCTCCGGGCCTAAGCGAACGGGCTAACGATCCCATGCCGTATACGGCATTGCGCCTGTCGTGTCCACCTGTAAGATCAAAGAAGACAGGATCTGGATCGAACCGGGGCCCAATGGTGGGGTCCTGGGTCAGACGCTCAGCGACTGCAGTGAACTCATCCTTCATTTAAGACGAGAAATTAAGTCAGAGATAGGATACAACAAACTAAACTAGTACACATATGAGGCTAAGTTTTATAATTTGTGCGATTCTTACGTGCAGTCGCCGTGACCTATCGACTACCCACTGCTCCTTCTCATGTCTCCTAGTGTGAGTGTGCTCGTGAAGCTCATGTAAATGGACTTCCTGTTGGCACAATGTATCGAAGCACCTCTCCGATAGGTTGTGCTCGGCTTTAAGATTTAATAACCTAGCAATTGTTGACAGTAGGGTCATTTTCTTGCATCCAGGCCACAAATCCTTGTCGGCGGCCGCCAACATACGGTAGAACAAGCTCTATTCGGGGTTAGGTTCCTCCGGTGCCCTAGGTTCCTCACCTTGGTCAGTTGGTGTTGTCTCGGGAATACCAATTCCCATTCCATCGTACACCATTTGTATGTACTCATTTTCATGTACAGACACTGAAGAGCTGCCCGCTTCGGTGTCGTAGTACCGAGTAAATTGGTGTGGCTCTCCGTGACACGTCCACCTTTCGTAATTGTGGACAAATCCATTGCATTGAAGATGATACTTGATGTCATCATCAGGTAGATAACATTTATTCCTACACTGCCTACACGAACACCTTATTTTTCCCTGGGCCCTATCGACGTTTGTGTTTCGATGACTTATACGCAAGAATGATTCTACTCCATTAATGAATTCCGATGTAAGTACTCCAATCTCCCGACAGGAGCGGTACATCCAACTACGGTCCATCACCTACAAATATGGCAATAGGCCACTTAAGATAAATCATTTTAATCAATACTTTGTGTTAGGTTGTGTGGTTTAGTTATTAAATACATATTCAATTCCATTAAAACTTTATAAAACCATTTAAAATACTGAAAGTTGTATAAGGCTTTTTTTGTAACTAGGCGACTTAAAATGCTAAAACCATATTCAATTCGGTGCCAAACTTTCTAATATCAAAGATCAAAATCAATTATTGTTGTCCATAAACTTATTACTACATTTTCATTACTACATTTCAAAATCAATTTCACAAAGTGTATCAATAATATATATTAATTTAATAACTCTAGCTCGATCACCGTATCAACCTCACTTGTAACATTTTACACAACAATATATTAAATGAAAGAATTAATTCAACGAGGCCATAAACTTATTGCTTGCACATATGTAAATTCATCTTCTCGACTCGCGGACTCTAATTATGCCATTACACAGTGAAGACACCAAATATTCAAATTAAAATCGTACAAAACAAGTCATGACGGCATCCAACATACTAAAAATACCACTTTTCTTGTCGGTTAAAAGATAATCAACACATATAAATAGTTTTGCACATATTAATCCCTTTGACAAAAACCACAATACTAAACATGTAATCGAGTTTAACAAAAACCACAATACAAAAACCACAACACACAATCCCTTTGCACATATAAAAACATAATCGAATTTAACAAAAATCACAATACCAAACATTTGACTACTAAAGACCAAAAATGTAATCGAATGAGGAAATTGTTCAATCGAGTAGCAATAATCGTACCTCGAATGTGTGTGGCTCGAATGGAAGGGGGGCTATAGGCGGCCTGGGGCGGCGGTGGCGGCAAGGGCGGCAGCAGGGGCGGCGGGCAGTGGCGGCAGGGGTGGCAGGGGCAGGGCCGGCAGGGGGTGCAGGCGGGCAGGGGCGGCAGGGGCTGGAGGGGCGGGTGGAGAACGGCGGAGGTCGCTCGGTCGTGGCGGGATGGAGGCGCCGGTGGTTGCGGTGGCGATGGCGTCGTTCCCGGAGAGCTTGGTGGCGCGATGGCACTCGAGTGGGCGGCGGCGCTTGCGGGTATTCGAGGGGGGATGGTCGGTGGCCGGCGGGGGTCGGAGAGGACGCTGGTGGTGGTCGGGAGGCTGCTGGTCGGAGGTTGATGGTGAATGGGAGGTGATTTTGTGAGTGAAAAAATAGGGCTGTAACTGCGCGATGGGGAAGATAAATCCCTAGATCACCGACCGCACGTCCGGTCGGTAGTGCGGTCGGTAAATCCGACCCGCATAAGCTCGGTCGGCAATTGCGGTCGGTATTACCGACCGCAAAAACGTTGGTCGGGAAACTGGTCGGCGCTATCCCGGACCCCCCATAACGGCTCTATGTTACCGACCGACATGATGCGGTCGGTAATGCGGTCGGCAAATCCGACCCGCATCATGCCGGTCGGTAATTGAGGTCGGTAAACCTCATTATTCTTGTAGTGGGCTATCCCTTACCGACCGGCTGAACCCTTATTTCTTGGTGATTTTTTCTACTCTGCAGGTGTCAACCCTAATTTATTACAGAAATCTACTCCCTCTGTTTTTGAAATATTGAAACATTTGGGAATTGGGTACTGTTCATATACACATTTGACTTAATATTTTATCATAGTTATACAAGTTAAAACATATAGTCAAGTGGAATCTTGTTAGATTTATCTCGTCGAGTAGTTTTTAAATATCGAACTTTTAGAATTTTCACTTGTACCGAACTTGAGTTATTAATGGTTTAAAATATGCATTAGACTGCGTATTTAATTTGCTTGGTTTCATTGAAAAATTACCATTAGAAATTTGCACTAGAACCATGAGAACGTGAGACCTAAAGGCCATCCCCCATCAGGCACGCTTATGATGCTTGGGCCTCCATAACTATGGAAACCTTCTTGTTTTGCAATTCTTAAAGAAATTGAGCCTTACTTCTCGAAAAACTTTGGATCCGCCACTGATTATTGTAGATTTTTTTGGTAAACGATATTATACTAGACCTTTTTTTTTTTGGCAAAGCCGAAGCCATGTAATATAGTAGATTTAACCAGCATATAGTAATAATAGATTTGATAAAAGATGTTTGGTAGATAGCATAAAATACTTAGCAAATAACATATCTAATATATACTCCCTCCATCTCACTAATTTCGTCTCACTTTTCTTTTTGGTCCTTCCCATTGCAATTGTTACATTTCCCTTTTAGGAAATAACAAAATATTAATTATCAAAGTCACTCTCATCATATCACAGCAATAAATAAATAAATTAAAATTTCAAATACAGGTATCACATCACACATAAATAAATAAATAAATAATTCAAATTTATTATAATCATTACATCACATAAATTCATAATTTACCCATACTTTAAACACTAATGTACCATTACATCAAATACTAACTATCCCCTACATAAAATATCGTACCCAAAAGTTTTGGGGTCACTTTTAGAGGGACGCAGGGAGTACAATTTTGCGATATGTTATCTACTCTGAATATGCTTCAAAATCTAGCATATTGAAAATTTGTATATTATATTGATTAATATCTACTCTCCAATATGCTACTTAATAAATTAGCATATAGGCTGATTAAACATACTAAAATAAACAATATATATACTATATATAATTATATACATGTTCTTAATATTTTTGCAATCAAACATAACCCCAATAAATGTCTAGTAATGTGATCTAAAGAGCAATATTTTTTTTGCTGTACTGCTAAAGAGCAATATTGAAAAAAAAAATAGTATAAATATATAAAATGTCAATTATTATATTTTTTTTTATTTTTAAAAAGACAACTACTTCTATTTAAAATGGACAATATATAAAAACGGGTTCGCCACTCCCTATTTTACCAGAATAATGGAGACTATATATTTCTAATTAAAATCATTAAATATACTAAATCCTATATTTAAATAATTTAACTAGACCAGAAAATACCACATATATAGAATTTGGCAACCTTAAGAATTAACCAAATATTTTTCGAATGGTAGTGGCTGCTAAAAATCACTGTCTTCTTGTGTTTAGGTGAATACCAGAGTATCCTTAGGCCACATTGGATCCAAGAATAATCTCTCGAGGATCTGCAAGGGCAATTAAGGGCGCCTCTCCCAAATCAATTTTTTGCATACACAAGGCTCGAACCCGAAACCTTGCTTAAACGACTAGAGCCCCCATCCACTCAAGCCAACTGCTGTTGGTACTGTCTTCTAATGTTGTAGTTGTGAACAAAATAATGACATTGAATTTCACACAAATTCATCATTAGTAATTCATATCTACATAGCAAAGATGTTGTTGGTACAAGACATAAATTAAATTGATAAATTTTTTTATTTTAAGTTAATAAAATTTTAGATATGATTTGATTAGCTATGCAACTACTGAATTTTTGTTGTAATATCACTATAATGTATATCAATTATAACCTAATTCTCCTCAAAAAAATTATAACCTAACTTTTTCATTTTTTTTTTTTTTGCTGTTATCCTTAATTTCAATGTATATTTCATTACTTTTGTGACGCAACTAAAATGTTTTTCTTAATTCGCGGATGCATATGTACTACTACTACTAATAATAATATTTGTGGAGTAAAATTATTTTTAGAGGTTTCATCCTAGCTATATAAGCATTAATTATATGGGAAAAAATGCAAAAATGGTGCCATAACTTTGCTAATATTCTCCAAAATGATCCCATCAGGCCTCAATAACTCATATTTGCTGGCGTGGCACCTAATTTGTGTAAATAATTAATTTAATTGTACCATGTAGGTATCACGTAGGCATAGATTAAATTTGACCTATACATTTGGACACTTTCTAATCTTACTTCTAATTTAATGGTCCCCTTCCAACTCTGCAAGTACGCAGAAAATGTATTTGAAAATATCCATATGTGTGGGTTAAACTCAGTCAATGCTTAAGTGACATCTACATGATATAATTAAATAATTATTTACACTAATCTCATGCCACGTAAGCAAATGTGGGTGATTAAGGCATGATGGGATCATTTTGGAGAACATTAGCAAAGTTAGGGCACCAAATTAGAAAACTCCAAACTTATGGCGCCAAATTGGAAAATTGACAAAGTCACGGCACCATTTTGGCATTTTTTTCTTAATTATATGTATACCCAGATTATTTATATATGCAAAACTACTGACCATAAATATTATGTTAAATGGGTGCATGTGCATGGTAATAACTCTAATTTTGTTACAGGGAGATAATACATTATAATTATTTTAAATTCACAATTTAATGATGGTTGAGATGTTAATTTTATTTATATACAGAAGAATAGAGAATAGAAACCTTAGTAAATATTTTTAAGCTATCAAGTTATTAATTATAAATATTTTTAGTATTATAATAACCTTAGTAAATTTGGATGGTGGGTGGGGTTGGGTGTGGGAGAGTGACAGGTAGTTATTAAATGGGTGCATGTGCATATATGGTCATGCCGCCATTGTCGGTTGCACCTTTTATTTATTTTTATTTTTATTTTTATGGAATCTAGTCATTTTCTTTTTCATAAAAACAATAATCCTTAATTATCATTTATGAGGGTACGCTTTTTTGATTAATTAATTAGCTTTTTATTTATTTTTTTTACTTGGATAAATTAAGCTAACTATCTTACAGTCTATAAGGACAGAACCCATGATTTCGAATCCTGCCTCTTCCCTCATTATATAATCGTACCCATTAATCCAAATTCAATTCATCATACCTGGATGAGGATTTAGTCAATTAGTTAAGTCTATTGACTTCCTCTCTTTAGGCTGGAATTCGATTCCTCACCTGGCTACCTATCCATTCCCTTTGTCCCTTTATAATTTGTGTGGCATGAGTTCCCATCACCCGTTTTTTAACCTGTATAAGTTGTTTAACAAACAAAATAAAAAATAAAAAATTCACTGCATCAACCATACGATTGAAAGGAATGAGACTTGACTATTTGACCAAGTACTTAATCCAATATATCCAAACTATCCTTTATGTAATAAAGAAATGATGAACGCTCATGCCACAATTATGCCACAGTATGATGCAAATTTTTAGTTAATTGGATCATTTAGACCCAATATATGAAAAATATATAAATAAATAAATAATCTAACAAATTATTACACTGAAAAAATAATTCATTTTACCATTTAAGGAACCAACGTTACAATGGAATTGCGTCCAGGATATCATACAAAACTTTGTCGAAAATGTTAATTATGAATTTATGATATATTTCTATCTATAGTAAAGCAATTATTAAATATGAATACGAGCCTAATAATAATGAAAGTTTGACATATGAAAGGCATATATGTGCATATGATGTTGACTACTGTCTAAAATATATACTCATTGAATTTTAATAGGATTTGGACGATTCTGTCACTTTCATCAATTTTGTAGCAATGTCAAGAATATTCAAGTACTGAAAGCAATATTGAAACTGCTATAATATTTAATTTTATTTTCCACATGGATTACAGTTTTAGGAGGTGTCAATTATTTTATACATAGATTGCCAGTTCTCATCCATTCATCAGTGCAATAGGAAATTCGTATATAAGAAAATGAGACCTTCAAACAGTATATTTTAGACCACCTCATAAAACATAGCCAGGATTATATTTTATACACTACTCTGCAATACTTTCTACAGCTTGTGAGTATATTTTTTAGACATTAGAACATTCACAAACACAGCTGCATTAAAAATAAATATAAAACCTAGCTCAGTTGGGTTGGACTATGTGAATCGATTTATAAATTTGATAGAATAAATTGAAATCAATTTTGGGTTTAATTCACCATAAATTTATCTCAGCACTCAAAGTCAATCTCTTACTTGGGCATCATGTTCAACATAAGAAAGCTAAGAAGTCCATCTCCCACCATATAAAATTTAATTTTACTAATCTTTATCCTGGCATTAAGTAAAAATTACAATATTTTTCTTGCAATTTATAATTGAGAACGGTATGGTGCCATACATATTTTTTTTTTAAAATAATATCTTCAAATTACAAATAATTAATTTTTTTGACTACGCAAAAATAAAAAAAAAAATTCTGTCATTTTTTCAGTATCTCACTCCATTGTACAGGCTAATTCGAGGGATTGAGACCCCTTATGGACCCAGCCCCTATAATTGACTCAAGGCTTGATTCAATATCTCACCACAGACTCAATGAGAACTAATAATTAATTTTTAATATTAAAAATGAAAAGTAAAAATGATATGTGTACAGGTGTTTAAAATTCATAGTAATTTATAAATATACACACATATATTTTATTATAATCCCTCCGTCCCATGTTATATATTGGAAAAAATGGTCAAGTTGGCTCTTGTTAAAATCGTAGAAATATATATAAGTTTTAGAATTTATATTTTACATAATTCTTTATTGTACGTATTTTGAGATATCAACGGTTGAAAAAATATATTGGATTGTGTGCAGAAATCAAACATGATAGGCCGCTACAAGAATGTGTTATTGGTCTTTTAGACTAAATGACTTTATAGTGACCAACAGGAGTCAAGTTACTGTACGAATTAGGGAGAATATGCATATGTAGACATGATGCAAGAGTAGGATTTTTTATTTTTATTTTTGGATAAGCCGAAGCCAGAGAAAAATGATGCAAGAGTAGATTTTATGATAAGTTAAAAATACCATCACAAAACCACGCCCCGACATCACCTTTATAAACATCACATAAAACCACCTGCAGCTTCACTTTCTTACCTTACCGTCACAAAAATACTTTCCCCTATTACAGTTTGTATATGCAGTCTGTACTGTAACATTTTCCCTATATTGATAAGATCAAGGTCGGAATAATTATTAATATAGATCACTATAAGATCATTTAGCCTAAAATATCACTAGCCCAACTTTGCACCGACTTATTTCAATAAAAGTTAATAAACATTTTAGTCCACCAGAAGGAGGCATGGAAAAAAACCCAAATAGTCCCATAATTTTTCAACATTTCTCAAAAAGTACATTTTCTTTTTTGAAAATAATATACTTCATTTGCTAGCAAAAAGAATTCAAAAGATCCAAAGATCCCGTAAAAACAAAAACAGGATACAAATCACTGGTTATAGCCTGACAATTCCTATAACTGAATTCGGCACACCACAAACATAAAAATAGCATGGAAGCTATGTCTGAAATCCACTATCGTTCCATATCAAATCACAAGACAAGTTTATCTGGCAGCTTTTTCAAACAAACATTAGCAACTCAAGCCAATGTGCTGACATGTAAATCCAGATGAAGCAAAACATGTCGTCTTCATATTGTGATTTACTTGATGTATTGAGAAACCCACTTGAAGCCATCTCCATATATAACCCATTTTGCGAACGATGCTGCACATAAATACCTCTATTGGACGGACATTGGAATCTGCCAGGTTCACTTTTCCTTTCCCGGTCGTTATGCCCATTAAACCCATGTGGTAACGCAGCTTGTCTTCAGATGCTGCATAAGGGATATCGATCTTGTTCCCCAAAATCAAGAATGGAACAGTGGCCAATGACTCATCGGACAGGAGGGCGTCAAGCTCCTTCTTGGACTCAGCAAACCTCTCCTTGTCATAATCATCCACCAAGTAAACTGCATCGACCTTGGCATAATAATCCTTCCAAACTCTACGGGCAATCTGATGACCACCCAAATCAAATGCCTTGATGAACTTGATTTTCCCAATACTCAGCTCCTCTGAAGTAGGATATTGAGTAGGCTGATGCTGTACCAATCTCTCGTCTTTGAGCATATGAAGCAGCGTGGTTTTCCCAGCGTTATCAAGGCCCAAGAACAGAATTTTCGCCTCCTTCTGCTACAGTTCCAGAGACGCAAGAACTCCGTAGAACCAATCGACCAAGAACATCGCTGCTTATGTATACCTACCAGTCTTTTTGGTGGTGTGTCACTGATTAACCCGCCACAGTCCACCTCAGATCCGAAGAAACCAAAAAACGAATGGGTGAAAATTGAAAGCTGCCACAAGACCGAGGTTGGTGATCCCTCGGTGACTCTTGGCAAGAGTGAGCTGTGAGCCCACCGAATTTTCTCCGATGCTAGTTTTGCGCTTTAATTATTGAATTAACTTAATCCATCCCATAAATATTTTAATCCCATTGTCAAAAAATACATTAATTATTGAATTAACTTAATCCATCCCATAAATATTTTAATCCTTGCCAAATGATCCCGAAGCCCTTTAATTATTCTCCAAGCTGAAGTGGCAATAGGATTTGAATGGTCAATGGTCTTTGACCCTAGTTTTACCCTTACTTGGCGAGTGGGTGGACTCCTTTGGAGCTCTAGCTCCATATGGAGAAATCTTACAGAGACATAGGATAGCCGAGAGCACCTGCTACATCAAGAAGCGTAGACACCAGCGGATCACAAGGCCCCTGTTTGTCCAAACTAAAGCCATTTCTAGTCTCAAGGTCTATCTTGACATTGCTGGAGAACTGAGGATAAGGCTCCTGCAACTTATTGTTCCCCAAAGTAATATTCACAATTCTGGGCAATTTCATCGAAGTAAGCGGCACTACACCGGACAACATATTATCTCTCAGCTACAAATTGATGAAATTGGTACAATTTGACAAATCGCGAATCCCGCCGGTGAATGCGTTAGAATGAAGCCAAACCTGTGAGAGCTGAAGCATATTATCCAAGACATCAAGGTTACCTAACAATCCATTCCCTTCTCTTTCTTTCTGGTTATTGAGCCAGGGGTTTTAAATGTCGGAGCCGGAGAAAGATCCACGCGGATATTGGCTGAGACTGTTGTAGGAAAGCTTCAAGTCCGTCGACGAAGCGGAGGAGGAGTCAAAAAAATCAGGGATGGTTGCAGTCTGGCATTGCTAGCAAGGAAAGAGGAGATTTGTGCTCTGAATGCGATAAGAAGGATTCCCAGGGGGCAAGATGGCCGTTCTCGCCGAGACTGGGAAAGCTGGAGTGGAAGTCACGAGGAAGGGAGGTACAACCATTGCTGTCAAGGTAGATCGTTTGGAGGGAGGACATGTTGCAGACGGAAAGAATGGATCCCGTGAGGGAGTTGTTCTAGAGGGCTAGGATTTGCAGGGCGGGAGAGCTGAGTCAATTTGGGGATTTCTCTCCACTTATGAGCTGCTATTCCAAATAACCAATCCGGACTCCATGTAAGCAATATACGCGGGTCAAAAATGATTGACCATACTAATCCTTTTGCCACGTCACTTTGGAGAGCAATTAAAAGGTTTTGGGACAATTTGGGCAAGAATTAAGTTATTTATGGGATGGATTAAGTTAATTCAATAATTAGTGGATTGTTTGAGAAATTTTGAAAAATTATGGGACTATTTGGGTTTTTATTTTTTATTTTTTCAGAAGGCATGATTTCTACATTTAGGCCATGATAAAATCAATTTTCAATTTCCAGTTTTGACCAAATTAAGGTCATTTGGACTTTTAAAATTACCATTGACCCCACCAACTTTTGATTTATTACACTTTGACCCCATTAATTGACTTACCAACTTTTGCCTTTTTCACTTTGACCCCAAACTTCAGATTTTTCATTAAATTAAATCCAATGACCACTCATCATGCTTCCGATAATTAAATTAAGTACTAAACTTCATACCTTGGGTTTGACGCCTTGCTGCCGGGTTTCTTAAGCTCCGAGATTTTACAGACTTCCTCCAACCACGCAGCCGCGACCGATGGTTCACCGATTCTTGACTCCTTCAGCAACAAACAATACAGTCCTATTTCGTTTCCTACCATAGGACGTATCAAGATATGTGTAAAGGGTTTTAACTAAATTATCGGGATATTTGGAATACTGGAAGCGTGGATTTTATTGAAGAAATATTAAAAGACAACAAAGCCTTACCAAACTTTATTTTATCATGCATTTTTGGATGGGTTAGTTTGGCATCATTATCACCACGTTTGCTGCGAAATATTATAGGCATTATCCCGTTGAATGCCTTTTCCTGCGCAACACATGTATCTCATTTCCACAACTTGTGGTAAATATTAACAAATTTCTCTTGTTATATTGAACATATTTTGTAAAGGATTGTATGAAATTATTACCTAACAAAATATCTGCTCCTGTATCATGAAAATAAATAGGATGCATTTTTACCTTGTACCAAGGCGTAGCAAATGCTCCTCCTATCATGATGGCCTGTCGAATACCCTTATATAGTACTAAGATTTTCTGGAAAAAAACTCTTCCTGCAATAATAGGTAATGTTTCCATAGCTTCGCTACGGAAAACTCCTGGTTTTACCGTGCAAATACCTGTTCCTGAATCAATATATGCTTCAAAACATTTCGACTAATATTGTTCATATATTATACCTACTGAGATATAAATGGGAAATGGACTTGTCATTTAATGCTGATGGTATGACCCTTCAAACTAAATTCTATTCCATTATCCTTCCTTACCCATGGTTTATGACATTCGAGAAAACTTAATCCCAAAATCATAACCTGTTGTCTTTTCCGGCGGTGCCTAAGACTCTGATTTCGTGTCCCGCTATTTCAATTGTTCCTTCATAGGTTCCAATTGATGGCTGCTGCAAGTAGTATAGGTCATCATATGGAAAACGATTAATCTTTTGAGTGATGTCAAATATAACTCTTATCTATTTCAATCCTTCAAGGCATTTAATCCTTATATTATCTACCCCAATGAACTGAGGAGTTAGATCTTTGATGAACTCCTTTCCTTTATATGATATAATTCTTTCTTCCGTGAAAGACATACGGCTTGCATACTCAATTCTAGCACTCGTTGATCTGTCTAGAATTGGGTGATCTCTTATTTGTATGTCTACTCTCCTAACCTTAGAATCTGGGTAGGATTTGGAGTCATGAATTTAGCAAATTCCTTGAAAATTCTAGGAATTTCTATATACTCTTTCCTAAGAAATAAGTCAGAATGATGACTATTGGAAAGTGCATAAGAGATTCTATAAGTTATAGAATATTGTTTATTCGCTTCTTTCATGAGATATTTTCTTTCGAAATATTGATGAAGGGTTAGAACTCTGCTAAAATCTTAGTCAGCTAAGTTGTAGGAAATTCTGGGATGAATGTCAAACATCAACTTCCTCGCATATAAATTTCCTACCATAGTTCCAAGAAGACCATATCTAAGGTTATTGATTCTTCTATCAGTAACTGATAGATGTAATTTAGAATCAATACCTTCAAGAAGGTTGCCTTAGACTACCACTATCAATGACAAGGTCCCCATCAGGATCCACCTCCATGTCACTATTTAATTTATAAAAAAATCAAAATTAGATTGGTGGTCTCTCCTCTTGGTCGACCAACCAAAAATTCCAACTCCATGGTCCCCTATTCACTCACAATGAAAATTTGACACTTGTATTAATTTAGTGGTTAATAAATTAGATTGGTTTTATTTATTTATAATTAATATATATATTATTTAATATAATTGTAGGAAATATAAAATATATCAAAATTTTTATTTTTTAATTCTCTACAAATAGAGATCACTTTTGCTATATTTTTGTTAAATATAGAATATATCAATTTTGATATATTTAACCCATTTTAAATTTTATATTAAATAAAAAATATATTAATATTTTAGATTTTTTATTATTTACAAATGAGTTAAATATTTTATATTTCTGATACAATAATTTTTTATATTTCAACGTAATTTAAAATTGTATAAATTAAAATAATTATATAGTGGTTGGATGGTTGGGTGGTTATTGATAGAGTATGTAAAATTGGGGTGGTTGAGTTGGGATGGATATTGATGAGTTGGAGAAGAGATAAATTAATTAAATAATGAGATGGTTGGATGGTTGGGTGGTCGGAGTGGTCATATGGATAGAGGTAGTCTTAATTACTACTTCAATGGCTCCTATATGGATCCATTTCATAGTAATGACAATCTCCTCTTTCATCCTGCTTAATTCCTCAAGCATTTCATCTTTAGGAATTAATTGCATATCCATAACATTACAAGTAAGTTCCATAGGAATTGCAAACTCACCTACACTTACCTTGTAAATGATATTATGTCTTCTCTGGTTGAGTCTCATTTGATTGAGAACTCGACCAATTCCGCCAATTCTGAATCCGTCATATAGGCTGAGGTTGGAGTCTTGTCGCATTATTCTTTCCATGGTTCGATTCGAGATCGTCATCCTTGAAAAGAATCCAGGTTTTCAGTGGTCTGAATCCTGTCCTCTTCAGTCAGACTCGGTTGAAGATCCATCTGAGTATGAGTCCAAGTCGCTTTTCAATTCTTCCTCGTAGATGCTTTCATCTGAGGGGATGTCTTCAAATTGATATATTGGTATAAGGTTTCCATGGTAGATTGCTTCCAGGATATCCTCTGTGGCTTCGTACATTCGTATCTCACGATTCTGAGGGCAATCGGTGAGATATGTCCTCTGACCCCGCACTTCCAACAGTTACAGTCTTTGAAACTTTCGTTGGTTCGGGTATGGGCTCGTCTAAATGCGTTCTTTTTGACGTTGTTCTTCCTCTGCTCCTGGCTGCTGAGCTAATTAAGCCTTGGGATGAACCCTTCGTCGTTCCCGTCAGAAGATGAATTCCCATCCTGAGTTGTTTAGAAGCAATTCAAACAACTTACTTACAGGGGAGATACCAGGGAAACTTGCACACCTCAAATCCCTTACAGTCCTTGATCTGTCCTATAATAAACTTGTTCGAGTGATATCATAAGGCCATCAATTTAAACATTTTCAGCATCTTCTTTCCAGGAAACAAAGGACTTCGCAGTTTCCCTCTTGGAAAATCGATGAGAATGGTGCAAGTGTTGTTGGGGATCATCATTCTCGTGAATGAAAAAATAAGTTAGGTTTATCCTAGATACAGGGCTAGTTTTGTACTGAAATTTAAGAATTCTCAACATCAGTTTTGTTATTTCTTCTTTGTGCCAACATTAACACAAGACTTCCACTGAAATAAACAATAGACTTTTAAGTATGAATCTCATCGAGAAAAGAACATTTATTCAATCAATCAATACAGGCCAATGGCTAATACATATAGTAGATTTATTCTATGCCATTGACAGCACTGATAAAAATTATTTAACATCCAGTGAAAATTCTCAGGAGAGAAATTTCAATACTATATCCTCATCGTCTCAGGCAATAATTTGTGTGGACACCCATCTGGCCTTGGAAGCCAATTATACTTATTGGTATTCTGAAAATATATACCATCCGGCCTTGCTTCCCACGGGCAATAATGATCGGAAATTTTACAAGCTTCCGCTATATCCCCGTCATAAGCATTAAAACATCGCTCCAACTTGTCCCAGTAAAAATGGCAAAAGAACAATGTTTTGGCGAAGAAATCTCGACAAAATGTCCAACTGTACATTTGACCAGGTAGAAGTTCATGATACCCTAAATCATCGTCTTTAGATTGACAACGCAAAACGAGTGAATATTGAGGAGTAAGATTATTTTTTATCTGAACAGTATATCTCCTGTCAGGGCAACTTTCTTGTAGCGGTAGGGAATAAACATGGATGGTATAGAGGAGGAAGAAGACGATTATCAGGGCTTTCATCTTATATTCAGGATGGTTAATTTATTTTTTGATCTTTGTCGTTGTATATTGTATTACAGTCTGTATGGGTTGGCTTGTGTAATATAATATCTTATTTATAGGAAAATTCTACCCTATATCATGCAAGTATTTATGCAGGTTACATATATATTAGGATAATCCATTCAAAGTGAAATAATTTGCAATGTGTATATATATTTTTCAAAAAACTTAAATATAAGGAAGTTGCCTCAATTATGGCCTCATCTATATCTATATCATATATAACAACAGCATCCCTTATGAACAATAACCTATCAATTTTCTTTCATAAGAATCCCCTATGATCAGTAAACTACATATTTCCTCAATATTCATTTTCTGCACGCAATCCAATATACATTTTTAATGCTTAATAACTACAAGTGAAAATTCTAAAAGTTTGATATTTTAAAACTACAAGATGAGACGAATCCAACGAGATCTCACTTGACTATGTTTACTCTTCTATAGATACTGTATAAACATGAATCAATGTTAGATAATAAACAATAACAAAGGTCAATCATTTTTCACTATCCAAAAATGGAGTAATTATATAAAAGTATAATGTACTTTTAAAATATAGGAGAACCAAATTTGAGCGAAAATTCACATTAGATAATTTAATTTCATTAATTATTATGGATAGAAAATACTACCAAATATAAAACTTGGCCTCGGCCCTCCTTCCCCTCGAAAAAAATATATTATCAAATATGTAGCAAAAACATTATGAGTTGATATTATATTGATTATTTAAATTTAAATATAATTTCGTTATTTGTTATTATTCTTACTAAATATTTTATTAATTGAAATTATATTTAATATGATAAAATTTTTAATAAATACTTTATAGATTGATATTATATTCATCAATGAATAACAAATATTTGTATTAGATATATTAACTATATTAGATAATTATAATACGATAATAAGTTCATCAAACTGTGGTCATACATCCACAAAATTATATTATTATGAAATTCGTACGATTGTACATTCAATAATGTTTTTTGCATAATCATTTCTAAATTGAATTTATCATAGATTTATTCACAAGAGTATGTTCTTATATTTTCCAATTTAATTTGGAAATATTGTGAAATTTCTAATTTCTCAAAGCTTTAGGGTGAATTAATATATATAAATCAGTTACTAAGTACAACTGTGATTTCATATACTTCATTTACCTATATATTCCATTAGAGCCGTGAGTAGAAAGTCTTTATCTATCATTTTTCATTTTTTTTTCTCCTTTCAGATTATTGTTGTAGTATAATATTTTTTTTAAGGCACTAATTTATAATATATAAATTATTAGTAGTGGCATATTGTCTATTGCTTGGTTTCTGTACAATTATTGTCTATTGTTTAATTTTATTTATTAAATGTAATTTTTTTATTTATGTTTTTCAGATTCAACTTTCCCGCCCATTGGGCGGGGGTAATACTAGTATTACCAATAACAGTTGACTTGAGTGTATTGGAGCTCTAGTCGCTTAAGCAGGTTCGATCTTTGCGTATGCAAAAACTTATTTTGGAAGAGGTGCGGTGCGTTTCATTGCCCATTATTGAGGAATTAATCTGGAGTCAAATGTGGGCCGGGATACACAATTATATACCAAAAAATTATGACCTCATATCAATACAAGCTTAGTCAATTTAACTAGATTATAGTATTTTTTGTGTTCCCAAAATTTTATAATTAGATTTGTAACGTATAAAGGAATGCTGGTTAATTATACATATATACTAGTAATATCTGCCCGTGAGATACACCGGACAATATAATTTCATCAATAAAATAAAGAAAATATTTAAAAGATATTAATAAATTTTTTAAAATATACATAAATATACTATAGTCTAAGAACATTACACTACCAACTTTTCAACTTCAGGAATCAACTGGCTTATACAAACTATTTCGGATACAACAATCAATTGTTGATAATAGCATGCACTTTAATGTCCTTAAGAAGAAGTGTAAATTAAGAATCATGGTAATTATTATACTTTTTTGCTGTTTTTTGCAAGACACGCAATCAAATTACCAATGAATAATCTAGAAGAAAAAATTGAAACAAAGATCTTCGAGAGGCGATAACCCCAAGTAATTGCAATTTACATATAGGTATATTAATTAAAGAAAAAACTATTTGATAGTACCACACATTTTCCTTGCACAACCACTAAATTAACTTTGAAGTGCTTCGATGCAGAAAACTAAATTTCAGAATGAGAAATATAGATAGATCTCTCATAGATAGATTCTATGTCATTAGTACTAAAATACCAAATCGCAACTCAAATGTCAAATTAACCGGATAAAAAAATGAAAGTAAAACCAAATAAATAAAAACAACTTATTACTATGCAAATTGATGACCACTCCAATACTAACGCATGAACCACCATCTAAGGATATCTGCATTCAAAGCCAAGATAAATGAATATGTGAAAAACCACATGATCAGAAACCATAGTTTTGAAAGAAACACTAAATATATATCATCAAATTAAATGAAGTACTCCCCCCGTCCCATTATTTATGTCTCACTTTTCTTTTTGGTCCGTCCCAACACCTTTGTCTCATTTCCATTTTAGGAAATCATTAAATATTAATCACCCACCTACACCCATCACATCACATCAATAAATAAATATACTAAAATTTTAAATCCACTACCACTAATAAATTTCTACTCACAACCATCACATCACACATAAATAAATCAATTAAAAATTCAAACACATTACAATCGCATCATATCAATTACTAATTTACCCTTTCTTTAAACATTAATCTACCCTTACATAAATACTAACTATTCCACATAAAATACCGTGCCCAAAGGTTTTGAGACACTTCTAGTGGGACGGAGGGAGTAATATATATTCGCATAAGAATGAGATGACTGATCTTATATAAAACTCTTTAGAGCGAACCATTGATCATAATACTCTATCTAAGTAATGAGATAGTAATATTTACATGCACTATCTATTTAATTGAATATTTTAATGAATTTAAATTAGTTCAATTAAAAAAAAATTTATTCAAATGTATTATAAGTTATAATATAAAACTAGTATTTTATAATTCATTTAGAATTCAAAATAAATTAATAATAAAAATTAAATACATTTTATCACTAATCGTTACATCTCTCGAGACAATGGTATTAGTATTATCATTAATTATTGAAATAATAATAAAAAAAGAATATATTTTTTGAAATTAATGTAAATTAAAATATTTTCAATGAAATTCCCATCTTCAAGACCATTAATTATTGAATTAAATAATAATAAAAAATATTTTATGAAAATAATATAAATTAAAATATTTTGAATGAAATTTCTATCTTGAAATAATTATATATTTTTTAAACTTTTCAATTCAAGAGTTTTTTCATGAGTGGTAATAATGATATACACCCTCTATTTAATTCATTTTTTTGTAAATTTTTTTATTAGTATTTATATAGAAAAAAGATAGAAATAATATATGTGATAACTGCACTTTCTTTTTATTAGTTTTCAATTCAAAGGTTTTTATGAGTGTATAATAATTAATTATTTAATTCCTTTATTAGTCTATTTTTCTTTATACTTTTTTATATTTATATGGAAATTAGATATATTCATATATAGAACAATTAATGTGTAGGAGAGAGAAATTTTGGTAAAAAAATTATTAATGAGATAGTAATAATTAGAGCTGTAAACGAGCCGAACCGAGCCGAGCTTTGGGTGTTTGATCTCGGCTCGTTAAGCATTCGAGCTCGGCTCGTGTTCGTTTGCTAAGGAATTCGAGTTTGAAATCGTGTTCGAGCTTGGCTCGTGAAAAAGTTCGTGAGCTCGAGCTCGAGTTCGGTTCGACTCTTTTAGTTCAAACGGGCCAACTTACCCTTTTGTTTTGTTTAGCTCGGCTTGTTTGAGCTCGTTCGGTTCAATTAAAAATTTATCAAAAAATTATGAATCTTTCATCCAATCAAGGATTAGCTGTTTTTTTCCACAATATTGAAATTGTCAAACAAACATATACGAACATATAAAATTACAAAATTACCCCGTTAACGAACATATACGAACACTTTCGAACTGTTCGCGAACAAGCTCGTGTTCGTTTGTTAAACAAGCGAGCTCGTGTTCGTGTTCGAGCTTGGCTCGTTAAGCTTTACAAACGAACAGTTAATGAACGAACACGAATCGAACCGAGCTTTGTTCGCGAGCTGTTTGTTTGTTTTACAGCTCTAGTAATAATCAAATGCATTTTCTATTTAATTCAATATTTAATAAATTTAAATTAGATCAATTTAAAATTTTAGATTCAAATGTATTATAAGTTATAGTATAAAATTATTATTTTATAATTTATTTAGACTATATTAATATATAATAAAAATTAAACACTTTTATCACTAATCATGACTATTGTATTAGTATTATCATTGATTAATGAAGAAATAAAAAGAATATTATTTTTGAAATTAATATGAATTAAGTATTTTCAATATAATGAAATTCCTTCTAATTTCTTTTATACTTCTTATTTATATTTATATAAGAAAAGGATAGAATAAAAAATATAAAGAGCAATTAATGTGGAGGAGAGAGGGGTTTTGGGGGGAAAATTTATGGAGAATACTCAACTTTAGTACTCCTATATTATAGATATATATCTCCATAGCCTATGAGGGAATGCTTTTGATTATTTCATTTAGATTAACCATCTGTGGAGTTTAGATTACAGCTTAGATTATATATATAGCTTCTAGAATCTAGATTTTATTTCATTTCACCATTTACCTTTATGGTAAATAAAAATGAGGCAGTTGTTTTTCAATGATTTGAATCCTGCAGTTAAAGCAAGATCTGTGAGGTGCTACACTATAAAGTCGTTCAATCTTTTGAACGCATTTTCTATGGTTCACAGAATCACATACCTAAATAGAGTAATCCAGTGTGGGATTGGGACTTGACCCAAGTGGTCAAGTTTTCTGACTCTCAACGTGAAGGTTGAGGGTTCAATTCCTACCCGACCCCCTATCCATCCCTTTGTCATTTTGTAATTGTATGGCTTGAGTCTTCACCACATTTTCCCTAACCTGTATAGGGTTTAGATTGTATAGGCTGTTAAGGAAAAGAAATAGAGCAATCTAGTGAATTCAATATAATTTTATTCGGTTTTGTTTTCTTAGTTTCTATTGACAGAGTTAGAATTTAATGTTTCGGCATATTATATCTTTCAAATTACTGTTCCAAAGAGTGTTGTAACAGTCCCGTTGCCGTATAGATTAGGGGGACTCTGCAACATGCAAATGTGATGGCAGAGTTTATAAATATGATGTAAGAGTGATATTCGGGGGAGAAAAATTCATTTAGTCTCATAAGTTTTTCAATTTTTAAAATCATTCCACAAATATCGAATTAGACGAATCCATCCCATAACTACCCTAATCATCGCTGAACCCATATTGGACGGGTTCAGCGATGATCAAGCTAGTTATGAGATGGGTTCGGCGATGATTAGTGAAAAAATCGGGTTTATGGACGAATTCGGCTATGAATAGGGTTGTTATGGGACTGCTTCTTCTTCTAGTTCGATATTTGTGGGACTGTTTTGGAATTTTTTTAAATTATGGGACGATAGATGTTATTTTTTCGTGATATTTGTGATTTAGTTATAAATGATATCATAAAACCATTACTATGTCCCCGCATCACCTTCATAACATCACCAAAATAACAAACGATAGGTGCAGATTCTGCACATTAATCAATCCGTGTTGTACATATAGTTTCAGATGTATTTACTCAGTATATGCCGATACAATATACGGAGTACTATATTAGAAATTTTATTGTTACCGAAAATACTCAAATGTAGGACTATATAAACAGGGTTGCAGTTACTTACTACCAGTTATTTGGTAGTACATCAATTCAATTAACTAGATTTGTAATGTATAAAGGATTAAAATTACCAAAAATAACGTCTTATATAATATGATATTCTATATACTACCTCCGTTCTTAAGAAAGTGACACATTTGAGTTTTTGACACTATTCATTATTCAACTTTGATTCACGTTTATACAATAGTTATAAAAGAAAAAACATAGTCAAGTGAGATCTTATTAGAATCGTCTCATCTTGTAGTTTTAGAACATCAAATTTTTATTTATATACAATGTGAGTTATTAATTGTTAAAATTGTGCATTGGATTGCGTGCACAGAGGATGTATTGCATTTTCATGAGAACGGAGGAAGTACATATGTATAATTTTTTATATGAAAAAACTCATATCGTCCTATAATTTAAAAAAATTTAAAAAACAGTTTCACAATTATCGAATTAGACGAATCAGTCCTATAACTACCATAATCATCGCCGAACCCATTAATGAAACCGGTTTTTCGGTAATCATTGGCGAACACGTTCCATAACTACCCTAATCATCGATGATTAGGTAGTTATGAGACAGATTCGTCTACTTCAATATTTGTGTGATTGTTTTGGAAATTTTTTGAATTAGGGGACAATATGGATTTTTTGTTTCCATTTTTATGAAGTATATTTTTTCTTATAAACTTTAAAAAAGTAATAAAATATCATTTAAAATACTATTGAAATTTTGTTTATTACTTTATCGGAAAGAATTTTGTTTATTACCTGAAAATGAGTATATATATTTAAAAAAAATAATTTTCAATTCATATAAAGTTATTTGTAGGAAATTATATATCTTTTAATTTTAAATACAACGATGATGAGGTATTACTCCGGAGGAATACAACGATGATGAGGTATCTCTAGTGGCCGATTTAGCATGGGCATAATTAATACTCTATCTGTCTCATTTAACTTGTCTTGTTTGACTTTTGCACACAATCCAATTCACTTTTTCAATCGTAAAATCTCAAAATATGTAAAATGAAAAATTATGTAAAATATATATTATAAAACTACATGATCATATGATTCTAACAAGATCCAACTCGACAATTTTTTTCCAAATATATACTTACTATAATATTGAGTCAAAGCTGAACAATGAACAGTGTCAAAAAGTCAAACAAGATATGTTACCTGGGACGGAGGGAGTAATCAATAAGTCCATGACTTCCCGGCCGTACGGCCGCTAAAGAGCAAAGGAAAAGAGGATCAAACATAGAATAACCAACAATAGTAATACACTTATGACCTCACTCAGATTGATGGCATCTTTGATTATTGCATCAAAAATGGTGTGTTCAAATTCAAGGGAAACCATCCTCAGCCGAGCGGAGCAGCAGCTGAAGGGCCAGGGCTAATGGAGTAAGTTTCATGGCTCTCCAAGGGGAAAAAAATTCCTACCACCAAACAATTTCTTACTTATACCATAAGAAAATGGAAAAAAAAACACCATTGGTCCCATAAGTTTTCCAAATTTCGATTTCAGTCCCTTATTAATTTCATTAACACAATCAATCCATTATTTTTGCTAATTTTTGCGTAATCCATCTCAAACCTCTTAATGACGCATTGCTGCTGACGTGACACCGGATTAAGCAAACTTATGGACCAATGGTTCTGGATTAAGCAAACTTACGTGGCGCCACATCAGCAGAAATGCGTCATTAAGAGGTTTGGGATGAATTTTTTTAAAAATTAGCAAAAATAATGGATTGATTGTGTTAATGAAATTAATATGGGACTGAAATCCAAATTGGAGAAACTTATGAGACCAATGATGTTTTTTTTTTTCATAAGAAAATAAAGTCAGAGCGAGAAGCCCTGCACTAAGAATAATCATTTTTCGATATGATAGGACCATATGCGAAACGACAAAATTGTAGATCTCCTGGTGCTTGAGGAATACTGGAAAAAAAGTATCAGAAAAAGGTTGATATGATGACTGATGAGTCATTTCGTCGTTCGATTAGTTATCTTGGGGTTGGGGTAGCTATACGGATTTGGAGAATGGCCAGCAAACTTTAGCTTATTGCAGATCCAATAGGCGATGTGCATCGAGAAAAACCTGAAAAAATATAGTAATTGCCATTGATGCAACACACAAAATTTAAAGTAGTTTGAAAGAATAAGGGCCGTTTGGATTGACTTTTGAAAAAAAATAGAAATCAAAAGCAGAAACAGAAATAAAAGCCAAAAGTGCAGGTTACTTTTGTGTTTGGATGGAATGTTTGAAAATCAATTTTTTTTTCGAAAGTGTGTTTGAATGTGTAAAAGTGAAAAGTGCTTTTGAAATGTGTAAATTACCAAAAAGGATATGCTATAGTATATATTTATAGTGTAATTTAAGGGAGTTGTTAGGGTGCGGAGACATGATCTACTGCGGATGTTTCTACACCGTTGATGCATTTTGTAAATTGATTGTTGAGATTAATTTAAGGTTAAAATAGTAAATTTGCGTAAAAATAAATGAACAGAAGTGAGTGAGTTTTTTGCTACTAATATATGAGTAATATATAATTCAGCGACAATTAATGTATAATTCAGCAACGAAACATGTATTATTTGTTATAAAAAAGTACCTAAAATGTTTCCAGTTGAGTCCTTGAATTGTTGATGAAAAAGTCGCTGAATTGTCCTTGATAGCGTAGATGAAGTGTTCTTAGTAGCGTCGCTAAATTGTTCCTGTAAATGTCACTGAATTGTTTTTTATATCATCGCTGAAGTGTTCCGTAGCATCGCTGAATTCTTCTGGGTTGTGTCGCTGAATTATTCTGGGTAGTGTCGCTGAATTCTTCTAAGTTTGTCGCTGATTTCCTCTACTTACAGTCGCTGAAATATACTTCTTGGTAGCATTGCTGAATTATTCTTGGTAGTGTCGTTGAATTCTGCTTGGTACAGTCGCTAAATTCCTCTACTTGTGGTCGCTGAAATGTATTTGATAGCATCCCTTCATTATTTTTGGTAGCATCACATAATTATTTTTGGTAGCATCACAGAATTATTTTTTGTAGCATCGCTGAATCATTCTTGGTTGTGTCGCTGAATTATTCTTGGTAGTGTCGCTGAATTATGCTAAATACAGTCGCTGAATTCCTCTACTTGTGGTCCCTGAAATATATTTGATAGCATCACTTAATTATTTTTGGTAATATCGCTGAAATGATCTATTAATAAATTTGATACGTATCATTGATCATAAAAAGATATTATTTGAAATATTAGATATAGATTACCAAATATTTGATATGATTTACCAAATATTAAATATGATAACATACTAAATATAGAGTTACCAAATATTAGATATAATAACATGTCTAAAATACTTGCCTTGTCGCTGATATGATTTGTTATTAAAATGAATTATTATTGTGTTATTACAATTGTACCCTTATTGACCTACCACCGTTGGATGCTTTTGAATGACTATGATTGATGCCTTAATGTACTGTGGGTTTGCCAACAGTACCGTAACCGTTCCCGTAATTTCAATAAATTAATAGGGGCATTTATGACTCTGCACACATTACTAGGTGCTTTTGGCTTCTGCTTTTCGGAGAAGCACCCTAAACCCTGGGCTGCTTCTCCCATAAACACTTTTGTACTTTTTCGAGGTGCTTTTGCTTTTTTTAAAAAGCCAAAACAAACATTATTTTTAATCAAAAGTGCTTTTGGCATAAGCAAAAGGCAAAAACACCTAAGAAAAAGTCATTCCAAACGCCCCCTATAAGTGCAAATAGAAACTTGACTCATCATTCAGATTGATGAGAAACGAAGAGATATGGTGTCATATTTCTTCCTTCGCTTCTCAGGTAGCTTCATCTTATGATATTAATTTTTATTACTACATACTTCGCCTGTGCACTCGCCAAGACACACGTCCCTATCGATGCTCTTCTCTTCTTTAGTTTATTTACATAACTGAGTCTTAATTGCCCACATAGAGATGTAATACCAAGGATGTCAATTTACAGTCAGTAAAGCTCCCCAATCATTTGCATAAGGCCTTCCCAGCACGACGCCAATACCAGTGATGCTCTCCAATAAATTCTGCGGGGAGGTGAGATGCAACAAAAGCTGGCCAAATATGCAAATTATTGAGATAGCTTCTAATAATTTCAGCGGACATTTGCACTCATATAAACTTTTTGACTTGGACGGCAATGATGCAAGACTCAAGTTATTGCAGACACTAGTGATTAAGGAAAAGCTGACATTAACCATCATAGAACCAGAGTGGAAAATTAGCCGAAATTTGACAATAGTTACATCCATTGATTTCTCCTACAACAATTTCCACGGGGAGATACCAGATGCCATTGGTGAGCTCAATTCGCTTTATGCTCTCAACTTATCCCGCAATGCTCTCACAGGCGCAAACCCCAAGTCACTTACAAGGGAAATTGCACATTTCAACTCCCTTTCGGTCCTTAATCTGTCCTATTAGAAACTTGTTGGAGTGATACCACAAGTCTATCAATTTAAAACATTTTCAGCATCGTCTTTCCAAGGAAACAAAGGGCTTCACGGTTTCCCTCTTGAAAAATTTTGTAGCAAGACTGATGAGAATGGTGCAAGTGTTGATGGGAATCCATCCTACGCATGAATGCATAAATAAGTTAGGTTTATCCTAGATACAGGTACAAATTTTGTACTCAAATTTTAGGTAACGAGTTTCAAGAATTTTCAACGTCTATTTTGTTATTTCTTCTCTCTGCCAACATTAACATGAGACTTAAAACTAAAAGAACAATACAGAATTTTAAGTATGAATCTGATCAGGAAAAGTACATTTATTCAATCAATCAATTCTGGCCAATGGCTAATACAATACCTATGAAATACATAGTAGATTTATTCTAAGCCATTGATAGAATACAATACCTAAGCCATTCATTCAAGCAATTATTTAACATCCAAATATCGTCTCATGCAACAATTTCTTTCAACACTATATACCCTCTGGCCTTGGATCCCATCCATACTTCTTGGTATTCCCAAAATATATTCCATCTGGTCTTGCATCCCATATGCAAGCAAGGCCGTCGCAAGTTTTCTCTATATGCCTATTATAAACATCAAAAACTTTCTGCAACGTGTTCCAGTATAAATGGCAAAAGTACAATGTTGTGTCGAAGAAATTTCGACAAAATCTCCAACCGTAGACTTGACCAGAAAGAAGTGAATGAACCCCCAAATCAGTGTCTTTAGATTGACAACGCACAACGAGGGAATATTGAGGAGTAAGATTATTTCTTATCTGAACAAGAAATTTCGTATCTTCGGAGCAAGTTCCATCCAACGGTAGGGAATAAACATGGATGGTATAGAGGAGGAAGAAGACGATTATCTCGGCTTTCATCTTATATTCAGGATGGTTATTTTTTTTTTTTAATCTCTAATTTGTCTTTTTAGTTTGTATGGTTAGCCGTGTAATAATAAGGTCTTATTTATAGGGAAGTTGTACTCCGTATTATGTAATTATATTTATGCTGGTTACTTATATATATTACAATAATTCATTCAACACGAAATACATAATTTCCAATTTTCTCTCTATATATATTTTTCAAAAAATAAAATATATGGAATATTACCTACCTCTTATTATGGCCTCAGATTAATATAGGCTTACTCAATCTAATTATATTTTTTGTATACCCAAAAAATTCAATTAGATTTGTAATATTTAAATTACTAAATTACTTAATAATTTAATAAATAATCTATAGAGATAAAAACTAAAATAGGCCACCAGAAGGAGTCATTTCCACTTTTAGGCCACCATATTTGATTTAGGGAAATGAGTCATTAGAAGGATTTCGGGCCTCAATTTAGGCCAATGGGCTGGAATTCGGGCCGCGATGGCCTAAAAATGGAAATTACTCCTTCTGGTGGCCTACTTTGGTTTTTCTTCAATTGTTTTTTTATTTTATGTAATTAAAATAAATAATACTCATTCTGTGTCATTATTTATGTCCTTTTTTTATTCGAACATTTTTATTTTAAAAAATAATTAAATATTAATCGTCAAACTTACCCGTCACATCACATTAATAAATAAATATACTAAACTTTCAAACCCATTACCATTAATAATTTGAATCCATCCTACAACCACATATCAGTAAATCACATATAAATAAATAAATTAAAATTGTAAACTCATTACAATCACATTATATAAATTCTTAAGTTACCTTTTATTACAATCACATTATATAAAAGGTAACTTAAGAATTTATATAATGCAATTGTAATGAATTTATAATTTTAATTAATTTATTTATATGTGATTTACCGATGTATGGCTGTAGGTTGGATTGGAATATTATGCTACACTATCTATCATTAATCTAGAAAACAAATTTAAAGGGACGTGAAGGAAAGAATAAAAATTGGACAAGATTCAGATGAAACACAATTAAAATTCCATTTTATTACACAAAACTTTGTTTGGGATAGTCCTGCCAGTTAGCTAACTCTCATGTTTCCTATACCATGTTCCCTTAACAGACAGGTACTTACAGTAAGGATTTACATGCTCTTTAGACAACGAAATCTAAGATACCACAGATATATAATCGCCCCCGCGCAGAGGTATGTCATTTATCTATCCGTGGTGGACAATAACACATGACAAATCATTAATTGAAATGCCAAATATTCCCATCATTTCCCCGGTCACACCCAAAGTTTCTAATCAAGCCCTGAACTATTCAATTACTCTCAAACCTACTAACAGATAGAACTTCTCTCAATTCATCCGAGTGACCTCTATAAAAGCATTTAAAAGAAAGCGATAAAAAAAGCATTTAAAATCCTATCATTCGGAGGTTTCAAAAGCATCACACTGGTAGTATAAGAGAGCCTCCAGTCTTGATGACCGGATGCAGAGCAAGAGTTCCCGAACATCAGTAAACTGCTTGCAGTGTTTCCCTACTTTCGGGTGGTTACGAGATACAGACTAATGAAACTAACCATGATCTTTAATGAATGACACAAGGGTTCAATTAATTAAATGAGAAAAATGGAGAATGGAAAATTTGGCATGAGGATGCCTCTCACGTCGCCAAGCAGAATATACGAGGATCACGTCGTGAGGCTAGGTACGTCATGGGTGGGTGAAAATGATTTTAGAGAAATTTTGGAATAAATGATGTATGACGCTAAGCAAATATCACGACATGACCCTAGGGTCGCGTCGTGTGTTTAGCGTCGTACATGCAAGTTAGAAAATAAATGAGCTACGATGCTAGGCGAAGAAATTAAGACGTGATCCTCATGTGTCTACTAGCATCGTAAATTCAAGTGCTAGCTCGTCGTAAAGCTGCAAAATAAATATTATTTCCTACGCCACAAAACACAATAAATAAATAATGTAGTAGTGAGTAGGGTCGTCTCCCAATGCGATAAAGGATTCAATAAATTGATTATTTATTTTTATAGATATATAAAGGGGGATTTGATTTCACCTAATTCTAACAAAGAAATAAAAATAAGCAAACAAAAATAAAAAAAAAGCAATCAATCTCCAAACTTCAATAATGAAAAGATCTAGCCTTGGCATGAATTTCATTTAGGATATGAATTTGTTCATCAACTTATAATTAACATTTATTGGTCATATGGATAAATTGGTTATAGTTAAATCAACACGGTTGATAACCAACTTTTCCTTACCTTTTGATAGCTAAGGTACGACCGTTAGCTAATTCCCTTCCTGAGAGAGAAATACCAAGTACAACAAGGTAATTTACAATTCCAAAAGCATTAAACTCAAGAAAAGCCCAATTCAAATTAACAATATTCCTAAGAGGACTTGTTCAAAATTGATCCCAAATTCTCACTAGAGTGTCTGCTCTAGCTTGTTACTATTAATTAAAATTCAACACAATTACGGATGAAGAATTCTAATTTTAACAACGAATTCAATAAATTAATATGTGGCCATAACTATTAAATTAAGAATTCAAACATATATTATAGAGAATTTAGAAATACCCAATGACCAACAAACATTCAATTCAATCCAAAACAAAGTTTCACAAATTCATATTTCTAAAATTAATTCATACCAAAGCTAGAAAATAGTTTACTCACACTCCATAAAAACTCCAATGAAATATGAAAAATTGAACATCTTCATTTGGTGGTGAAGAGTAATTTCTTTGGGACTTGGATAGAGAAGAAGATGGAAGAATGTAGTTTGTGTAGTTCATAAGCTCTCAATTTATAGACTCAATTTTGCACATGTGTTTTCACTCTTCAATTTTGGTGGCTTGAGTCTTCAATTTTTGGTGGCTTGATTTTACATTGGTGGCTTGATTCTACTTTGGTGGCTTGTCCTTTTTTTTCTTCTTTCAACTTTGATGTCTCTTCACTTGTTCTTCAATTTTTTCCAATTTCTTTTGTCAAGTATCTTGAACCTATTCACACACCAAAGTTTACCAATTAAGAGTGTTTATATTGTGTTTACATTCAAAACAAGACAAAAATGTATGCAAAATATTTATATTATTTAGCATATATCATCAAGACAGTGTTTGAAAAAGAGTGGGTGTACGACGCTAGGCATTAAATTACGACGTGATCGAGCACGTTGTGAGTCTAGCGTCGTAGATAGGTTTTAATGAAATTCTGAAGTTTTTGGGTTTGACGTCGTGAGTCTAAAAATTATGTTGTGACCCTAGGACCACGACGTGACCCTAGGACCACGACGTGAGACTCACGACGTCAAAAAATATTTTGAGAATGATCCAGGGACAGTTGCGACCCTAAACTTGTCCTACGTCGCCAACTGGTTAGTGTCGTAGGGCGGTTAGCTTCGTAACTGCTCCAGAAACTATTCTCGATAAAAGTTCATGCAGTTCATGTGATTTTCAACCCATTTCCATATTGTATGGTTCAATGTGCAAAATAAGATGAAACAGAATAAGAATTTACGCTAACCGAACACAAAATGAACCACACAATCTAGATTAGGGTTTTAAACCAAAGTGAGCATACATAAGAAAGTGACAGAAACATGAAATCAAAAGAATGACAAAGTGGCCAAAAATAAACACAAAGCAGTAAAATCCATGGACCAACATTGTCCATTTCATATATTTGGGACTCTTTTCATGATTTAACTTCCCATATTATAAATGGTTTGAAAATACCCATTATTTGGTTATTTCAAACCCTAAAAGAGTTTAACAAAGCTATAAATAATGTAAAACAGTGGCTACCTAAACCAAAAAGCACTAAAAACAACTAATCTAAACTAAAACTAAGCTAAGCTAAGCTTTAATGCAAAAAATTTAAATAACACAAAAAAATTTAAACTAAGGTACATTACCTAACTATACAGCTGAAAAACTGCCTGTTGTCTCCAAGTGTTGAAATGTTGTGAAGTGACTGAATATGGGAGTTAACACCCTTACTTATAGGTGAGAAACCCTCGGCCCATGGGAGTCAACACCCCTTAGTTGGACTACTTCTACCCGAAAAATTAGCCCAAGTAAGAAGGGCATCTGTTGTGGCCAAGAAAAACTAATGGACCGAGTTTGGCCAGACGATTGGGCCGGGAAGAAAAAGGAGTAATGGGTTGAGAAAAAAATAAAGAAATTACTAGGAAAAGCCCAAGCCCCAGGGCTAAAGAGGTCGGCCGAAGCTAGTAGGAGCGAAGTTAGCCGAAAGCAAGAAGTGCTGATTGGCTCGAAAGGACAGTTAAGGGGCGGTTATCAAAGCTCCGGCTATAAATAGGGATGCCGAGCACAGAATCAACAGAGACCAATCCAATCCCTAATTCCTTTATGTCAATTTACTTCCTTGTATCTTTTATTACTTTCCTTTACTAGCTTTATTAGATTTTAGTCTAGTCGTAACAGTTACTTTTTCCAAAAACAACTATTGTTCCTTAACAATCAGTAGTTTTGGTAGCTAGTTGAGGGTAATCCGCCGTTGTTTCTTAGCAACTGGTAGATTTCCATTTTGTTTCATTATTGCCATTGTTATTCAAGTGATAATCAGTCAAATTTTGGGCGCATTATCTAACTTCGGACCCTTATATCAGTTTGATCCTTTTCCGGTAATCCCTTGAGGAGAAAAAGGTCATTGGCTTATACCAACAGCCAAACAATGGGTCATGGTCTACCCAATTTCACCCATTTCACCCCCAATTTCTGCCTTTACGCCTTACTGCCTTAGACGTGCTTGAAAAAAAGAGAAGAATCGCAAGGAACAGAGCAACCTTGGTCGGCGTTGCTGGAACATGGGAAGCCAAAGTTCTGATAACTGAAATTCGTTTGTATTTTTTTTGCTCTGCAAGATTTGTGGATACAATGGCAACCGCGAGCTTGGAAGATACGACATATGGCAAAACTGCTTTTGGGCTGCCGGCGAGGGATTGTTTTTGTGGATGTAGGGCTCGAGTGAAGATATGTTGGAAGGCAACGAATGCCGGATGGAGGTTCTATAGTTGTCCTAAATGGCGGGTAAGCTATCGAATGTAGGGGTTTTTGAATGTAAGTGCTGGAGGGAATTTCAATTAATTGCGGGTTTATGTTTAAAAGTGGATTTTGGTTATTTTGTCCAGGTGTTTGGGTGTTTGGGACTGGAAAATTGTTTCAATGTATTGTTTGAAATTGATTACGATTTTCTAGGTTGAAGTAGAATACATGTCCGGCTGTGAATTGAGAAAATGGTTTCTTTGGGTGCTTGTACAGTCAAATGTATTCAATAAATTGCAGTTGCTTGAATGTAGAATGGGGGTTGCAGTTTATTCACAAGCATTGGTGCCCGGATTATTGAAGAATGCTATGCATATGAGGAGAAAGGTGGTACAATTGAAAATGAAAGCGAGCTGCTCCAGATGGAGAATTGGACGCTGAAGGAGGAGAAAAAAAAAAGCTGCAAAAGATGAGTGATCAGTTTGCAAAGGAAAACCAGATTTTGAAGAAGGAAAAAAAGATATTGTATCTTGTCCTTGCCATATGCATTTTGGTGGTAGGAATTACATTATTTAGTCAGTCAAGCAATTGCCATGGTAATGTATTGTTACATGGTAATTAGTTTAGGTTACATGGTAATTTTTTGTTAAAGAAACAAATGTGTGATTTGGCAAGCCTATGAAGATGCATTCTGTGTTGCTTAATGAAATGAAAAATGGCAAAGTTTTGATTGTGTTTTGTTGATGAGAGTGGTATAGCAATTACATCCTTCTAAAAAAAATTTCATTACAGTCCCTATTTCATAGTTTGTCAAAGGTGTGATGTAAGCTTTCAATCTTCTGGATGTTAACGTGAGGTTACCTCATGTTTGTACCATAAGTGTAAAACTGCTCCTGAACACGAACAACCACTGCCATTCTTTTTAAGAGTATGAAGCAAAGTGATGTCTTTGTACAATACGGACTGAATTGGAACCTCCCCTGCAATTTCATCAAACCAACCAAAAGAAGTAACAATACTTTTGTATCACATTCATTTTTTCGATAGCAAGGAGGGCCAACAGGCAAGTTATGCAAGCTTGTATCACATTCTTTAAGTTATAATTATATTGCAGTTTCTTAAACATTCACAAAAAAATGCAAGTTGACATTTAAAAAATAAAATAAAATAAATAAAAAACCAAGCAACCAACCAACCATATTCAGAAATTTTTTCTATTCTTAAGTTAGCAAATTGCTCAACTAACACAACAGACCTATTTATGAGGAAAGGACTAGAAAGAATTTCTTCTTCACTACTACAAACACCATTAGAATCACTAAAGTCAAAACAGAAAAAAGAGGTACAAGCATCATGGCCTTTGTTCTTATAAAAACTCTTTCTTCATTAAGGAGAACATAAGATTATTAGAGCAAATGAAATGGCCGGACCATCATTATATATTCCAAGTTCTCGGCATGTCTTTTCATTATATATTCCCGGATCCATCCTAGACTTGTCAGAATAGTCTTTGTAGGTCCCTAAAACACTCAAGATTCCGTTATGGTTGTTTATGCTATGTGTTAACGACGTAATAATGAAAGCAGTAAAGAACACAACCAATTTGTTGACCCAGTTCGGTCCTTCCGACCTACATCTGGGGGATACCAATCCAGGTGACTCCAATAGACTAAAAATCACGAATACAGACTCACTATCCAAAATCTAACTCAAGATCAACCTCACCACTAGATGATCAAACCTAGTTGAGCAGACGTCGTCGGAACTCCCCCTTAACGTCTGTAGGAAACTCTCCTAGTTGCAATCTTCAAGATCGGACTTCAGTCTGTCATTCACCATGTGATTTCCATCTCTTCACCGGATTGCTCCAGATTCTTTCAATAGTAGAACGCTCAAATATCTTCAGATATTATCGAAGTAATCCCTTTCTTGATTCTCGATTCTTCAAATGAATATGATCAACTCAAATCTTGAAGAACGAAAACAAAAAGACTCTCTCTCTCTAACTCTGTAATCTAATCTATGAATAATACTTCACAATGAATAATCCTGTATCTAGATTACAGACTCTGCGATTAAATAGAAAGACACAAATAACTGCCTGCAGAGTTAATGTCGTCGTCAGCCTGATGTGCCAACACCTGATAAACATCTCAATGAAAAGTACAAGGTTAAGTTGTCATAACACAGTATTAACAATCTCCCCCACATTTCATGGAGATGTTGATCCATCAAACAAGGTGTCTATCAGAAATGCAAACAATAATCAATTCAGATTATGATAGATAAGCACATCAACCAATATAACAAAATATCAATAAAGTAAAGTTCCAAACAAGACGACATTAATAGAGAGTCAATAGTCCATCACCAAAACAGTAAATCAAATAAGCACAAGTTAGCACATTCAAATCAAAATATCACCAATTCAGAATACCAACATTAATATCATAGACGACAGTTCAAATAAGCAAGCAAACATCAAAACAAGCATAGCAGTAGCAAATGTCATCAGTTCAAAGTTATAACAGTCATCCAACATCCAGTCAAAAACATCATAAAGTTCAAAAAGTTTAGAGTTTACCAAACCACCACAACCAGAAACCACAAATTACTCCCCCTTGATGGATCACACAACTCCATCTGAAGAGTCCTCCTCATCGGCAAAGGGATTCTGCTCAGAGGTACGAGCAGTGCTTGAAGAACCCTTCCTTGTTGGGGACAATGAACCTGGGAGCATACTGATGAGCTGATTGATCTTCCTTTTTGTAGCAATGGCCTCCTGACTTATCTTCGTCTGCTTGTCACTAAGTGCAAGCAATTCGGCTTTAATGAGCTGCACTCGATCAGTTCCATACGGAGGAGGACCTTCCTTAAAGTCATTGTGCTTGTCCCGCAGATTAGGAGTAGGGGCATGGACATTGATCTTGACAAGTTCAGTCTTATCAACCTTGATACCATGCTTATAAAGCAAAAGAGTAATCAAGGCCGGATAAGGAAGACTTGCAGCCTTAGATATGTTGTCCCGAGTAAAACCTAACATCCTTTTTAAGACAAGAAGACCGAAATTCATTAGCTCAATCCCAGTATCAATAATGTACAGAAGTTTACCCATCTCCAAAGAAGGTTGAGAAGCATTCGACGTTGGAAGAATGTTCGCACGACAGAAGTGGTACAGACAATGGAACTTCATGGTTAGATCAGAAGAACTGCACTTGCGTCTTCCAAAATCAAAAGCACGTTCATTGGAAATATGAAAAGCAAGTTCAGCAGGCTCTTGAGGCAGGTACTCCAAAGCATCTCCGAGGTCGTCGTTAGGAGGGAGTTCCAACAACTCATTGATAGTGGCAGGGGTAAGTGTGATAAACTTTCCTCGAATGTAGATCTTTCCTGCCCATGGTGAGTTTGCACTTAAGAGATCAGAACAAAGATTGGCATAAAATTCTCTCACCAGTGTTGGAGAATAAGACTTGAAGATATTCGCCCATTTCAGTAAGTGTCTCTCCTCCAAAAACTCATCAAATCCCAGCTCGGAGTAAGTCTTGTGAGTGAAAGCCTCCTCTGGTATGAACTTCCTGTGAGCGAGATCACTTGTACCAAACTCCATCATGTCCTTTGTAAAGTAGTTTTTGTTGAAAGGTCGTTTCGACTTAGGATCAGCAGGGGACTGCCTCGTGCGCGGTCGTTTGACAGAAGTGTTGACATCTGAAGTAGACGAACTCCTCTTTTTCTTTGAAGATCGTGTGGCTGGACGTCGAGGCTCAGTTTGGACTTCTGGTGACTCTCCCTGTGACACAGGGTCAGGGTTTGATGGCTCATCATGAGGAAGAATGTCGTGTTCCACTTCAACATTTTCTTCTCCTCCTGGAGTAGGATGCTCTCCTTCAGTAGTGGTCGGAGGCGGAGTAGATTGAGTAGGAGGATCTTCCGCTTCAGCATTGTGACTCGTGGGAGTGTTCGTGGGTTGTTCAGGGGCTGGAACAACTTTGATCGGCTCAGCATTCTCATCAGCAGCAACAATAGCCAAATCAGTAAGGTTCGCAGTGGTTGTGGATGGATTTTCAACTTCAGGATCATTAGGGTTCTCAGAAATTGGGGATTTTGAGGGCTCTTGAACGATCACAGGCTCAGAAGGCTTCTCGGCAACATTAGTGGAAGAAGATGAAGCCATTGAAAGAAAATATGAACTGCAAAACTTGAAATTTTCGAAGAATGAAAGCAAATGTGAAGTTTAAACTCAGAAAACTGCACTATAAAGAGAGAGACGAAGAAGGTGAAGGGGCGACGGTTTCTTGATGTACGACGTGATGGCTGTCAGTTTTTGCAGTCATCATGAACGCTACAACAACATCTCCACGCCAAGTTTATCGGTTTTGAAAACAATTTGGGCCTGAAAATGCTTTTGGGCCAGATCAAGTGTAAAAGTATATACATAATATTATAAACATAAGCTTGAAATGAACTAGTTAGAGTAACAAAGGCCCATTACCGATCTAAGAGTCTCAAACCTTTCACCATCAAGTGCCTTAGTTAGGATGTCAGCGCGTTGTTCTAACGTCCCAATATGTTCAATGTTGCATACACTATCTTCTACAAGGTCTCGAATGAAATGATACCTTATATCGATGTGCTTGCTGCGACTATGTAGAACAGGGTTCTTTGAAATGTTGATCGCACTGGTATTGTCGCAATAGACCTTAAAATCATCCTTCTTAATGCCATAATCACTCAAAATTTGCTTCATCCACATTAGTTGTGAACAACAACAAGTTGCAGCTATATACTCTGCTTCCGCTGTGGAGAGTGCTACTATATTTTGCTTCCTAGAAAACCAACACACAAGGTTGTTCCCAAGGTAGAAGCAGCCTCCAGTCGTCGAGCGTCTGTCATCACTACAACCTGCCCAATCCGAATCCGTATACCCTATCAAGTCCAAATTTGATCTTTTAGAGAACCAAATGCCTAATCCAACAGTTCCTTTGATATATCTCATGATGCGTTTGACAGCTTTCAAATGCACCTCCTTTGGATTTGCTTGAAATCTTGCACAAACTCCCGTGCTAAAAGAGATATCTGGTCTAGTGGCTGTTAAGTAGAGTAGACTACCAATCATACTTCGATACAATTTCTGATCTACATCAGCTCCTTGATCATGCTTAGATAGTTTCTGTTGTTGTCCTTGTGGTGTTCTAGCGACCTTGCTATCATCCAGCTTAAATCTCTTTAGCATGTTTCGAGCATACTTCTCTTGACTAAGAAATATTCCATCATCCAGTTGCTTCACTTGTAGTCCTAAGAAGTAAGTCAACTCTCCTATCATACTCATTTCAAACTCAGACTGCATTGCTTTAATAAAGTCGTTTCTGAGATGTTCTGACGTTGCTCCGAAGATAATATCATCTACATATACTTGTGCAATAATGAAGTGGTCGTTCTCATGTTTGATAAACATCGTCTTATCAGCTTCTCCTCTTTTGTAACCATTGCAGATAAGGAATGAAGACAATCGATCATACCAAGCTCTAGGAGCTTGCTTTAGTCCATAAAGTGCACCTTTTACTCGATAAACATGATTTGGTCTAGTTGGATCCTCAAAACCAGCAGGCTGTGCCACAAAGATCTCCTCCTTGATCTTGCCATTTAAGAAAGCTGTTTTGATGTCAAGTTGATACAGCTTGAAATCCATAGTACAAGCAAAGGCTAGTAGAATTCTGACAGCTTCCATCCGAGCTACAGGGGCGAAAGTTTCACCATAATCTAAACCTTCTATTTGTGTGAAACCTTGAGCAACTAGGCGAGCTTTATTCCTTATAATGTTGCCTTGCTCATCAGTTTTATTCCTAAAGACCCATTTCGTGCCAATGACATTGATGTTCTTCGGTTGTTCAACCAACTCCCAAACATCGTTTCTTTCAAACTGGATCAACTCATCCTGCATGGCTGCTATCCAATATTCATCTTGTAGGGCTTCGGGTACATTCTTAGGTTCCACTCTAGATATGAAGCAATTTAGTCCTGCCAGTTCTCTGTAATTGATCTTCTTGCTTCGAGTTAGACGTTGAGCACTAGGATCACCTATAATGTCTTGCTGTGAGTGATGCTTTAGAGTCCTTGGACCTCTTCTCTTATCAGAAACATCAGCTTTAGCACTCGAATCATCATTCTCTTGATTATCCTCATGATCATCTTCTCCATCATCATTAATGACTATTCCTTCTGACTGTTGTTGACTGGATGTACCAACATCAGGAATATCTAATGGAGTATCAACGCTTGGGGCTGTATCATCATCATAATCTCTGGGTAAACAATATTTATCCTGAAAAAGGACATTCACTGTTTCAATAACCTTTCGAGATTGGATCAGATAAACTCGATAAGCTCTTGAGTTATTGGAGTAACCCAAAAACCATCCTTCTTCAGCTCTAGCATCAAACTTCTTAATTTGCTCTCTATCCCTGTAGACAAAACATTTACATCCAAAAATATGAAAGTATTTAACAGTAGGAGTTTTACCATTCCAGATTTGATATGGAGTGTTGTTAGTATGAGGTCTCAACAACACACGATTGATGATGTGGCAAGCTGTATGAATTGCTTCGGCCCAAAATGATTTTCCAAGTGCAGTAGCATGTAGCATTGAACGTGCCATCTCTTGAAGTGTCCTATTCTTCCTTTCAGCAATTCCATTCTGTTGAGGTGTCTTTGGGGCAGAGTACTCATGAAATATTCCATGGTTGTTGCAGAAAAGTTCAAACTCCTGATTCTCAAACTCTCTACCATGATCAGAACGGATCCTTTGAATTTTAGTTTGCTTTTCATTCATCAACTTCAGGCTTAGCTTTTCAAAGTGTTGGAAGGCTTCATCTTTGCTCCTGAGAAAACATACCCAAGTGAATCTCGAAAAATCATCAACACAAACTAAAACATACCTTTTGCCATTAAGGCTTTCAGTTTCTGTTGGACCCATAAGATCCATATGAATTAGTTCTAAGCAATGATCTGTAGAGACTCCATCAGTCTTCTTATGTTGAGCTCGGGTTTGCTTTCCTTTTGAACAGTCCACACATGTAAGATCTTTGTTGTTGTGTAGTTTAGGCAGACCTCTGACAGCGGCTGAACAACTTAGCTTGTACAATGATTGATAGTTGAGATGTCCAAGCTTCTTGTGCCATAAATTTGTGACGTCATCTATGCTTACAAGTGCCTGATCTAGATTAGCCTCCAAAGTATAGCAATTGTTCTTAGAACGTTTACCAGTCATAATATTGTTTCTCCTGTGATCAAATACTTGACAAAGAAATTTGTTAAAAATAACAAGAGAATCTTCATCACACAATTGACTAATTGAAATGAGATTAGTAGTAAGCCCTTCAACATGATAAACTCTAGAAAGTTTAGAAAGTTCACCATCCTTTACATTACCATAACCAGTGATCTTGCTTCTGGCACCATCACCAAAGACTACATCTCCACAGTCTTTGTTTGTAAAGTTATTGAGGATCTCCTTACTACCTGTCATGTGTCTAGAACAGCCTGAATCAAAGTACCACTTTCTGGAACGTGGTTGTTGCTGAGATGATAGAACAACAAAGCAATTATTTTCCTTCCTCTTTGGCACCCATTCCATCTGAATTCGAATCTTCTTCTTTAGGTCTTCATGAGGCCAAATTACTGGACGTCCGTTCATAAGATCACGAACTATCCTCATGCACGTTTCAGCTGAATGACCAGGTAAGTTGCAATAGAGACAGTCTCTTCGTCGTTTGGGTGATGTAGGAACATTCTGATGTGTCAGTGAATTTTCTTCAGCATTCAGATTTCCACCACTAACAAATAGTCTCTTTCCAGTAGATGCTTGATTCTTGTACCCAATACCAGTCATGTCTCTATAGCTTTTTCCAATAGACAAAACTTCATCAAGTTTACCTTTCCCTTTGGTCATCTTCTCTAGGTCAGCAACTCTAACTTTCAATTTTATAGATTCCTCTCTGAGTGATTCCTTCTCTTTAGTCACAGTAGAAATTTGAAGCTTCACTTCATCATACTTTCCCTTAAGAACCTTTAGATCATCAATTGCCTCAATCTTTTCAGCTTCTGCTTTATCCAGAGTCAGACGGATGTCAGTGAGTTGTTTCAACAACTGCTCATTCTCCTGTACAGCTTCTTTATATTCTTCCTTTAGTTCTTCATAGATTTCAACAAGCTCGGCATAAAGACTACCTGATTCACCTGAAACAATAGATGAAATGTCAGCAATTAACTTTATTGACTCAGGATTACCTTCCAAGGGATCTGGACTGGCTTCTCTCGTAACAAAGGCAACTACATCATCTTCATCACTGGATTGTTCTTCCTCAGGTTCATCTTCTGAATCATTATCACTTAGTGTTGCTTGAAGTGCATTTCCTCTCCTTTTCTTGGCAGTAGGGCACTCCTTTCTGACATGGCCTCTCCCATTACATTCAAAGCATATAATCTCAGAAGATTTCTCGGATCTGTCATCATCTCTATCCTTCTTTGGTTTCCTGAATTTCCCATCAGTTTTCTTCTCAAATTTGCTGTTCTGCTTCTCGGTTGTCACTGGGTTGTCAGAACATCTGTTCTTCTTTTGAAATTTCTTGAAATGCTTATTCTGAAGCATTCTACCGATTCTCTTTGAGAGCAAAGAAACCTCTTCTTCAAAGCTTTCAGCAGGTTCTTCCTCAGCCTTGAATGCAATGTTCTTGCTTGATCTTTCAGTGGCTAAGTGATTGATCTCATATGTTTGAAGAATGCCGACTAGTTCTCTCAATGACATGGTCTTAATTTTCTCCACCTCTTCAAGGGCTGCAACCTTCGCAGAATACTTCTTAGACACAGTTCTAAGAAACTTCCTCACGAGCTTAGATGATTCAAAGGTCATTCCAAGAGCTGTTGCTTGGTTAACAATGTCTTGAAATCTCCCAAAGTATGAAGTGATATCCTCATCGTTCGTCATCCTTAAACTGTCAAAAATCGATTCAATCCGTTGTAGACGCGTCGTCTTGACATCTTCAGAACCTTCGTGTTGTGTCTCCAAGAAGTTCCAAGCCTCGTAAGCAGATGTGCAGTTGGCGATCATTCTGAATTGCGCTTCGTCCATTGCACCACTAATCGCGTTGAGAGCTGTATAATTCGCTGATCTTGCAGTCCTCTCGGCCTGTGTGAGCTCGGCATTTGTCGCGGGTCGAATTGTAGTTGTGGCCGTTTCTCCTTCTCCAGATCGAATAGTTCTTGTTGGATGAATCCATGGCTCCAAGACTGAGTCCCAAACACCATCTCCTTGTGCCAGCAGGTAATTGCGCATCCTGGCTTTCCAATAGGCATAGTCATTTCCGTCGAACAATGGTGGACGAGTGTTAGACGCTCCTTCTCGACTCATGTTTCTTGAATCTTGAATGAATGGATTTTCTCAGTTACGTTAGAGATCTCGCTCTGATACCAATTTGTAGGTCCCTAAAACACTCAAGATTCCGTTATGGTTGTTTATGCTATGTGTTAACGACGTAATAATGAAAGCAGTAAAGAACACAACCAATTTGTTGACCCAGTTCGGTCCTTCCGACCTACATCTGGGGGATACCAATCCAGGTGACTCCAATAGACTAAAAATCACGAATACAGACTCACTATCCAAAATCTAACTCAAGATCAACCTCACCACTAGATGATCAAACCTAGTTGAGCAGACGTCGTCGGAACTCCCCCTTAACGTCTGTAGGAAACTCTCCTAGTTGCAATCTTCAAGATCGGACTTCAGTCTGTCATTCACCATGTGATTTCCATCTCTTCACCGGATTGCTCCAGATTCTTTCAATAGTAGAACGCTCAAATATCTTCAGATATTATCGAAGTAATCCCTTTCTTGATTCTCGATTCTTCAAATGAATATGATCAACTCAAATCTTGAAGAACGAAAACAAAAAGACTCTCTCTCTCTAACTCTGTAATCTAATCTATGAATAATACTTCACAATGAATAATCCTGTATCTAGATTACAGACTCTGCGATTAAATAGAAAGACACAAATAACTCCCTGCAGAGTTAATGTCGTCGTCAGCCTGATGTGCCAACACCTGATAAACATCTCAATGAAAAGTACAAGGTTAAGTTGTCATAACACAGTATTAACAGTCTTATCCCTCGCTTCCTTGGTACAAGAATTAAAAGACTCGCAGAGTTTGTTTAACAACATATCACACATAGGACCATCTTAAAAGTGGGATTTGCTCCACTGGGTAGGTGGTCTTTCATTCAACCATGCCCAAGCGCCTTCAGAATACTCCCTAAGTTTCCTCATTCCATGATCCTCATTAGCAAGGTCAGCCGCCACATTCAAACCCATTCCCTCATCCTCACCAGCTTCTGCATCCCCCTCATACACATCAACCTCATTTTCCTCGCGTCCACCATCATCCTTGAATTCATTTCTAGTCTTGGTCTCACTTTTGCTTGTATCGTTCTCTATCACCACCACTAATACTTTCAACATCATACAAACTCGCACCTTCGACAACATATAAATGGAACAACCTTGCTCGGATACACTTACGAGCAGCAGCTTGAAGCTTTTCCTCATCCTCCATCAATTGAAAATAATCACCAGTCTTGACGTAACACTCAAACACATCCGCAGAAACTCGGTGCTCACATGGTCGTAAATCACTTCTCTCCCTCCTTTGTACACTGCCGGTGGAATATGGATGCATTTACCGCCTAAGTGAAGCACCAGACTAATGGATATACATCCTCGATCTGTCAACACACCAAATAAATAATTCAAATCACAATAAAAGGGACAAGTGCGCCGTGCTCCAGCTGTATTTATAGCAATATTACAAATCAAGAAGGGGAAAAAAATTGACAGTGGTCCCAAAGCTATCGACATACAGTTCGCACAAAAGGCAACCAAATACAACCAAGATTCGACTTTTGTGGGTGGAGGACCACATCCCACGACGCTTTAACCCTAAAACCCAAGCCTTTACCATTCCCCATTTTTACAGCATCATTTGGGTCTCTATCGAAGAATAAAATAGTGACAAACACATCAACCCTAGATAGTGAACTTACAATACGCAGGAGGTGCCAAATGCATCTTCGCGTCGCTTCGCCGGATGCCCATTGTGTCGGACGACGATCAACACCACCGTATTTACTCGGATCGCACCACCGTATTTACTCCGATCGCACGATTCGTACTCCACTTTAAGTTTCCGCCTTGTCAGATTTGGGATTTCCCTTTCACGGGAAATGTTTGTCCGAGATTTTTTACTGTGTAAAAACACAAATGTGAAAGAATCCCAAAAACAATGTGTGCGTTAGCACGTTTTTTTATTTCTATTGCGTTTTTAAAATAAAAAATTCCGGCTACCATCACGCGTGCACTGCACGCGCCCGACTTTGCGCTTTTTCAGTCCAATATTCCTATTTTCTTAGCCCGACGTACCTCCTAAATAAAAATAATGGCCTGAATGTATAAATGGCACGGCCGAAAAAAATATTATCTCAAAATATAAACTATTTTAGAATTTAATGAACGAAGAACATTTATATATCATTTACTTATGGAGGATTGTAGAAAATAATATATTTTATTATTTGAAGGGAAGAAAGAAAAAGTTAATGTAAACATTTTAAAAAATACGAAAATTATAGGGGTGTTTGGAAAAACAATTACTTAACAATCAATTGAAAACGCAGGAAGTATTTTGAATCAGATGAGACAAAATAGTTTTTTTAAGAGACGAATAACTTAAAACATTGTTCAATAAGCTCTGTTTGAGTTCTCCGCAAGGAATATCATTTTAGATTTTAACTTATTATAGGTAAAAAGTTGGTCTTAAAATATTCAAACAGTTAGTAACAAATTTGATTAATTTATTACTCACCAATCAGTTAACAACTTGCAGCTAATTGCCAAACAAGCTCAGTGTATTAGTATATCATTTTAAAAATAAATTATTTGTTAATGGTAGTTATTTATCAATAATTGATTTTAACAATTAACAGCTAATTAATTCAAAACAAGCCCATCCGGTTGATTTTTGACCGCGCCCTGGCGACCACTATAGCCTTTCATAAATGACGGTGGCAGAATTTTGCGACAGCAAATGCAGTCGCAACGGCCACACCGTGCGGTTGGGCAAAAAATCCTAACGAAGCAATTTGAGAATGCGATTCCGCGGTTGCAAACCTCTGAGATGACCTGAAATTGAACTCTACCAACCTCATCAAACAGTCGCGATTTACAATTTTTTTTTTTTTTTCTTGTAGTGTTAATAATTGATTCATTATATGTTGTATCATAGTTAGTTTCACTCTATAATTTGCATGGTCTCGTATTCACAGTTTTTTACTTTTGGGTTCTATATAAGTGTAACGCCTCGAAAATTTTAAAACATTTTTCGTGACGTCACCGCTGTATTAATTATTCTAAACTGTTGATCACTTTGCATAGATAGTCAATACGAAGCAATATATAAATACAAACAAACATCTCATAAGTAAATGCCTTCAAGAGCAGTACATAACCCAGGAACAATACATGGCATATCCGAGCAAAAAAATAGTATAACAACATGGCCAGCAGCCCAATACCACAAATAAGCAATAAGTAATCATCACATCTAAGAAATAAGAAATACTTCCAGCAATCAGATAAAATATAATAATCATATAATCCAAATAATTATGCAGCCTAGCTAGTCCGCTCAACCCGTACCCCCATCATCGTGTTCTGCGTCATCCATAGGAGATCTATAAAACAAACAACAGTAAGGTGTCAATACAACGAACTGAAAAGTAATAGATATAGCAGGGGAAATGGTGTAAATAATTAATACAAAACTAATAATAATAATCTTTAAGAACATAAATTAAATATAGAAAAATAAACATCACATCATCCTATAACAGTGCTTCAACCACGTAGTACTCTGCAACAAAAGATAGCATGAATGATGAATGAAATGCAATGACCTATAATGCCTATCTACCCTAAATGCAGTACAGAACATGTTTAGCGCGCATCCTAATACCATCGCTGTTATTCTTTCCCATTAAGGATCCACCTCTCTTTAATGGTCGAAAGAGATGCCTATAGTGCCCTCGCCGTTGGACTGGTCTAGGTGACTGCAAATCTCTCTTTCTAATCTGGAATAGAATTCCTGCAAAGAAATATTAATAAAAATCTCCCCAATCAGGAAAGAGCGGTTGGTTAAGAAAAAGATGGCAAAACCAAATGTGGAGAAAATCGACTATCTTAGTATAGTAGAGCGAGCCCAAAGTAAAAAAAATTTAAAACAGGAGACCAAAAGTTAGAGTGAAAATAAACTATGATATCAACATTTAATAATTCATTTTTTAAAATAAGACATAAAGCTACCATCTTTTAAAATTATTATTATTATTTTTTTGTTTGCGGAGCCGAAGCTAGAGAAATAATGGTGGAGCCCATGTCACACAAATTACAAAGGGATAAAGAGATGTGAGGGATAGTGGACCTTCAACCATAAGGTTGGAAATCAGGGACTTGGCCACTTGGGCACGTATGTCCTCCTCCCCTTTTAAAATTAATTATTGATTAATAACTACCATTAAAAAATAATTTATTTTTAAAACGATATACAGAATAAACTTATTTGTATAGTTTTCTAAAATGTAAATTACATTAAACTTTTCTTTTTTCCCTTCAAATAATAAAATATTTTAGTGTAATTATTTATTTTTATACCTCAACTATTTTAAAGTGTCCATTTATATTTTCCGTTAAGTTGCCGTTAAGTTTCATTTTTCTGTTAAATATGTATGGGCAAATTGGTCCGTTCATATTTTTTAATTAATTTAACCCGTGGATCCAAATCTCATTATCCAAATCGAGTCTTCTAGACCCAACCACTTCTACATCCACAAAATCTCCTAAATCCTATTTCCGACCACAGGATGGATGGCGATCGCCTTTGGTCATTCCATGTCGATGATGTTGAACCTGGAGAGAGCATAATTTGGGGCTCCTCATTGATCCGCCACCTTTTTTTTTTGGAAAAAGTTGATTAACTATATCGCGTCCTCACCAACAGGTAATCTCCCCACCCCACATTGGTCAATGTCTGATCTCATTATCCAAATCGATTCTACATCCACTTCTAAATTTCATTATTAAATATTCCCTCCTTAATAGATACTCCTTTCAACTCAACTCCTTATGTATTAAATTGGAAATTGATCCGGAAATAGGACTTAGGAGGGATTGTGGAAAGTTTAATGTAATTTACATTTTAAAAACTATATAAATAAGTTTATTCTATATATCGTTTTAAAAATAAATTATTTGTTAATGGTAGTTATTAATCAATAATTAATTTTAAAAGGGGAGGAGGACGTACGTGCCCAAGTGGCCAAGTCCCTGATTTCCAACCTTATGGTTGAAGGTCCACTATCCCTCACATCCCTTTATCCCTTTGTAATTTGTGTGACATGGGCTCCACCATTATTTCTCTAGCTTCGGCTCCGCAAACAAAAAAAAATAATAATTTTAAAAGATGGTAGCTTTATGTCTTATTTTAAAAAATGAATTATTAAATGTTGATATCATAGTTTATTTTCACTCTAACTTTTGGTCTCCTATTTTAAATTTTTTTTTTTTACTTTGGGCTCGCTCTACTATACTAAGATAGTCGATTTTTTCCACATTTGGTTTTGCCATCTTTTTCTTAACAAAACGTTAGTTTGGGCCAACATCTTTTTCTTCACATGTACATGTTATTCAGTTCATTGGCTATCGCCCTATTTTATCTTAATTATGAAGGTTTCAACGTGAATCCCATGCATAATGCATTCATTTAATCCGAAGGCTCTTGCGGCCAATTACTTTTTCTGTGTGTATATTGAGTCTTTATCATTCTTATTTTATACTACTATTACAATTTTTAGTCCCAATAAGAGAAATAACAAGCACAAAGCAGTGCAGTTTCCATTCTCTTGTTTTCCTTGCTAGCGCAACACCATATTTTACATAACAAACACATGACTAGAACTTGTCCATTGTCCATTATTTTTGGGATATACACATACATTAAATTCCACACTCATGAATGAATAATCCTGTGAGGTTTTGTACTCAAAATTTACATAATGAGTTTGAAGCATTGCCAAGCTCTATTTAGTTATTTCTTCTCAATCTTCTAACATAACATATTCTATAAGTAAAATATAAAACTATAAAAATAAAAATAAAAACCCTTAATTCTGTCGGCAGACGGATCGGCAACGGAATCTGCGACGGAATTGGTTCCGTCAGTAAAGTCCTTGTAGGCGTTTCAACGACGATGGAAAATGAACTGTCACCAACAGTGGCGACGGCATTGGCGATGGAAATATTCCGTCTCCGATATCCTCGACTGAATTTGCGACAGATTTTTCCGTAGCCGGCATCGATGGAATCCGCGACGGAATCGCTTAATGCATGTTCTCTGCCTTCCAACCATAGTTTGGAGGTTCGATTCCCAACTGGCCCCTATCCCTCCCGTTTATCCCCTTTGTACTTTGTGTGGCTTGGGCTCTCAAACACATTTGAAAACACATAGGATTCAGTGTTAAAAAAAAAAAAATAAGTATGACTCTGCTCGGGAAAAGTATATTTATTTTGTAGGAAAAACAATAAAAATACTCTTGTATATGTATCATTATCATTAATTTCCAATTTACTTTTTTGAGTTTTGTAATCACCAAAAAATCCTCCAATTATAGTGATCCCACCGATTTGGCGATGAGTAAGGGTCAAATTAGATGATTAAGTGGTCAAAGGACCAAACTGGTTAATTAGTATCCTCGGAAAATATTTTCAATAATTAACAAATTTAATAGACTAAACTAGTAACTAACGATGCATATAGAACAATTGGATTTTTATTGCATTATTCAGTCAAACAATACATGCCGATGACTCATATCACTATCTATGAAATACATAGAAAGAATTATTAATTATTCTAATAAGCCATCAATAGCATTAATTAATTATTTCAACATCCTCTAAATATCTTGAGAAGATAAATCTCAAGAATTCACTCATCAGTCATTTGCCCCTTATGACCACCCCAAGCATACATCAGAACACCCTCAAAATGTATACCATCTGGCCTTGCAGTCCACTCGCAAACATTGTCTCCGCATGTTGTCGATAGACCAGTATTATAAACATCAAAGACGTTCTGAAAAATTCCCCAATAGAAATGGCAAAAGAACAGCGTGCTCTGCCCGAGATTCGGACGAAACGACCAGCTGAAGACTTGACCAACTGGGAGCGTATGAACCCCTAAATCATTGTTTTTGGATTGGCATCGCAGGACGAGTTTGGGTGATGAAGGGTCGAGATAATTGTATATTTTAACAGTATATTTCGAAGCTGCATTTGACGGTAGCGAATATACGGCATAGAGGATGAGGAATACGATTATCAGGCCTTTCATCTTATATTCAGGATGGTTATTTTCTTAATTTTTTTTTGTTTCTATCTTTGTCGTTTTAATTTTGATGCTTGGTATAGCTTGTGCAATACGGACTTATTTATAGGAAAACTATACTCCATATTATGTAATTGAATTGGTGTTGGTTACAGAATCTGTAATTATATTTATGCACGTTGGTTACAGATCAGGATAATGCATTCAAAGCAAATTACAGTGATTTCCAATTTTCTGTGTTATTTTCTCAGTAATAAAAAAGGGAAGCCATGTTATTACCTCAGTTATGTCTCGGATTCATTTACACTTACTCCATTTAATTAGATTTATTAACCGCAGTTATCATTAGCATGTTATGTCATGGAATGAAGATTATTTGCATGTTACTAATTTTTATCCACAAGGGGTGGAAATTCTGAAGATTAGTATTGACCATACCTTGAAACTTTATTTGTTTTAAATATTTAAATTTATAAATATTTATGGATGTTATTGTAGTAGTATTAGTGGAATTAAATTGTTATTTTAGAAATTATGTACTCCCTCCGTCCCACTCAAAGTGTTCCATTTTGACTTTTGATACTATTTATTGATCAACTTTGACCTAATGTTATCGTAATTATATAATAAAAAAATATAGTCAAGTTCGGTTTTGTTAGATTGTTTTTATATTAGCATATTGTTTTCTATAATTAAAAAAAATTACTCCCTCCATTTTAACTCTTTTTTTCTTATTGTTTATTATTCAATTTTGACTAAATTTTATTGTAAATTAAATAATTAATGGTTAAACATGTGACCAAATCAAAAGGAATATTTATTTTGGACGTAGGGAGAGTGTTTTTGCCCCAAACTGACTTGTTCCGTCAAGAAATATATAGCTGGGCCAAAAATGAAAAAATACTCACACATGGGACCAATAGTGAGAATTGTAATTTCACAAAAAAAAAAATTGGTGAGAATTTTAAAAACACCGGAGCCAAGAGTTAAATTCAGGCCCGGCTAAGGCCCAGTGCAAGCTGGGCCTTAGCACAGGGCCCAAAAAATTGGGGCCCTTTTTTTTAAATTATACTTCTATTACTTAATTAATAGTAGTATATTTTAGCTCTCTTCCTTTTTTTGTTTTTTCGGTAAACAAGCTCTCTTCTTTTTTTTTTTTTTTTTTTTTGATAACAATAGCGCTCTTAATTAATTTTTTTAGTAATTAATTTTTTGGATAATATTAGTTCTGCCGATCTTTTATTTAATGAATTAATTTTTTCTTATATTACTTAATTAATATATTTTTGAAAGTTGTTTTGTTATTCTTTTATACTTTCTTTTATTTTTAATCATTTATTAAAAACTATAGGCAACTTTTCGAGTTAATTTTTTTTAATTATAGTGCTAGTTTTATAAATAACTTTAACCATTAGATATGTTAAGAGGGCCAAAAAAAAAATTTAGAACAGAGCCTTCCAAAATGATTAGACGGCCCTGGTTAAATTGATACTATTAAATTACGTACATGACCAAAAAAAGTAATTTTTTTCCACCATTTCGTAACCTCTATAGACAGTCCAGTAAAAAAAAAATGGAAAATTATAATATATAACTGTGTATATTTATGAGGAGCTCATGAGGCACTCACATACTCCCTTCGTTTTTTAATAAAGTTTACGTTTGCATATTAATTATTATTAATTGAGTAGATTTAATTCAACTTTTTAACACAATTATATAAGATAAAATATAGTCAAGTGAGATCTTGTTGGATTCATCTAATCACATACATTTAGAATATCAAATTTTTATAATTTTTACTTTTATACAATTTGAGATATTAAGCATTAAAAATGTGTATTGGATTGCGTGAAAACATGAAGTGTAAACTTAAAAAAAGGGAAGAAGTATTTATCAATAACTCCATTTTAATGATTTAGATGATGAACGAATTGGAAAAAAAAACACCACTGGTCCCATAAGTTTTCCCAATTTCGATTTCAGTCCCATATTAATTTCATTAACACAATCAATCCATTATGTTTGCTAATTTTTGCATAATCCATCCCAAACCCCTTAATGACGCATTTCTGCTGACGTGGCACCGGATTAAGCAAACTTATAGGACCAATGGCGCCGCAATTAGCAACTTATGGGACCAATGGCGCCACAATTAGCAAACTTACGCGGCGCCACGTTTTATATACTGCAGCACAATTCCATTCTCTCATCTTCCTTACTACTGCAGCACCATGTTTTATATACAAACATGGAAAAAAACACTATTGGTCCCATAAGTTTTCTCACTTTCGATCTCAGTCCCATATTAATTTCATTAACACAATCAATCCATTATTTTTGCTAATTTTTGCGTAATCCATCCCAAACCCCTTAATGCCGCATTTCTGCGGACGTGGCACCGGATTAAGCAAACTTATGGGACCAATGGTGCCGGATTAAGCAACTTATGAGACCAATGGCGCCGGATTAAGCAAACTTATGCGGCGTCACGTCAGCATAAATGCGACATTAAGGGATTTGGAATGGATTATGCAAAAATGAGCAGAAATAATGGATTGATTGTGTTAATGAAATTAATATGGGACTGAAATCGAAATTGGATAAACTTATGGGACCAATGGTGTTTTTTTCCTACAAACACATGACCAAAAGTGTCGAAAAAAAGCCCATTTAGTCCCATAAGTTTTTTCGATTTCGAAAACCATCTCACAAATATCGAATTAGACGAATCCGTCCCATAACTATCCTAATCATTGCCGAACCCGTCCATTAACCGGTTTTTTCACTAATCATAGCCAAACCCGTCCCATATCTTCCCTAATGGAGGGATGGGTTCGCGATGATTAGGGTAGTCATGGACGGGTTCGGCGATGATTAGCGAAAAAACCGGGTTCATGGACGGATTCAGCTATGATTAGGGTAGTTATGGGACGGATTCGTCTAATTCGATATTTGTAGGACTGTTTTGAAATTTTTTTTAAAATTATGGGACGATATGGGTTTTTTTTGCCTAAAGTGTAGTCCATTAAGTTAGGGATATACATCTAATTTGACACTCATGAATGAAAGAATAATCTTGTAACGTTTTTTCTGCGTACAGGACAAGTTTTGTACTCAAATTATACATAACGTGTTTGAAGAAATGACAATTTATGTTTTGTTATTCCTTCTTCCTGCCAACATTGACACAGATTTAAAGGAGGTCGGGGTGGGGGGGGAACAGACCAAGTAATGCATGAATATGCTTGCATAAGAACCAGAAACGTACTCTATATATACATAATTACCAATTTGGTCATAAATTTTGCTAATTACCAAAAAAGTTGTGTGATTTTCCTATTGTAACCAATTTCGTCCTAGGGATATTCTAGCAATTTATTTTTAGGTCCTTGAACTTTTAATTATGAGTTTTTCTCCAAAAACTTTGACTTTGTTATTATTCATATTGAAAATAATTTGTTCAAAGACTCACAGGAATCTAAATATAATTTGCTGAAATGACCCGAGGACAAAATTGCTCAATGTAATAGTTACATGTTTGTTTTGGGTAATTGGAAAAATTAAAGTACGAAATTGATAATTATCATAATAGAGAATAATTTATTATTCCTGAATCTGCTTGAGAAAAGTAGTTTTACCCAATCAATACTGGGCAATAGGTCATGTGATACATATGATGAAACACATTAGATTAGATTTATTCTAAGCCATTGCTATAATAATTATATTTAACATCCTCTAAAAATTCTTAGAAGAGAAATTTGAACAATATATCCTCATCGTCTCACGCAATAATTCCCCTTTAATCCCACTTAGACTTCATAGCCTTCTCAAAATAAAAACCAAATTCGCTCACGATCCAATCACAAACTTGATCTTTGCATTCTTTAAATAAATGGCGATTATAAACATCAAAAACTTTCTCAAAGTCCCCCCAATAAAAATGGCAAAAGAACAACGTTGTTCCCCAGAAATTCTGACAAAATGAGAAACTGTAGACTTCACCAGATAGAAGTGTGCGAAGCCCTAAATCATGGTCTTTAGATTGACAGCGCAGATCGAGTCTGGGTGATTGAGGAGACTTGATTTCATTTCTTATCTGAACAGTAAATCTATCAGCAGCATGGCAAGATGCATCTGACGATAGAGAATATACATGAATGGTATAGAGGAAGAAGAATACGAAGAGCAGGGTTTTCATCTTATTTCAGGATTGTTTGTTTTTCAATTTTGAAGTTTTCAATAGTGTAATAAGCTCTTACTTATAGGAAAATATTAAACCATTTTAAATTTGTGCTGATATACAAATATGTAAGTACTATGATTACGGATTATGATTCTGTCTTTAAACGGAAATAAATTAAAATTTCCATGTTTCTCTCTATAAATACATCTTTTTTCAAAATAATAAATGGAATGTTAGTTACGGCATTAGAATTTTTTTTTTTTTCAAACCTGATCTACGTATGGCATTTGATTTAACATGAGATTACTAAGGTTGTGTTTAGTAAAAAATGCCATTAGAGTTTGAAACAAAAAAATATTATAAGTAATAAATATTTTTCGTTAGATAACAACATTCTAAACTCTATCTTGTTTGGACTGCGAGCGCCACCCTAACTCCGGCATTAGTATGATATTGTCCATTTTGGGCCAAGCCCTCACGCAGTGGCGAAACCAGGATCCTCGTTATGGAATGGTCTGGATTCACTAAAAAGATTAACAAAAAAAAAAAACAAAAAAAAACAAAAAAAAAAAACAGAACCCAACTCAAAACTAAACAAAATATGTTCAAAAACATTATAGTACAAAATAAGGGTGGGCTTTGTCTATATTCATTTTATAATACTACAAGGCTTTAACTCTACCCAACCTATATCTTCTATGCTTTGATGCAAGAATTAAGGAGGGGCCCATGCCACCCCTTGGGTGTGGGTAGTTTCGCCCCTGCCCTCACGGTTTTGTCTTTGGGCTCATCCCAAATTTAAAGATGAACCGATTTGTCTAATTCGATATTTGTGGTTCGGCTACACTAATCATAGTTGTACCCGTCCATGAACTGATTTTTCTAATTCGATATTTGTGGTTCGGCTATGATTAGGGTAATTATGGGACGGATTTGTCTAATTCGATATTTGTGGGACTATTTTAGAAATTTTTAAAAATTATGGGACGATGAGTTTTTTTTTCCGTCATTCTCTTTGGGCTTGCTTCTGTTCTGTCCACCAATTATTACATTCCTTTGGGCAATGAATTCAAGCTAACACTGTTTGCCGTGGATATGTACGATTTTTTGATTTGGTGTGTTTATCAAACGTGTTTAGTGTTTTACTAGTCTTGAGGGCATGCATAAATTAGTACTTACATTGTTTATATTAAACATCCATCAAAACGCACACTATAAGCCAAATAATGGGGGTCGATGCTTAACTGCACTATCCAAAATAAAACAAACATTCTTTTTGTGTTTCAATTTCATGTTTTATTCTTTCATAAGAATTCCCTGTTTGCATTTATAGCATAGACTTGTAAGTACAATAAACAAATAAAAACGACAACAATATGCTCAAGAATAGAAGTAAATTTTATTTAACCAATAAAGGCCAATGGCTAACATGATACCTACGAAACACATCACAGATTTTATTCTAAGCCATTGTCCAGAATAATCCAAAACTCATAACATCCTCAAATATTCTAAAGAAATTTCAACGCTAACCGATCATCATCTCAGGCAATAATAATTATATTGACCTGGTCTCCCAAGTGTACTTCCTAAAATCTCCTAAATATATACCATCTGGCTTTATATGCCAATTGCAGACATCACCGTCACATAGATTGTTCTTCCAAACATCACCAGATCTCTGCAAATTTCCCCAATAAAAATGGCAAAAGAACAGCGTTCTGCCGATGATATTCGGACAGAATCTCCAACTGAAGACTTTACCAACACCAAGTTGTTGAACCCCGAAATCAGTGTCTTTAGACTGACACCGCAGAAAGAGCTGGGCAGATTCATTAGGGAGCTCATTTGTTATGGCAACTGTGTTTACATTTCCAGAGGCACAAGCTTTATCGGATGGTGGTGTCAGTTGGGAATATACATTTACGGTATAGAGGAGGAAGAATACGATGAGGGTTTTCATCTTGTCTCAAGATGGTTTTTTTTTTTTAAAAAAAAACTTTTGTGGCTTCAATGAGTACGGTTGGCTCTTGTAATAAGGTTTTATTTATAGGGAAAATTTTTACTCTATATTAAGTAATTTTTTTATATTTAAGTTGGTCGCAGATTTTGATTATGCCTCTAAAGCAGAATAGAATACATTGACAGATTATGATCAGGCCATTTAAAGGGAAACAAATTTAAAATTTCCATGTATCAAATCAATTTATATATCTTTTTTAAAATTAGAAGGAATGGTATCCCACGTGAATTGATATATCTTTTTTATAGTAATTTATAAATTTCAAATCAATTTTTTAAATTTATATATCCCACGTGAATTGATATATCAAATCAATTTATATATCTTTTCCATGTATGATTCAATTTATTTTTTTAAAAGTAATTTATATATCTTTTTTAAAATTTCCAATTGATACGAGCAATTAATTAGTGATTGAAGATTTTAAGTCTTTAAAGGAGGAAAGTTCTAAAGAACGTCTTGTATTCTCTATATTTGTCTGGTATCGAGATTAATAGAAATTTTACACGCAAATTGATGACTTATTTTGTTGCATTTGTTGTCACCCAAATGGATATGATTATTACTATGGTAGCCCATAATGGCCAAATTCACGGGAATTACGCTCAATTATTTTATGAGTTTTTAGGGAGTAGTTACGGTACTGTGGGTCATTAAGGCACATCATCACAACCGGTCATTTTAATCGAGCGGCTATAAAGTAAAAAGGGTATAGTTATCATATAATCCTAGAAAGAAAAAAAAAAAAAAAAGCACCATTGGTCCCATAAGTTTCTTCAATTTCGATTTCAGTCCCATATTAATTTCATTAACACAATCAATCCATTATGTTTGCTAATTTTTGCATAATTCATCCCAAACTCCTTAATGACGCATTTCTGCCGATGTGGCACCGCGTAAGTTCGCCAATTGTGGCGCCATTGGTCCCATAAGTTGCTAATTGCGGCGCCATTGGTCCCATAAGTTTGCTTAATCCGGTGCCACGCAGAAATACGTCATTAAGGAGTTTGGGATGGATTATGCAAAAATTAGCAAACATAATGGATTGATTGTGTTAATGAAATTAATATGGGACTGAAATCGAAATTGGGGAAACTTATGGGACCAATGATGTTTTTTTTCCTATAATCCTATATTTAATATATTATTAATCTAATATTTTTTAGGTGAATACCAGGGTATCCCTAGCCACAATGGACCAAGACTAATCCCTCGAGAATCGGGTGGGCATTGAAGGGTTGCCTCTCCCAAAGCAGAATTTTGCATACACATCTAATATTTGATAAATCATATATAATATTTGGTAAATCATAATCAAATATTTGGTAAGTATATATCTATAATCAGCAATCTTATTAAAGAAGGTAACCAATTTATTAATTATTACGTATATAATTTCAACGATTTCAACGATGCTACCCATATAATTATGTGATGCTATCAAGAATAATTTCACCGACCCAACATTGAAGAATTCAGCGACATTATCTTGAAAAATTCAGCGACACCATCTCAGAATTCAACGATGCTACCTAATATCATTCAGCGATGTTACCAAAGACAATTCAGTGATGCTACCAAAAAAATATTTTAGCGACCCCACCTCAAAGAATTCAGCGACTACTCAGAGAAGATTTTAGCGACAGTACAAAGAAGAGTTCAGCGATGCTACCCAATTCAGTGATATTACCAAAAATAAATCAGTGATGCTACAAAAACATATTCCAGCGACTCCAACAAGAAGAATTCAGTGACAACACCTACAAGAATTCAACGATGCTAGCATGTATATTCAGCGACGTTTTTATGAATAATTAAGCGACACAACCGAGCACAATTCAACAACCTTCCCATGAACTATTCAACAATGTTTTCATCGACAAATCAGCGACTCAGAAATAGCAATATTTGAGGTACGTTTTCATGAACATATATTTATATTATATAGAAGCATAAATAAGCGAATTGGAGGATAATGGAAGATTGATTGATTGTATTGAATGCGTAGACGCCATAGAAAATTGACGAGCAATTGTATGTTAATGAAACTAAATGTAGCAAATTGACTATTTTAACCTTTATAAGTTAATCTCAACCAACAATTTATATGGCTGCGATGCACCGGCAATACATCAAGAGAAAAGGATCAATCGCACCCTAACGGAAGCCCAGTTTTTTTTAGGTGAATACTAATCCCTCGAGGATCGGGTGGGCATTGAAGGGTTGCCTCTCCCAAAACAGAATTCTGCATACACAAAGGCTCGAACCCGAGACCTTTGCTTAAGCTGCCAGAGCCCCATACCACTCAGGCCAACTGTGTTTGGTAACGGAAGCCCAGTTTTTAATCCAAATATCCAATATCTTTAATAATTTAATATATATGTGGTAAATGGACAGAATGTGCGTCTTTAAAATAGAATGGAAAAAAAACACCATTGGTCCCATAAGTTTTCCCAATTTCGATTTCAGTCCCATATTAATTTCATTAACACAATCAATCCAATATGTTTGCTAATTTTTGCATAATCCATCCCAAACCCCTTAATGACGCATTTCTGCTGACGTGGCGCCGTGTAAGTTTGCTAATTACGGCGCCATTGGTCCCATAAGTTGCTAATTACAGCGCCATTGGTCCCATAAGTTTGCTTAATCTGGTGCCACGTCAGCAGAAATGCGTCATTAAGGGGTTTGGGATTGATTATGCAAAAATTAGCAAACATATTGGATTGATTGTGTTAATGAAATTAATATGGGACTGAAATCGAAATTGGGGAAACTTATGGGACCAATGATGTTTTTTTTCCAAAATAGAATCATACAGGGATTGGGACTTAGCCCAAGTGGTTAAGCCCCCTGGCTCTCAACCTTTAGGTTAAGGGTTCGATTCCCACCCGGCCCCTGTCCCTCCCCTTTTCCCCTTTGTAATTGTGTGGCATGGGCCCCCACCACTTCTCTAGCCTGTATAGGCTGTTCCGCAAAAAAAAAAAAATAGAATCATACAATTACCTTTTTAGGATTAATCTCTATCTGTAAGAATTATATTATAATTATAATTATTTAAAATTTCAACATAACATTATTATATATACTAGATAACAGATTGCGTGCACGTGGCTGCACATGTATATGCGTATTTATTTTTATTTTTTACTGTTTTTTTGGAAATAGAGATTTGGCCTCTTGTCCCCTGCCTTCCAACCTTATGTTTGGTAGTTCGATTCCCACCCGACCCCTTAGTCCACCCCTTTATCTCTTTTTGTAATGTGTGCCTTGTGCTCCCACACATCTTTACCAAGTAGTGTCAATGGAAAAAAAGGTGAAAGAGTCCTTTTTCTTTTCGATTTGTACCTATAAGTCCTCCACTAATTTCTGGCCCAAAATTGTCTTTTACATTTACTTACTAAATCCAATTTCATCATTTTTAGCTGATAATGACAATAAATTAGCTGATATATTATTATTAATTTAGTTTAAGTGCCATGTGGAACTATTTTGTCCAGCTCATCGGGTCACTCAACTTCACTAGGGCAAAAGAATTCAAATTTGTAGGGCCGTCTTAAACGAAAGCGTGAACCAGCTCCTCAAATCCTACGTCGATGACGACCTCATCGCCGGCGACAAGAATGAGCTGCAGGAGCAGCTCAGGAACCAGGAACTAGTCTGCCTAATTAAGTCTTTCCTTGTGGAGGCTCGCAGAAAAGGAGAAGAAGGAGGACCCGGAGCAGCTAGAAATGCAGATCAGGGAATCCCTCGACACTTGCGTCACTGTGGTAGGGGTGGGAATAGGCCAGGCCGCCCGATAGGGGCCTATGGCCTGACCTATTTAAGGCTTGGTCTGGCCTGACCTCTTTATGAAATAGGCTAGGCTTGGGTATTTTTAAAAGCCTATTTACATGGCCTAGGCCGGGCTCATAAAAAGGCGTAATTAGCCTACAAGGCCGACCTGTTAAACTATTTTATCTAATTTTTTTATAATTTATTAATACATTTATTAATATTTATTATTATTTATTTATTAAATATTTAAAAAGACTTAAATAAACTTCTAAAAGGTTTAAGGCCTAGCCTATTTAAGTAAATAGGCCAGGCTTAGGCCTATAAATTAGGCCTATGAAAGGCTATAGGCCAGGCCAGGCCTTGAAAAATTAATACAGGCCCAGGCCTTTTCCCAGGCCTATTCCCAGCCCTATGTGGCCGCGGCAACAAGAAGAAACCACTTTTGACCGGACGACTACTACGCAGCCTGAAGCGTGTCCGAAATTGTATTACATCAGTTTGAGTAGACATGATGTTTGTTTAGGAATAAGCATCATTTGTTGTTGACCTAATTGTTAATAGGAAGTAAAATTTCCTACTTTGTTCTGTGTCCTAGAGAAACACCTTAAACGACTTGAACACATTTTAATACCAAAGATGCATTTTTTTCACAGGGAATTTGATTCGCGCAGCGAGATTGGTGTATGTTTTTTATCTGGAAGTACTTGATGAAGTTGGGTCATGCTTTAAAAAGTGCCACGTGGCACTTAAAATTGATTAATAATAATATATCTGCTAATTTATAGTCATAAAGGATGAAATTGGATTTAATTACTAAATATAAAGAATAATTTGGGGCAAAATGTAATACCCGGTAAATAGCTTAAATGGAGTGAAATAAGCTACTCATATAAACAAGGGAAAAAAAACACCATTGGTCCCATAAGTTTCCCCAATTTCGATTTCAGTCCCATATTAATTTAATTAACACAATCAATCCATTATGTTTGCTAATTTTTGCATAATCCATCCCAAACCCCTTAATGACGCATTTCTGCTGACGTGGCGCCGCGTAAGTTTGTTAATTGTGGCGCCATTGGTCCCATAAGTTGCTAATTGCGGCGCCATTGGTCCCATAAGTTTGCTTAATCCGGTGCCACGTCAGCAGAAATGCGTCATTAAGGGGTTTGGGATGGATTATGCAAAAATTAGCAAACATAATGGATTAATTGTGTTAATGAAATTAATATTGGACTGAAATCGAAATTGGGGAAATTTATGGGACCAATGGTGTTTTTTTTCCTATAAACAAGGTACCTTTCTTTCTTGGTAGCCATTATATAAAAACTCCAAAGTTAAGCGTGCTTGCCTTGGGGTAATTATTAGGATGGGTGACCTCTTTGGAAGTCTTCCAGGGTGTGCGTGAGTGAGGCCAAAGCGCACTGGAAAGAAGTAATGTTGGTTTGTGGGGACAGCCTTCACTCTGGAGCCGGCAACATCTAGAGTAGCACCCCGTCTTTCCGATGCGCCGAAGATGGAGGTGTTACAGAAAAAAGTAGTAGAGGACCTCTTCGGACTTAAGGAAAGGAAAAAAGGACTCATGTGGCTATTTTTCCCTTGTGTCAATGTTTAAAAAAAAAAACTTTTTATTACTACTATCCATATGTATAGTAATGACATTATTCATTTTAATTTTCACAATTATTCATATTGATATTTAATAAATGACAGAATATGGTATATAATAATAAAAAAAAAAAATTGTTTGTACTTTTCCTGGCTTCGGCTTCGCCAAAAAAAATAATAAAATAAATATTTATAAGGGAATGAGACTTGACCCCAATGATCATTCTCATGTGTTTCAATCATAGGTTGTGGGTTCGATTTCCACATGCCCCATATCCATTTCCTTTATCCCCATTTGTAATTTGTACAGTTTGGGCTCCCACACACATTTGCCGACATATAAAGTGTCAATGCTTACCCAAAAAAAATTCAGAATAGTAATTTTTCTATTATAAAAGGTACAACCATAAGGTGTGAAAGCGGGATAGATAATTTTCGTCTGATCCGATGGCGAATTCGATTATATTCGCATCTAAATGCAAAATTTGATATCGAGGCAGATACAGATCGGGTATGGGATTTTAAATATCTGTCCGTATCTAGAAAAATCCGGATATCATGCGGATATTATTTGATTTTCTATCATGATATCTGGATATTTAAATATATAAAAAAATGCCAAAATGGTGTCGTAGCTTTGCCAATTTTTCAATCTAGTGCTATAAGTTTGGAACTTTCTAATTTGGTGATAACTTTGCTAATGGTCTCTAAAATGGTCCCATCAGGTCTTAGTCACCTACATTTGCTGATGTAGCAGGAGATTAGTGTAAATAATTAATTTAATTATGCCATGTAGGTGTTACGTAGGCAATAACTGAGTTTGACCTACACATGTAGAGACTTTATAACCATATTTTTAATTTAATGGTCTCAATCTGATCACTCTGCTACTATGCAACAAATGTGTTAGAAAATATCCATATGTACATGTCAAATACAGTCAATGTCTACGTGACACATATATACATGACATAATTAAATTAGTTATTTACTCTAATCTCGTGTCATCTCAGCAAATGTGGATGATTAAGGCTGGTGGGACCATTTTGGAGATCATTAGTAAAATTATAGTACCAAATTCGAAAACTACAAACTTATGGCACCAAATTCAAAATGGGTATAGTTACGGCACTATTTTGGCATTTTTTCACATATATTATGTTAAATATGAGATAAATGAATAATATATGGTAACCGATTAAAAATTTGGATTAAGCCTACAACCCAAATTCAAAATTCCAATTACTAGTTACTAGATACTCAATTCGTATATTAGGAAGAAAAAAAAAAAAAAAAAAGCCTACTTGGCCGAGCCTTGCCGTTCACCTCTTGCATAAAATTATTTTTTTGAAAGGCTAATATTTTTCATAACTTAAAATAGTTCAGAAAGTTAAAATAGTTCTTCATAACTATTTAGTAGGTGTTTGGATATGTGATATGAAACAGATTATCTGATTATTGCATTTTCAAAACGCAAATAATAAGGTTTGCAGCACCATTTTCGAGCGGTTAAACTGACTATTTGCGTTTTGAAAACGCAATAATAAATTTTCTTACCGCTTATCCAAATAGCCTCTTAATTTATACTTCCTCCGTTCCTTTTTAAATACTACAGACCCATATTTCACTCAATCCATTACACATTTTTAATACTTCATAAATCAAATTGCATACAAGTAAAAATTATAAAAAAATTTGATATTCTAAATCTTTGCGATTAGACGAATTCAACAAGATCTCACTTGACTATATTTTATCTTATATAATTGTATTAAAAAGTCGAATCAAAATTACTAAATGAACAGTGTCAAAATTCAAAAGGTGCATTTAGAAAGGATCGGAGGCAGTATATGGCACAGTTTCATCTATAGTTCAGCAAAATTAAAATAGTTTCATAACGTAACTTTAATTCTAGAATCGTCCCGAACACATTTGAGTTTATCAATCGGAACTAATTAAATTAATGATGACACATTCAGTTCTTCAAACCATTAATAACGATTAGTGCATAATCTAATACTCATTTGGTCTCATGACTTATATATCTCAATTTCGTCCATAAACTTTTAATTGAATCCTTATTTAGGCAAGCCTCAATCACCCACTATAAGAAAAATTTGTTTTTGCAACGAAATTTTATGATGGAAATATATATATATATATATATATATATATATTAGTTACAATTTGTGGTGTAAATTTATTCTGTTTCTCTTAAGATAGATTTGTTTTTAAAGTATATTCTGTCGCAAGTACATATCGAATTTTGACGGAATAAATTCCCGTCGCACCTTAATTTGAGATTAATTTTCTTTTTCATTTTTCTTTGCTATAAGAAGGTTGTTGCGACAAAATAAATTTTTATTGCAATGAGACAATATTTTTTTTGGCAAGAGCCACTAAAGGCTTGAAAAATTGATGGTGACAGACAACCCATGTCACATAAGTTACAAAATGAATAAATGGAAGGAATGGGGGGGCCGGTTGGGGATTTGAACCCCCAACCTATAGGTTGGAGAAGTCTGGGGACTTACCCTATTGGTCAAGTCCCCAACCCTTAATGAGACTGTATTTGATAGTCCATACCAACAATAGACACCAAAATAAATCTCAAGATTTGAATGTTCATCAATAATATAATGAATGGCCTAACCGAGAAATTTAAAAAGGGAAAAAGACCCATACAGTCTCATATTTTGGTCTCTTAAATTATCTACAATTCCAATATAGTCCAAATACTTTCTAAATGGGAAAACGATCCATATAGTCCCATAATTTGACAAAATTTTCAAAACAGTCCAAAAAAGATTGAATTAAATGAATCCTTTCCATAAATTCCGTAATCATCGTCGAACCCGTCCATGAACCCAGTTTTTCCGCTAATCATTGCCGAACATGTCCATTAAATACCTACTCATCGCCGAACCGGTCCATCCATTAGGGTAGTTTAATGGATAGGTTCGACGAAGATTAGCGAAAAACCGGTATATGGACGGGTTTGGCGATGATTACGGCATTTATGGGACGATTTCATTTAGTTTAATCTTTTTTGGACTGTTTTAAAAATTTTGCCAAATTATGAGACTATATGGGTCATTTTCCCGATTTGGTGTTGTTGGGTTCGTGATAAAATAGGTCGATCCAAACCTTCTATGTTTCTTTTTTTTAAAAAAGGTTAATTGTTTCGCCCGAGTGAGGCAACAGATGACGTGACTTCACAATCAAGGAATAACATTAAACAAGTGCATAAAACTTTATTTTGACTTTTGAGTTTTTATATTTTCGGCTTTCAGGTATATTTTGGGTTCTCGAGTTTTTTTGGTTTTTTTTTTCGGATTTTCATGCCAACCGAACTTTTTTCTTTTTTTATCAATCGTGTTCGAGTTTATGGTTGGTTGGTATCCAAGTTTAGGAATTTTAAAATGCCAATGTCTCAACTCGATACCAATTGATCGGAATGTGAATTTATCCAAGTGGTCATGTGCCCTGTCTTTATGGTTGGGGATTTAATTCCCATCTGGATCCTTATCCCTCCCTTTATCCTCAGTTTGACACCCCTATTAACAATTTTTAACTACTACATTGTCTTCACTCATAAATCCATATTAAAGTCAATCTTTTGGCAATTGAGGAATTAATCTATCCAGTATTAACAAAGACTGTATATCATCAATATGCTGAGAACGGATGAAACAACCGTAAGCATGATGCAACATGGGAATGGATTGATGCAAAAAGAAAAAGAAAAAAAAAGTGATAGGGGAGATGATTTTTGTGATACCACATTTGTGTTTGGCAGCGCTTTTATGATGGTTGCACCATAACCGAATTGATACAACATTGCTACAAACATTATCATAGGACTTTATTTAATTATGGTTATGCTCGAACAAAAACAAATGGCTTATATGATGATACGGGATAAAAAAATAAAATAATCCCATAACTTAACTTTAACTCTAGGATCGTCCATAATATATTTGAATTTCTTAATCGGACCTATAACTGAAGTAATGGTGACTCATTCAGTACTTCACATTTTTAATGATGATTAAATAGTGCGAAATCCAATAATTATTTGATCTCATAACTTATCTATAATCTCAATTTCGTTCGTATACTTTTAAATCCTTATTTAGGCAAACCTTAAAATCACCCATTACAAGAAAAAGTTATTTTTGCAACCAAATTTTGTGATGGTATAGGGTTATATTTGTTATAATCTGTGGTGTAAATTTATTCTTTTTCTCTATGAGATAGATTTGTGACGAAAGTATATTCTGTTGCAAGTAGAGACGGAATTTTGACGGAATAAATTTCTGTCGGATGTTAAGACAAATTTTCTGTATTTTTTTTTTCTGTTGCAAGTATATGGACTAAACTTGCATAAGATATTATTTATAGAACCAAATAGGTATTACATTTCGCACTCATCGATTTTGGTCGGCATGAGGATTGTATGGGTTCCCATTAGTGTAGGTTTATAAGCTGATTCAGCTTTTGCTGATCAGTGAGTTTGTGTGTTCTGTGTGCTTGTTTTTATTTACAATTAATGTGTGATTTAATTACTATATTTAACAAAATTATATAATCAATGTAATTTCTATTGTTTTGGCATATGTGGATAATTTCCCTACTCAAGATTGTGCCCTAATTTCTCATTCCCAGTTTCCCACCACCGCCTCCTTTTCTTCTTCACTATTTCCCAGCCACCATTATCCCCTCCCCCGCCCCATTCTCGCACCCAAAAATCAACATCGCCAGCATTTCATTCTCCTCCATACAAAATAATCGGGGATAACTAATCTTGCACGCAAGGAGCCGGTGGCGGAGTGGCATTCGAACAGAGGCATTGTTGGAGTGTTGGTAACGATTTGAATATGGCAGTGCCGCTGACGGGTTGCAGCAGCGTCGGAGACATCACGGGAGAGGCGCGACGGCAGCGGGGGAGAGAGCGACATTTGGATAGAGAACTTGATCGGCGGCGCATGGATTGCACAAGTGGTGAAGTCCGGGCAACGTAGGCGGCGTAGGATTTGGAATTAATGTTGTAGGGTTTTGTTGGCACTGTGAGCGGGTTCTGTAAAAAAAAAAAAAACATGCACGTTATTTTTTGGCTTGCCTTGTGGTGAATGTTGGAATAAACCTACTCATTTTGGATAAGTCTGATTGTGAAAGAAGCTAGGATGGTTGGGAAATAGAATTTGGATAATTTTCAACATGTGTAGTTGGAATGAAAGGAGATTGTGAACGAAGCTGTGCTAGTTTTTATGATATCATGTGCTAAGTTGTTTGTCATCTTGTGATGATCCACGAAATCTTTTGTTGGTTCACGTATTACTTCTGTGATGATGAACTTAGTTTTTTTTATTTGCTAAGTTAATGGTATTCTTGTGGTGGTCTGGTCTGTATAATATCTTGTGTTGTAGAGAACGGCTGTAACAGATTTCCCACGGGGAGGCGGAGGAGGTGGTGGGAGAGGTACGATAGTGCTGATGTGAAGGATGTCAATTTTACCCGTAGGGTCGGGTACCCGTCGGGTAATCGGGTATCGGGTACGGGTAGGGTGGGCATAATCGGGTAACGGGTAGGGTATTACCCGAAACAGAAATAAATAACATCGGATGCGGGTGGGGTATGGATTTCACATATTACCCAATTACCCTACCCGATTACCCGAATAAATGTATTAATATTTATTTATATAGAAATATATATAATATATACTTATCTATTTATATTTATATACATATTTAGATATATTAATATATTTGTTTTTATAAATTTATTTTATTAAATTTTTTAGTGCATGCGATCTGATTGTAAAAAATATTTGATCACTTTTCTATTAATTTAAGAATGCTCAGTTGCTTTAGTGTTTTCTTTTATATGTTATTTTTAATTTTTAACTTAAATTTATAATGTATTTTATTTTCTTACGTTACATGAAAGTTTTATTTATTTTTATGTTAAAATTATAAATTTTTTCTCTATTAAAGTTGCGTCAGATAGGTCGGTTAACCATATAATATTCAAAATTTTGGATATCCGTTTAACCGCGGATAATCCACATATCTTACGGGTATTACCCGAACCCTACCCGATATTTGATTTTAGAGTAATAGGGTAGGGTAAGGGTAGGGTAATTAAATTTCGGGTAGTGAGTGGGGTGGCCTACCCGTACCCTACCCTACCCGTTTACATCCCTAGATGTGATGGACTCAAGTGTATGCCGTGCTGATTGTTTTTGCATCTTGTGCTAGTTTTTTCTTTTGGATGAGCCATTGAAGGCCTGGGAAAGGGGTGGTGGGAGCCCATGCCACACAATTACAAAGGGGAATAAAGGGGAGGGATAGGGGGCCGGTGGGAATCGAACCTCCAACCTTCCGTTGGAAGTCAGGGGACTTAACCACTTGGGCTAAGTCCTCATCCCCGCATCTTGTGCTAGTTGATTGTTATCCTATGACTTTTATTGTATTATTATTCAGAGATAAGAGACAGAGTCGGTGATTATGTATATCTATATATATATGTAATATTTTATTTTTTTGAATTATGGATTTCTGTAATTAGTTGAGTATTAGAGTTTTTGGTATATAAATCCATTGCTCAATTATAGGAATTAAAAATAGAAAGTGAATACTACTTAGGGCCCGTTTGGATTGGCTTTTGAAAAAAGCAAAAGCCAAAAGTAGAAGCAAAAGCAGTGAAGCAGAAGTCAAAAGCAAAAGTATGTAACTTTTGTGTTTGAATGAAATGTTTGAAAAGCGACTTTTTCTAAAAAATATGTTTGGATGAATAAAAATGAGAAGTGCTTTTGGAATGTAATAATTACCAAAAAGGACGTGCTATTTAATATGATAATAATATATATTTATAGGAAAAAAAACACCATTGGTCCCATAAGTTTTTCCAACCTTGATTTTAGTCCCATATTAATTTCATTAACACAATCAATCCATTATGTTTGCTAATTTTTGCATAATCCATCCCAAACCCCTTAATGACGCATTTCTGCTGACGTGGCGCCGCGTAAGTTTGCTAATTGTGGCGCCATTGGTCCCATAAGTTGCTAATTGCGGCGCCATTGGTCCTATAAGTTTGCTTAATCCGGTGCCGCCGTGCTGCGTTAGCAGAAATGCGTCATTAAGGGTTTGGGATGGATTATGCAAAAATTAGCATATATAATGGATTGATTGTGTTAATGAAATTAATATGGGACTGAAATCGAAATTGGGGAAACTTATGGGACCAATGGTGTTTTTTTTCAATATTTATAGTGTAATTTATAATAACTAGTGGGGGTATTTAAGTCCTTCCACATTTTATATACGAGGTGCTTTTGGCTTCTGCTTTTGGGAGAAGTATCTCCTGGGTTGCTTCTTCCAGAAGCACTTTTTTGGCTTTTCGATGTGCTTTTCTTTTTCTTAAAAGCCAAAACAACCACCTAATTTCTACTAGAAGTGCTTTTGGCAGAAGCAAAAGTTAAAAGCACCTCCCTAGAAGCCATTCCAAACGGGCTCTATCTTATTACAATTAATATTGAAGTCACATGAATGGTAATGTTTTTCCTAATAGTCCAACTAGCAGAACGAATACATTGAACTCACACTCAGCGGGAGCTGAACATTTGATGTTCAGCCTTGAAACCGCTCCCCTTGAAATAAATTTAAACATAAGTTACGAGATTATTTTGATTTGATACATTATTACAAAGTACATTTATTCGAAGACATTGCTCCAATTAATTAATCATATTATCCTCTCACAACTCTTGAAAAAAGAAATTTCAACATTCTCCTCATCATCTCACTCAATAATTGCTCTCTTAACCCAATCGTAAATCTTACTCTGCCCTAAATATAAACCATCTTCCTTTACACTTCCAAGTGCAAACTTCATAGAAGCAATCTTTCAATAAAGAGTCCTTCCAAACATCACCAACTTTCTCCAACTGCCCCCAATAAAAATGGCAGAAGAACAACGTTGTGCCCCAGATATTCCGACAAAATCTCCAACTGAAACCTTGACCAACTGGAACTGTCCGGAGCCCTAAATCATCATCTCTAGATTGACACCGCACATCGAGTTGGGCAGATCCAACAGGGAGATAATTCATTATTGTAACAGTGTATTTATTACCAGTGAAGCAAACTTTATCGGACGGTGTCTGAAGGGAATATGCATTTACGGTATAGAGGAGGAAGAATACTACGATGAGGTTTCTCATCTTGTTTCAAGATTGTTTGTTTTCAAGTTTTAATTTGTCGTTTAAACAAGCATCGTTAGCTTCAGGAATAACCTCTTCTTTATAGGAAAATTTGTACTGCCTATTAAGTAAATTTGTATTTATATTGGTTACAGATATGATTAATTAAATAGCAAGGCCCCACCCCTGTATATTAAATGAAACAGGCAAACCACAAGTTTCTTTACACTTTAATTTTTTTCCTAATTCGTTCTTATCTTATTGTTTATTACGAACCCACTATTCACGCAGTCCAATACATATTTTAAACTATTAATAGCTCAAATTCGGTACGAGTGAATGTAATACCCCAGATAATGGCTTAAATGGAGTGAAATAATGGCTTAAATGGAGTGAAATAAGCTGCTCATACCAATAAAGTACATTTCTTTTTTGGCAGCCATCTTATAAGAATTCTAAAATTAAGCTTGCTTGCCTTTGAGTAATTTTAGGATGAGTGGCCTCCTAAGAAGTCTTCTAAGGTATGCGTGAGTGAGACCAAAGCGCACTGAAAAGAGCTCATTTTGGTTTGTAGGGTCAGCCTTCACGTCTGAGTCGGGAACTTCTAGAGTAACACTCTGTCTTTCCGCTACCTCAAAATTGGGGGTGTTACAGTAAAAATTGTAAAAGTTTAATATTTCAAAAACTACACGATGAGACGAATCTACCATGATCCCACTTGACTATAATTTAATTTGTATAACTATGAAATCCTTTAAGTGAAAGTTTGTGTGTGAATATTAATACATAACCAAATGTAAGAAATATTGTGATACTGAGGTAGTATTTTCTTTTAAGTGAAGGAAATGTAAGAAATATTGATACAGAGGTAGTATTTTTATAGTATTTTTAGTGAACATTTGGGCTCCACGTCACATTTGTAATATCTCATTTTCCATACCGCAAAAAGAGACCGGAGTATTATGGAAAAAAAAAACCATATTGTCCCATAAATTTCCCAAATTTTGATTTCAGTCCCATATTAATTTGATTAACACAATCAGTCCATTATTTATGCTAATTTTTGCATAATCCATCTCAAACCCCCCTTAATGACGCTTTTGTGCTGATGTGGCGTATGATTATTCTGATGTGGCAACATGATTAGTGTGCATAATCCGATGCCACGTCAGCAAAAAAGCGTCATTAAGGGGGTTTGGATGGATTATGCAAAAATTAGCATATATAATGGACTGATCGTGTTAATCAAATTAATATGGACTGAAATCGAAATTTGAAAAATTTATGGGACCAATGGGTTTTTTTTTCCGGAGTATTATTCTAAAGTTCTAAATGTTATTATAGAATAGTGATAAAAAGAGTGATCAGTAACCTGCTTTATTTATTTTATTAAGTCATCTTTTGATGTATAATAACATTTGAAATTGTTTGAAAGATAGTGAATTTAACGATTTTTTTTGGAGGAGCCATTGAAGGCCTGGAAAGGGTGGTAGGAGCTCATGCCACACAATTACAAAAGGGGAATAAAGGGGAGGGATAAGGAGCCGGTGGGGAATCGAACCTCCAACCTTCCATTGAAAGTCAAGGGACTTAACAACTTGGGCTAAGTCCTCATCCCCAATTTAACGAATTATGATAGTAGATTGTTTAGCGACCAAAATAAACATGAAATATGTCATTAAATGTATATCTTTACGTTTTATTTAATGTATTTTAAATTAATGCAATTTATTGATCCACTTCCTTTTTAATGAAATTTATTAGTTTTTTTTAGTTTATATTATAATTCTTTACTAGTGCTTAGTCGTTAATCATTAATAAATGAAATTTATTTTTCAATTAATAATATTACTTCCATTAAAAATATATTTTTAATATATTTTCTTGGATATTAAAATTGATAATATGGACTATTATTTTTAAAGATCAGAAATAAAATTTAATGCAAATTAGGAGAGTTGTATTATTACATTCCTTAATTTCTTCAGCCATCTCCATTCCCGGATATTAAGAGTTTCTTTTAACGTCAAGATCTTTAATTTTAGCTATGATTTATCACATTGATAGATATATCATATAAATAAAATTATGGATGTGATGTGGCTTTTGAATAGAGCTGTAAACGAGCCGAACCGAACCGAGTTTCAAGTGTTTGAGCTCTAAATCTTAACGAGCCAATTTTCATGTTTAAGCTTTGTTCGTTTAACCTTACGAACGAGCTAATAACGAACGAACACGAGCCTAGTTGAGCTCAGTTAACGAACCATTTTATAAATAAATTTATTTATTTTAGAATTAAATTAGGTGTGAAAATATAATGTATATTGTAATATAATTTATGAGAGAAATGTGAAATTAATAAAAATAAAAATGGAAAGAACAACTAGATAAAATTTTTATTTTTTATAATATATATTCCATTAAAAAAGAATTCCGAACTGTTCGCGAACTTAATGAACGAACACACAAACCAAATTATGTGTTTGAGCTCGGTTCGTTTAGCTTACCGAACGAGCTGTTAACGAACGAACACGTGTCGAAACGAGCTCAGCTCATGAACTGTTTGTTCTATTTACAACTCTACTTTTGAATGAATGATATACTATATGGCTTTTTTTTTTCGTAAACATTCAGTAGCGGACATGCATGGGGCTTGGGGGGGCGCTGCCCCCGAGTTCAAAACTTACCACTAATTTTTATATAGTTATAAGTATTTTAGCTATGGTGTATAAACCATTTTTCTATAGTTCACCCCTCGGACTCAAACTTTTGTCATGAATTTTTATATAGTTGTGTGAATTTTAGCTATAATAAAAATGCACTTTTATATAAGATACCATATTTTGTTGGTGAATTTTTTTAACATATGACCATTTGGCCAAGTTTTTCGTTGTCTTAATAAATAAAATAATAAATTTGGTCCCACTATCTAAAGTTGACCCATTTGTAACTAGACTAGGAGTCTAGGAGGGCTTGATTTTTATCCTAGCGGAAGCAAATTATCATTTGGTATACGGATTTATAGTATTAGTTCTAAATACTATTGTTGAAATATCTTTTTTCTACATTTGAAGTTTGTGACTTTCCTTTTAGTGACTATTTAGTAGGGATGAGAGTGGGGCGGATAATATCCGCCCAATCCGACGCCGTATTCGATTATATTCGAATCCGAATTCGAATTTTTATATTCGGCGGATACGGGACAGGATATGGGATTGTAAATATCCGCCCGTATCCGAAAAATCCGAATATAATACGGGTATTATCCGTATTTTCTATCCGAATATCTGAAAATTTATATATATTTTTATATGTATGATATAATATATTATATTAACTATAAAATAAATAAGTAATACTGTATGTATAAATATAATCAAAAGCTTGAAAGCCATATGTAATTTATTAAATCAAATCATATCAATCAACTCGACTACATCATTAGGTTCTTTGCATCAAACTGTAGTATGTAACAACTTGTAGTGATGTTATTTAGATGTTTTGAACGAAATAACTAATGATCTTGAAAAATTTAAAAATTTAGTTTAGCTTACATAGTAGTATATTCCGATTTCACTTTAAAAATTATAAAAAAATTTAATTTCAGTAATTATAAGATTATCCGAGTTAAAATCCGAATCCGTCTCGTATCCGTTTCCCAAAATATTCGAATTCGTATTTGTATCCGACCTATTCGTATCCGATTCCATATTCGACAAAAAATATGGGATAGGATACGGGATGAGTACTATCCGCCCGTATCCGTCCCGTTTTCACCCCTACTATTTAGTATGTTTCATAGGAAAAAATATTTTTATAAAAATTGAAAATGAAAATATTTTACAAATGGTTTTAAAATATTGCGACTCTTAGATTATAGGATAGACCTAATGTAAAAATAAAAAGATATATAAATATATAACAAAATTTTTTATATGTTAATTTTTTATTATTTTATATGTTATGAGAAAAAGATCTTTATATTAGAGCTCCCCAAGTGCTTAGACTCCACGTCCTTCACTGCAAACATTGACACATTGTGTTGATAAAGGTGTGGGAGTTCAAGCCGCACAAATTACAAAGAGGGAAATAAAGGGAGGGATAAAGGGCCGGGTGCGAATCGAACTCTCAACCTATGGTGGTAAGTATGAAACATGACCATTTGAGTCATGTGCTCATTCCCCTCTATGGATTTTTTTATGTGGCTTTTTGTGACAGTTGGATATACGTGTTTATGAACAATTGCCGCCCAATTTACTCATTAGACCTCAAATATAATTTCTAAAAATAATATAAACAATACAAAAAAATATAGTATATTGAAAATTTATTATATAAATAAATTATCAGAATTGATTATTAATCATAACATCCTCACACAATTGTTTAAAAAAGAAATTTCAACAATATCCCCCATATCGTCTCACTCAATAACGATTGCCCTCTTTTCCCAATCATATTTCTTAGTAGTGTCTAAATATATACCATCCTTCCTCGCCTCCCAATGGCAAACATTACCGAAGCAGCCTTTTCCCAAAAAGGATTGTCTAAAAACATCACCAGATTTCTGCAACTGTCCCCAATAAAAATGGCAAAAGAACAGTGTTGTGGCGAAGAAATTCCCACAAAATCTCCAACTGAAGCCTTGACCAACTGGGACTGTCCTAAGACCTAAATCCTTGTCTTTCGATTGGCACCGCACGTCGAGTCGGGCTGATCCAGCCGGGAGAGCATTTATTATTTGGACAGTGTATTTACCGCCAAAAAAGCAAAAATTACCAGACGACGACGGTACCGAATATACACGTACGGTATGGAGGAGGATCAATACCATCATCAGGGCTTTCATCATCTTATTACACAAGATTGTTTGTGTTTTATTTTTCTATTTTCGTCCTTAGTTTTAACTAGTATGGTTAGCTTGTGTAATAACGTCTTATTTATGGGAAAAATTTATTCCCATGTATTATTAAGTAATTAGTAGTAGTTATGTTGGTTACAGATATGATTAATTCACATTATTATTATTATTATTATTATTATTATTATTATTATTATTATTATTATTATTATTATTATTTTACTAAATTAAAGTGTGTTTTGGCCCTGGTGTGCCAAAAGGACCTTTTTCTCCTCAAGGGAGGCTACCGGAGAAAGGATCAAACCGGTTACGGGTCCGGATTAATGATAATGCGCCCAAACTTGACTAATTACGCCCAAACTTGACTGAATCTTCTTTAGTATTCCAATGGCAACAAAATACAATGGAGAATCTACCTGTTGTTAAGAAACAACGGCGAATTCACCGGAAAAACTAGAACCAAACTACCGGTTGTTGAGAAACAACGGTGGACTTGGAAGTAACCGCTATGAGCTAAGCTAGAATCTAGGAAAAAAATGTAAAGGAAAGCAGTAAAGGAAAGCAATAAAGATACAAAGAAGTAAATTTGATAAAGGGATTTTGTTGGTTGAATTGATCTCTCTGATTTTGTGCATGGCATCCCCTATTTATAGCCGGAGCTGAAATAACCGCTCTCCGGCCGATTCCCCTAAGCCGACTCCATTGTTCGCTTCAATCGGCTGACTTGATATCATTTCGGCCGAAATCCTTCCCTCCCGGAGCTTTCTTCCTTTCGGGTCTCTCCTGCTGCTCTGGACCGTTCTCTTTTGATTCTTCGGCCCAATAGTTCTCAAACTCAATTCCCTTTAGAAATCCTTCTTCGGCCCATCTTTTATGGCCCAATTTTCTCTCCGTGGCCCACTATCCTTTGTGGCCCCAACAGATGCCCTCTTTACTTGGGCGGTTTTTCGTCTTGAAAAGAGCTCAAGTAATTTCTTCTCTCGTTCTTCCTGACGGTTATTTCTTCTTTTCGAGGAATCCCGTCATCACTAACCTCTGCCTCCAGCATAAAACCGTCCCTTCAACTTCATTTCCTTTTTTTCTCTCTACTCGTCTTTTTCAATGGATCCCCAATCCATTCCCGTTCCTTCGTCAGAACTCCTCAAGATTGAGGGCTCTTTCGCTTCTCATTCTGCAGTTCGTTATCTTCCTGAAAACTTCTACTCCTGAGGCCCATTGGGTATTCCTAAAGAAATCGATGAGTGTACTGCTCATATTTTCTTTAGTGCTGATCTCAACCCACTACTGCGTTAGAGTGGTTTTCTGCCCATTTTGCCTTTCTCTTCTTATCCTCTGTCGTCACCGGATTCCACTCCTCATCGTCATCTTGATTCGCCTTCTTCTTCTCGCCCAGGTATGTTTTTTTTTCCCTACTTATTATCCTCTTTCCCATCTTTTGTTATTCATTCGGCTGCCATTTTGAACTTAGGTATCCTCCGTCCTCCTACTTCGGATCCTGGCCGAAAAAGACCTGCTTCGTCTTCGGCCCCTTTTTCCAGCTCTCTTCCTCATATACAAACTAGGAAGCGTTCCTCTCGCTCTCCCCTCGGCAGAATCCCCTCCACTTGCCTTTTGGTTTATTGTTTTTCCACTTCTTTTCTCTCTCTCTCTCTCTTTTTTTTTTTTGCATTCCCTTTTTATAGCTGATCATCATTCATTCATCATTATTATTTTTTTCTAGGTTTCTTCTGCTTTACCATTGTCCACCATTTCGCCTGTTTCGACCACAGCTTCGGATTTCCTTATCGCTGACCCCTGTGTTTCGACTGATGCTACTGATTCGGCTGCTCCTATTGGTGCTTCTTTGGCCGAATCCCAGCAATTGGTTGAGGATCATGTTTCAACTGATCCCATTATCTCTCCTTCTGTTGGCCTTCTCCGGCAAGTCGGGGATTCTACTGTACCTCCATCTTCGGCGGTTTTGGCATCTCTTGATCCTATACCTGGTGGTACGACTATCGATATCACCTCTGCCGACCCGGTCCCTTTGTCTCCATTTCCTGACCGGCATGTTTTGGATGACTTCTTCACTCCCGTGCCTTCGACTTCTCTCCCGTCAGACCCTTCAGCACATCTCGGAGATTGTTTAGGAAAGCTGTATAACCTGATCGCTAGGCAATCCGATGTAGAACTTGTCAATCCGAAACCAATCCTTCTCCTTTTGTCTCATCTTGAACAACACTTTCATGAGGAAATGGTTCTGTTGAACCTGAATGGCCTTCTTCAAACGATTACGAAGTCGGTCCTTTCTTTGGACCAAGAGCTGAGAGCACACTTAAAAATGCGAAGCAAACTTGCCGCCGAACGTGAAGCCGTAGCAACTTCTCAAGTTATTTTCAACAACTATTCGGTGGAGTATCAGGCTCAAATGGATATCCTTTCTGAAACAGAATCCCGGGAGCATAAGTACTCCGATGATCTTTCTTCGATCCGCTCAGAGATAGCCAAACTTCAACAAAAGGAGCAGGAGTTGCAATTAGTTCTAGATCAAACTAGACAGAAATCGGCCGATTTGAGACGATCAATAAAATCTCTCCGTCAATCGGCCGAAGCTCCTAAAGCAAAGATTTTGGACTCCCACCGGAATGCTTCTTACTTGTCCTTGCGGTCAAATTTCAATGACTACATAATTGGTACCTTTCAGGAGAAGTGGGCCGATACTCAATCTTTGGCTGGCCACCTTGATACGGCTATCAAAAGTCTTGGTGGGAAGAGTACTGCTCACGTTCTTTCTCCTCCAACTTTATTCCCTTTGGACCCGTCGGAGATGGAACCTTCCCCGTCGGGTGATGTTCCTTCATCTTCAAAAGTTCCTGCAGGTACTCTACCTTTTCCCCTTTTGTCATTTGATTGCTCTTTATGTCCTCTTATTCCATCGTCCCTTTTCTCCTACTTGTCCCAGGGAAGTCTGATGTTGGCGTTAATCTGGCCACCGATCGTCCTTCTTCAAGCAGCGTTCCTGGCCCTTCTTCGACAGCGGGTTCAGATTTGATGATGTCTACACTTAACCCTTCTATCGACGCTCTTCAAGGATTGGACGACGATATCCTTTTCGACGACAGCGCATATCATTAGTTTCCTTGTGTTATTTTGACTATGTATATGGGCCGGAATTTCGCCCTATTTCGCTTTTAAATATGGATTTCGACTATTTTTACCAACCGTTGTCGGCCCTCTTCTTCTTTTTTTAGATTGTATTGGCCGACGAAATGTACTAGGATTCGTATCTTTTTATTTCTGCAATACGATCCGTATCTGATTCATTCCACGATTTTTCGATCTTCTTCACTACTGATTCCTGGATGTTAGCAGCTTTTTCCGGGAATCAGCTGTAACGTTTTCCCATAAATAACATTTAATATTGACCGCTTCCTCTGCTAAGTACTTATCCTTCTTCTATAAATACCTGGCTTTTATCCATGTTTATCCATCACTTCTTCAACTTAATATGGCTTTCCTTTTTCCTTTATTCAATCCCTTATCTCCAGTGCCCCCATGGTTTCTGAATCATGTATCTTCAAGGATTTCCAGACGTGATACGAAAAGTTTCCGCCCATGCAGCACGAGTTCAGCTAACACCCCTCTCATCATGCTAGTATGGGCGAGGATCTTCATTTATTATTCCAAATGCAGGTCTCGACGGCTATGCGGATGTGTTCCTCTTTTCGACTTTGCGGTTGCATACCCGGTCGGACCTTCTAATGGGGGGAATAACTACCCCTAGTTATTCCTCCATCCCTTCCCCCTTCCACCGTTTTTGGGTGACTGCCTCGCTGCACTCCTCCTACTTCTGTCTGAGGTCGTGCGGATGCTGTACCTGAGTTTGACTTATATCCCTGGGACGTTGTACCCATTCATTATAGCGTATCCAGGAGTAGAAGTTCGGTGGTAGGACTTAAATCGGCAATACTATTCTGGGGCAAGCAACTGTGCCCTGTTTCTGTCTTGCCGATAGTTTTAGTGGCATTTCTACAAGGCTGAGCATCCTTCAAGGACCTTTCCCTTGTATATGCCTGCTTGGCATAGGACGTTTCCCTTGTATATTGTAATTTCGGACTATCGACGCCATCCTCGGCCGAAGTAGTACCGTTTTTGTAATGCTTGCTTTTGCAATAAAATCTTTACTTTTTCGCCTCACTTGATGTTTAATCCCACGCTGATGGATAATATTTCTTCATATATCTTGCATTTACTGGATTTGACATCTGTTCGCCATTTTCATCCACCAATATGTATGCTCCATTCGGTAATTTCGTCTGAACAATAAATGGCCCCTCCCAATTGGGGCTCCACTTACCTAATCGGCCATCCTTCTGTTTAGGTGGCCATATAACTTTCCAAACTAAATCGCCGACTTCAAATCGTTTCACACGGATTCGCTTGTTATACCAATCGGCCACAATATCTTTATTTTTCTGCAAATTCTCAAAAGCTTGCACCCGATCAGAATTAACTTCCAATAATTCATTCTTCATCGCACAATCATATTGTTCGGCCGTCATTAGATCTGCTTGGCTTGTTCTTAAGGTCGGCACTGTTATTTCGGCTGGAAGTACTGCGTCCATTCCATAAGTCAGCCGAAATGGTGTAAATCCAGTGGCTGAAGTCTTGGCATTTCGATAAGCCCATAATGCTTCCGATAACTTCTCATGCCACTTTCTTGGTTGATCTTCTATCATTTTCTTTATAATTCCTATCAACTGCTTATTCGTGGCATCTGCCTGTCCATTACCCTGTGGATAATATGGCGACGAATGCACAATCTTTATCCCATACTCTTTCGCAAAGGCCTTGACTTTTTCTCCCACAAATACAATTCCTCTGTCTGTTAGAATCGTCTGTGGAATTCCAAATCTATATATCAACTGTCTCTTAATAAATTCGATCACTTCTTCTTGCGAAATGCTGACATATGCCTGAGCTTCGGCCCATTTTGTGAAATAGTCCGTTGCCACTAGCACAAACTCATGCCTCTTCGATGAAGAAGGATGAATCTTCCCAATTATATCCATAGCCCATCCCCGAAATGGCCATGGCTTAATCATTATATGCATCTCTTCGGCCGGTAACTTTTGAATCGGCCCATGCTTCTGACATTCGCGGCATCCTTTGGCATATTTCTCACAATCAATTCCCATATTCGGCCAATAATATCCCAGCCGAATAATACTCCATTTCATCGATTTTCTTGCGCGGTGTGCGCCGCATATTCCTTCATGGACTTCTCCCATTACTCTTTTAGCATCTTCTTCTCCGACGCATCTGAGTAACACTCCATCAATGGCTCGCTTAAAGAGTAACCCCCCTATCACTATATAATCCATCACCTTCTACTTCTCAACTGGACTAGCTTCGGATGGATTTTCCAAGGTCTGTGCTATCTTCTTTATCCATTCGGCCTTTTCAGTTTCGGCCAAATATATTTCCAAATATCCTGCTATCGGCATCAGCCGATACCTGGCTGCATGTTGAGCCAGTTCGTTAGCTAATTCGTTTTTCTCCCTTGGGATGTATTCGATGTATACCTCGTCGAATTCTTCTAACAAACCGATTGCTTCTTCGTACAATCCAATTAGTTGGGAACTTTTGACCAAAAAACCTCCTAACAGCTGCTGAATAACCACTTGTGAATCTCCTCTGATTATGATAGCTCTTATTCCTTCTTCTATAAGTCGTCGTAATCCCGAGATTAATGCCTTATATTCAGCTTGGTTATTCGTATATGACTTCGGTAACTGTATGAAATACTTGTATATCTTGCCCTCCGGTGTATGTAGAGTAAACCCTGCTCCAACTCCTGAAGCGGCTTTTGAACCATCGAACATCATTATCCATGGTTGCAGATATACGATTCCTTCCTCATTTATTTCTTTCGGCCGAACTTGATCCCCAATGTCCTCGGACGCTGGGAACATCTCATGATCGGCCAAAAAATCGGCTACAATTTGCCCTTTCATAGCCCTAAGTGGCTGATATTTCAAGTCATATGCATTTAACTACATGGCCCACTTGGCCATTCTTCGGCTACTGATTGGATCATTCATCATAATTTTTACTATATCAACCGAAGCTACCACTATCACTTGCCGTGGTTGAATATAATATTCCAACTTTTGACATGCATGATAAAGACTTAAACACAATTTATGAATCGGCGAGTACCTTAATTCGGCATCCCTAAGGATTCGGCTTAGATAGTAAACCGCCCGATCTCTTCCTTCATCGTCCTCTTGAGCCAACAACGCTCCAATAGACTCTTCGGCCGCTGTTATGTACAATTTGAGCGGTCGACCCAAAACTGGAGGGACCAACACTGGTGGATTTACCAGGGCTTGCTTCAATTGCTCAAAGGCTCTCTGTTGATCACCTCCCCATATGAATTCCTCCTCTTTCTTTAACCGAAGTAGATCGGTTAATGGTTTCGACTTTCCGGCCGCATTTGCCAAAAATCGCCTTAAGAAACCGATCTTTCCGAGAAATTTTTGGAGACTCTTCTTATCATGTGGAGGCCTGGCTTCTTGGATTGCTCTGGTCTTATTCGCATCAACTTCTATGCCCTTATTGTGTACCAAGAACCCAAGAAAATTTCCTGCTTGCACTCCAAATGCACACTTAGCTGGATTCATCTTTACTCCATGCAATCTCATTCGTGTGAATACCCTTCGCAAATCGTCCAAGTGGCTTTCCATATCTCTGGATCTGACCATGACATCATCGATATAGACTTCGACACATTCTCCTATCAGATCATGAAAAACATAATTCATGGCCCTCTGATAAGTAGCTCCTGCATTCTTCAAACCGAATGGCATTACTACCCATTCGTATATTCCTATGGCTCCCGGGCACCGAAATGCAGTTTTATGAACATCTTCTTCGGCCATAAAGATTTGGTTGTATCCTGAATATCCATCCATGAATGACAACATCCCCTGTTTTGCGGCCGAATCAATCAACAAATCAACAATAGGCATCATATACTCATCTTTAGGAGTGGCTATATTAAGATTTCTGAAATCGATACAAACTCTCAACTTCCCATTCTTTTTGATTACAGGAACAATATTTGATAACCACTCTACATATTTAGCTGGCCTCACAAATCCGGCCGCTAACAATTTTTCTATTTCCTCTTTTATTCTTGGAACTATTTCGGGCGCTGCCCTCCTGGCCGGCTGTTTATGCGGCCTGAACCCTTCTTTGATTGGCACTCTATGTTCCACAATCGATCGCTCCAGTTCTGGCATCTCTGTATAGTCCCATGCGAAACAATCCTTGAACTCGATTAGGACCTCCTTGAATCGGCTTGTCATCTGCTGATTTAAGTTTGCACTCAATGGGATCTCCCTCGGGTGCTCATCTGTACCAACATTGACCATTTTCAAGGGGTCTTGAGCTTTGAAATCCAGTGTTCGTTTTGGAATTGCATCCATTAATTCGCTCCATCCTTCTTTGTCGTCTGAAACTCCGAGTTCGACCGATTCGAACTCGATTGCTTGATTCAGTTGTGCATCCATCATTTACTTTCTTCTTCGACTGGCCGTTCGTCTGCCTGATATCTGACCTCAAACCCCAAATCTGTCCAATCACACTCGACAACCTGCGGGTACCGATCCCCTACCACCGCTAGGAATGGTTGTATGGGTTCTTCGTATAACACCGCATTAATTCGGCCGGCTGAGCTGACTGGAAATGGAGGTTGGTCTCCTTCCACTTCCTCAGTGTGCCATCCTTTTTCCAGAACCACACTTTTTGGTGCAGCGTTGACGGCAAACAACGAGATGTATGTATCCAGCATCGGCCTAAAAGGGCCGCATACGGGACTTCGGCATCTACAACAAAGAACATGGTCGGAATCGATATCGTTCCGACCGTTACATCCACCAAAATACACCCTTCGGCCACAGTTTGGGCTCCCACACTTTCATCCTTGTAAGGAGTAAATCTTCCTTTGAACGACCTATCTTTGTCAGTGTAGCCAATGGCATGATATTAAGGGTTGCTCCTCTGTCAATAAACATTCTTCTGAGCGGTCTCCCATTGACCCAACCCTTCACATACAAAGGTCTCACATGTTGAGACATCTTTGCAGTCGGCGGTAGAATCGTGCTTGGTTGAGCTTCCGGGACAAACGCCTCATAGCCTTCTTCAACTACTTTCTCAGTTTCGGCCTCAGGCCGAAATGCTTCAAGTTTGGCGAAACAGAAATCCACAATGGGCTCTTCATCGCCGAAATATTCTCCCTCTTTCTGGCAAAAGACCACAGCCGGTTCAGAATCAGACCAATATTCTTCCTCTGCTGTTGTGGTCACTCCTACCATGTTTGCACTAGACCCGAAGCCGAACTTGAACTGTCCGATTGAAAGTGTATCACTATTCGGAACAATACTTGTTTTTGGCTTCCATTCCCTTGTTCGGACTGGCCTAGGCTTCCACTCTTCTTTTACTTTCGGCTGTTCGTTTTCGATTTTTGGCTGTATTACTTTCGGCCGAAATTCAGTTTTGTTCTTTAGCCGATCATGTCCTTCTTTCGTCTTCCTCTTTTCTTTCCCCTCGGACTTCAAACGAGCTGAAAATACTCTATTGAGTATTCTTCCTTCCGAGAACGAACAATCATCTGGGAAGTCCTCTTCCATATACATCATATCGTACTCCTCTTGCTCAGAAACAGCAGCTGCTTTAAGCCGTTGCATTCTTCGTTTGAAAGTACGATATGATCCCTTTTCTTTCGGAACTTTTCTCTCCTCTACCCTCCAGGCTGAATGGTCAAATCGGCGTTGGCCGAAATGCCTCTTTTCTAGAGAATTTTGGACCCATCGGCCTACCTGAGTATTTGCTGGTGGCCTTCTGAGCTTCTTCATTTCGGGACTGACAGCTTCTTCAGGAACTGTGATCTGAATCACAGTTTTTCCATTCTGCTTGTCAGCTGTTAACTTCATCTCTGAATCCCATCCGTTAGTTATGATTTTCAACGTTGGCCTCTCGCTCTTATCTCCGATCTCGATCTCCTGATGTTTCTCCGATTGCTTGATCCATTCCTTTACCTCAATTCCCCAATCGATCGAAAACATCTGTAACTTTCTCCTTCCCCTTCGGAGATCCTAATCGTTTACATACTCCTGACTTCTGAGCCGATGGCCGATCTCCCAGCCGATCGTGCACAAAACTCTTGCTAGATGATGTTTGCTCCCCCAATCGGTCATGCGCAGACTATTCTGGTCGGGATGTACCATCACCATGTTGGCAACAGGGAACGGATTCTTATCGATCGCCATAAGCCTGTCTGGGAACTTCAGCTTCCCATCATCGACGTGCTTCTGAATTAGCTTCCTAAAATGTCCACAAACCGCCGTGGAATGAGTAGCCGATCCATGGTGGGCTGTGGATGGTTTCCTTTAAACTCCTCTAGGCAGTGGATACTGCTCCTCAATATAATCTGGATAAGGTTTCCGATACATCGGCCTATTCTCCTGGCCGATGATATTTCCGAACTGAGTACGAATAATCTCAGCAATTAACTCCCTGTCAACCAGCTGTGGTGGATTCTACTGCGGTGGTGCATATTGTTGTTGGACCACTGGAGCAGGCGGTTGAACGACTGGTTGAGGCGGTTGATTCTGTTGCTGATCGTACCTTTGCTGCGGAGGGACAAAAGGCCGAGGTCCATGCCCTCCTGGCGGCCGAAAGGCCTGCTGTTGAAAATTATGAGGATTTTGCATCGCAGGTGGTGGATTTTGCGCCATTGGAGCTTGCTGCGTTCCCATCGGATACATATTCCTCGCTATTTCGGCTCTGAACATAGCTGGCATTGCTGCCAGGATATTGCCTTCTATTTGGCGAACCGAATTAGTAACCGCCGCTTCAACCATAAATTGAACCTGATCTCGGAACCGCGGGGTTAAATCATCGTTTGAAAACTCCTGATTGTGGAAGTGTGATGGTCCGGGGAACCCTGGGGGGAATTCTCCGGCTTTTGCTGCGCGCTCTTCCTGGATCGGCGGCAAATCAGTCCTCGCCGCCGTGTTAACCGCTGGAGTTGCTTGTTCGAATGCCATTTCGCGTCCCACTGGGCGTGCCACTGTTTTGGCCCTGGTGTGCCAAAAGGACCTTTTTCTCCTCAAGGGAGGCTACCGGACAAAGGATCAAACCGGTTACGGGTCCGAATTAATGATAATGCGCCCAAACTTGACCAATTACGCCCAAACTTGACTGAATCTTCTTTAGTATTCCAATGGCAACAAAATACAATGGAGAATCTACCTGTTGTTAAGAAACAACGGCGAATTCACCGGAAAAACTAGAACCAAACTACCGGTTGTTGAGAAACAACGGTGGACTTGGAAGTAACCGCTATGAGCTAAGCTAGAATCTAGGAAAAACTGTAAAGGAAAGCAGTAAAGGAAAGCAATAAAGATACAAAGAAGTAAATTTGATAAAGGGATTTTGGGGGTTGGATTGATCTCTCTGATTTTGTGCATGGCATCCCCTATTTATAGCCGGAGCTGAAATAACCGCTCTCCGGCCGATTCCCCTAAGCCGACTCCACTGTTCGCTTCAATCGGCTGACTTGATATCATTTCGGCCGAAATCCTTCCCTCCCGGAGCTTTCTTCCTTTCGGGTCTCTCCTGCTGCTCTGGACCGTTCTCTTTTGATTCTTCGGCCCAATAGTTCTCAAACTCAATTCTCTTTAGAAATCCTTCTTCGGCCCATCTTTTATGGCCCAATTTTCTCTCCGTGGCCCACTATCCTTTGTGGCCCCAACAAAGTGTAATTCAAATTCACTAAAAATGTATCTTTTGAAACTTTCAAACCCTTTCCTAAATCCAATGTTTCTAATCCAAAGCAAGCCTAATCATTTAATTTAAACTCCTTTATATGGTTTAGCTTAAAAATGATTTTCAAAAATATAATTACTTAGAGTTTTAAAAAATTTCAACCCCTATTTTAATTTCTGGAACATGAGTTTGAACTGAAGATTGGATAAATTGGAAGGCAAATCCATAACTATTTATTTTATGAAAAAGAAAATGAAAATGAAAAGTAAATAACTGGGCCCCATCGGTACATTAAAATGACTAAATGAGACTGGCAATCCTCACGCTTATTTTCAGTTTTTTTTTTGGTTTAGACCAACTCCAATGCGAACGGAAAAATAATGCTACATGCTTATTTGCCGGAGCGGGATCTCTAATGGTGCCGTCAAAATGCCGCCCGCTATCAACTCCAATGCAAATGGAAAAATAACGCTACACGCTTGATTTGCCGGAGCGGGGTCTCCAATGGTGCCGTCAAAATGCCGCCTGCTATCGCCAATTTTGGCAATCCTAGAACATTGCACCGACTTTTATGGCGGGCACTGTTCATCATGGCATCTTTCCCCCCTTTTTTATTTTTTTTTATCATTTTTTGTTTTGCCTTTTTCATTTTTTTTTGCAAAATAAGCCAAAAAAGCATTTTACAACAACACTTTTTTTTTTCATTTTTGTAGTTCCTAATTTTCCTGTATTTTTTCTTTTAATTTGTTTTCAAAAATTTGTATTAATATTAATTTTATATAATTTTCTCCTTTTTTATATAATAACTTTCTACAGTTTAAAATCAACTAAATTTTTTAATTAAATAATTAAATTTAATTAAATAATTTAAAATATAATATTATAATATATATATAAAAAATAGTAATTAAATTAAGTTAATTAATAAAAAATATAATATAAATAGTGATGGAATCAAAATGGAATATTCTATTGTCGATGGAAATTTAGAGTTGTAGATTGAAGAGGGTAGCAGAATGTACTGTAAATTTAATTGTAGAATAGAGTTAGTTGTGTGACTGTAAAATAGAGGGATGAGTTGGAGATGGCCTTAGGGTTAGGCAATTGGGCACCAATAAGGCGACATTAAAGTAAAAATAAATTATTTCATTTAATGTAGAGTAAATTTTTTGGGTTTTATTTATCTAATGTAATTTAAATTAATACAATTTATTCATCCAATTTCTTTTGAATGCAGTTTAGTTTTTGTATTTTAAATTTAATTTATTACTATTAGTCCTTAATTAATTCTTGATAAATGATAATATTTATTTTTCATTAATAATATTAGCTAGTACCATTAAAATTATACTCTTTTGTTGCATAAAACTAACCAATTGCTTTCTAATACTATTAATTATTCAAATTTAACTCAATTTAATTACAAATATATAATAAAATTATAAAGTATAATCTAGTTTAATTTTGTTACATTCTAGTTTAATTTTAAAATATACTATTTATATGATTTTATATCTATACATCATATTAACCATTCAACAAATATATTTGAATCTATTTCCAAAAAAATACTCCCCGTCCCATTAATTATGTCTTACTTTCCTTTTTGGTCCGTCCCAATACCTTTGTCACATTTCCTTTTTAGAAAATAATTAAATTAATAATACTCCAACCTACTCCATCACATCACATTAATAAATAAATAATTTATAATTTCAAACTCACTGCTACTAATAAATTCAACTCACAACTATCACATCACATCAATAAATTAATCAATTAAAATTTCAAACTTACTACTATCAAATCACATAATCTCTAATTTACCCCTATTATAAATACTAATCTACCCTTACTTTAAAATAAACAAACACCACATAAATACCGTGTCCAAAGTTTTGGGAGAATAACGAGACGGAGGGAGTATGATCTAATTTTATAACGAGGAAGTACTTTTTTTTTTTCTTCTTTGAGATAAAACTTAAATTTGGCTTAAAAGAAATTCTTTCTTATTTTAGGCCAATAATTTATTTCCATCTGAATTGAAAGAAACAATTACAAGCAAGAAAAGGATCCTGCATCTTCACAACAAAACTAGAAAATAGAAAGTTCCAACTCTCAACCACAAGAGCATCGACTGACACTGCCTAGCAGGATCCTCAGAATACTCAGAACATATGAATCAAAAATAGAAAGTTCAGGGACTATGAATCAAATCTCAATACCATTCTTTTCCGGCCTCGGCTTCGCAAAAAAAAAAAAAAAAAAAAAAATCTCAATACCATTCTTCAACTCTACATGGTCATTTAGCCTATTGTTACGATGCACCATTTTTTGTAATGGCCTATTTTGTTAATTGGTATTAGTAGTGACCTAAAATAAAAAAAAGATAATAATAGTCTTTATAGTGACGTATTTTAATATTAACTTCCAAACCTTAAATCATGTAATCAGATATGTTTTTTTTTTGTTTTTTTTTGTTTTTTTTTTTTTTGCTAAAGAGCCTATTTACAAATTAGAAAATGAGTGGTGGGTCACACAAATTATAAATGGACAAATGGATGGAATATCATATTGGGTGGGAATCTAATCTCCAACCTAAAGTTTGAAAGTCAGGGATTGCACCACTGGCCAAGTCCACATCGTAAAATAATCACATTTTAATGTACGTTAAAAGGAAGAAAATAAATGGCCTCATATTATTATTATAGATACGTGTGTATGTACATCCATTACATATTTTGGGGTGTTTGGATAGACCTTTTTTATGTGCTTTTGATTTTCTTTTAAATAAAAAAATTATACTTTAATAATAATAAATTAAAGTGATAACCATAAATTAAATTCTTTATTCAAATCCTCACATCTTCTTTGGGATGGGAACTTACACTGGTAGTCAAGTCCTCCGACTCCAAACCTATACATTGTGGGTTCGATTCTCCACCCGGCCCCCTATCCTAGGCTGTTTAACCAAAAAAATCCTCACATCTTCTCCGAAACTAAATTCACTAATTCAAATAGATTTTAAATACTTAATATTCAAAATACATTTATTTTAAATACTTTCAATTTCAACTTACCTTGAGGAACGATGAAGGTTCAATAAAGGAAGGTAAACACGGACCAAAGAAAGGATGGTGGAAGGTAAACACGGACGGGTCATCCTTTGGTAATCCCGGGCAGGCGGGGATAGGTGGCGTTATTAGAAACGATGAAGGTTCTATAATTTTTGGTCTATCAGACAACATAGGGTTGGCGGACTCCACGGAGGCGGAGGTAACAGCTTTGAGCAGGGTTTGTCGCGCTCTAATACGTGATCAAGGATTCCCCCTACCGAAGATGATTTTCGAGAGTGACTCAAAAAACTTAGTGTGCTGGTTGCGGCATCCGGAACTTTTTCCCTGGAGGTTATACAATCTGTTGGGGCCAATTATGGCAATTATGAGATGCGGGGGGAAGTGCGATTTCAACATATTTTGAGGGAGCGGAACGATTTGGCTGATCATTGGGCGAGATGTGGCGCCAAAGGAGAAAGGTCGTTTGAAGTTTGGCTACAACAGGGAGATCTAACTGGTGTACAGGTGGGTTCTGCTTCATGATGATTCGGGACTGATTTCATGGCGGAAGGCATCTCGGTTGTCTTGTGGAAATAATCCCATGTTCCATATTAAAAAAAAAAAGAAAAAAAGAAAAGAGAGAGATGAGAAAGGGCACGCGATGAGAGATATTAAGTGGGGATGGTTAATGGAGTCAGCCTGGTTTGAATATGGATAAAGTAGGGTTTTGGCTGTTCAGAATTATGGAAGGGTATGCTGCAGTGAAATGTCAAGTCTGGTTTGTTGATTTTTGAGTAGTGTCGGGCCTCTTTGGCTATGTTGTGTCGTGTCGCGTCTCTTTTGAGTTGTCTCGGATTATGTCTGTTTGGTCATGTCGTGTCATGTTTGGCTAATTTATTTCTGGTTACTTCTTTGATTTGATGCGTCGAGTTGTGTCCATTTCTGGCTGTTTTGTTGTCTTTGTCGAGTCATGTCGTGTCCATTTCGGGTTATTTCTTTGTCTTTGTTGTGGCGTGTCGTGTTCCTTTGGTTTTGAAGGTGCTGGTGATGGTCGCATATATGGCTTCGAGATGCCACTAATGTATATGGTTTGTGGTCCAACAATAGAGCTGGATTAACGGGAAGATGCTGCATATGTCAAGGAGTGGCTGTTCAAGTTGTTTGGAGTCATTGAGGTCTGCAGTTGCTACTGTCATTCGTGGATGCTGATAGTAGCAAATATAGATAGATGTTGCTGCTGCCGGGGCTGCTTCCGGGGCCGTTGCTGTCTCCTGGTGCGCCATAACTGGATGGGATGGCGCTTTCTCCCCATTATGCTGGTTGAGGCAGAATCAAAGAGCTGGACTGATGAATTCACCTGCATGACCGATGAATTACCGCATTGAATATATCATGCCAACTGACAAGTTACTCGGTGAGATCCGAGCTTTACTGTTTTTCTTTGAATGTGTGCATACGTGGTGTACAAATCGCCATCCTAGTTCCTGCTTAATCATTCTTGTTGAGCCTGATTTTTGTTCCTCATCCCAGCGCACTAGAAATATCTAGGATCCCCTTTTTGTTTTATTCTTTCCCTATAATCCTTCTCTTAACCCTAGCGAACTATGATTTGAACCTATTTGTTATCCCTTGCCCCCTAAATCACTAGCTCCTCCTCTTTAGTCACAGAACTTTTGTTCCATTGGGAGTTCAGGAATTGTCTATGAATCTTCATATAAATATTCTATCAAAGATGCAAATTTGTTGGTGGAATTTTAGGGGGTTGGAATGTGATTGAACGAGTAAGGGTAGGTTTATTTGCATGAGACTGGGTGGCTACTTGTCTGGGAGCTAGACTGGTTATATGAAAGAATCGATGGTGCTATGGTGCTTTGGTTGAGTTGGTGGTCGGGCGTACTTGAAAAAAAAAAAGTAAAGAAAAAAGAAACAAAAAGAAGATCAACCCAAAAAAAAAAAAAAGAGTGCAGAAAACTTGAAAGCTTGGAGGTTAAGGAGGATTGATGTCATATTCAAAATGATAGGAGTTGGTATTATTAGAATGGTCATTGGGTAGAGGGACTAGAGTGTAGGAAGAGAACATCATGTTTTCATTTTCTAATTATGAAGATGGGTGTGTAGTGCCTTGCGGAACTTATCTCATTGCAACTTCCGGTCAATTTTTAGTGTGATTATTTATAGACGGCTCCTCAACTCCCATTACCCCGTCCTCTATATCCCTATCTATTCCATTTGGCCGTTATTGTCTTGTCCAGCCCCTCTGATTCGTTGCTCTGGTTTTGATTCTAAAAGTAGGGGAGATGTGTTTTTCTAGCAAGCTTTGGGATAGTCACTTGGATCCATCTTTTGAGAGCTCTATTGCTATCTACTCTTGAGAGTGAGTGTATACACTTTATAGTGGTGAAGTCGATTTTTGGCATGATATATGAGATGTTGGAATGACTTTGGTTGGGCTGTGGTGAGAATATTGAATCGCTGTGGAATGTTTTCTGTGCAATGGAAATCTGGTGTTCAGGAAGAGGTGGAAGCACGGAGGATAAAATTTTTGGTGGCTTCAGCAAGTGTTTGGTGTTGTGGCCGGTGTGCTGTTGCTATAGACAATTGTATTGTTATTAGTCTGTTATCTCATGTTCCTAGCAAGTGCAGTTGTGGTTTACTGGATAGAATTTAGTTATATTTTGACATGGCAGACAATTAGGAAGTTTGTCCTTGAGTCGGGTATCGTCTTTCTGGAGATTCCTTTCGAGTCGAGCTTCTGCTTTATCCGGTTGTACCAAAACTTTTTGGATATGATGATGAATGCAACAGTCCCTATTTCCCTCAAAAAAAAAAAAAAAAAACTTACCTTGAGGAAATTAAAGAGCTGCGCAACAAGTTTAATAATGCCAATTTTGTTATATTCTTTGCGAGGTAAATGCGGTTGCGGATTGTTTGGCTAAGTTAGGAGCTAATGATGAACTTTTCTACACCACCTAAATCTTTCCTCCGGATCCGGTGAAGCATCTACTTGCGGCTGATTCGTTGGGAACTTGGTTCCCTCGGCTTTAGTCACTTTATTTCTAGTCATTTTTTGTTTTCATTTCACTAGCCTATACTGTTGCGAAAAAGAAAAAAAAGTTTTCAATTTCACCGTCCAAACACACCAAGACCAAGATTTTGCTTATGCTTTAAAAGGAAAATAAATTTAATGTTTCCACCAGAGCGTATTTATCTTTTGTTGGAATTTTTTTTTTTTTTTTTTTTTTTTTGAAGGAAAAATTTTATTATAGCAAAACCAATCAAACGGTCCAAGCAAAATCTAAAACCTAAGTCCATGACAGCCTACACCAATGAAACTGCAACCACTTCTAACAATTCAATACCTTTAAAATTTCAACCAGGCAAAAGATTGCAACAAATCAAAGTGAACTTCTGTGACACCATTCGCATTTAAGACAGCCTGCTACCTCCTCTTCCACAAGCGCAGCTTCACTATCGGAATCTGATTCATCCCTCCACCGAGCCAACACTACCAGCATCTACCCCATTAGGTGTGATGTAGAGCTCATTTGACATAGCAGCAGAATACACAGCTCATTGTACCAACTCAATCAAGGTCTTTATCTTCCTATGGCGGCTTCATGACAGCAGACTTTTGGAGCCTTCCCAGAGAAATAGCCTAAACAGCAAGGAAATACAAACTAGGCAGCAGCAGCAGCAGCTTCGGCGATTTGTGCCCACTCTCTTGTCAGACGGATTCTTGCTCGGACACCTTTTTAAAACTCTCCAGGGAATACTAAAACTTTAAAGTGACGAATCAAAGTAACAATCCCAAAAGCTTTCTACATTCTCACGTCTCCCCTGCTAAAACTGTTCAAATCCAATGCTTCGGAATAACGAGGCTAGGTTAGGGCCAAAACGAGGATAGGCTAGAAATGGGAATTTGGGTGAACCACATAAGATGAGGAGAACTCAGGGCACTACAGGACACTCAACAAAACCAGGCGATGGAAATAATAGAGCTACTACTTTCAAAACAAATCAAAGCAAACACCTGCTTATAAAGGCGAACTGTTCTCATTTCAGGAACAAACTACCACCTACTCAGCAAATTCCACACCACAAATACTATTCCCCTCTACTAGATAACTGAAGTCAAATCATTATCACTTTCAAAAATTATACCATTCTTCTATTTCTTTTTTCCTTCTTTTTTTTTTTCATTTTTTTTTTCCTTCTTTTTTTTTCATGTTATCTGCTATTCTCTTTTTTTTTTTTTATTTATATAAACAAAGAAACACAGCTACCCAACAATACCATTCTTACACTTCCCAAACATACGACCAAATATACAAACCATCCGATTTCCGCTAAAAAGGATCATACCCTCACACTAAAACAAGAACTCCCCACTCCCTGATACTCCCAACTAGGTGATTGCGACATCAGAATAAAAGTTAAGAAGAGTGTCAAAGTCACCTTCTGAGCTCTCGATGGTATACATACACGGTATGGCTGAATCAATGGGGCGGCATATGGTAAGGTAAGAGCATGTGGCTAAGAAGATGACTAACTATGGTATTTGGGCAGGTGTGCGAGAAAAGAGGACCCATGGAGCAATCCTAAACCCTTGTCATTTTCGAAGCATTGAATTGAAAGTACAAGCTCGACAGGAATAATGTAGAAAGTTCTGAGATGTTAAAATGAAACACTCTTTTGCGTGCGACAGAAGAATTTTAAAGTTCCGATCTCACCGGGTAATATGGCAGTTGGCTCGAAATATACATTGCGCAAGAGCCTCAGTCCTCCCATGAGCTGCAACCTCCAAAAGCTTTATGTAATAAAATTCTTCAATGCTCTTTGACTTTGTATCGATCATATATTGTATAGATAGGACCGTCCCTGTAGTTATCAGCAACCAGTATCTTTGGATCTCTTAGTAGTTTCAGTAGCGGCATCGGTCTCGAACCGGCAACAGCAAACTCAGGACATCAGCAAACGCAAAGGTGTATGCCTCCAGAACTCCAGCCAAAGCAAAGTGCGGATTCTACCTACAAGACAGAAACTGGTAAGTGTATAAAAACAATCACTTCCGTGCAACAGAAGCCCGTCTCCACCTTCCAATCCCATGACTAACCACTCCTACTCTACAGCGTCCTTAACCAATGACATGAGGACCGACCATCTCATAACATCTCCAGCAGTATAAGACCACAAGATCATTCAAAAGTTACATCAACCACAGCCTCCTCTGTTTACTTTTCAACTAATACAGGCTTTGTCTTTTTTTTTTTTTTTTTTTTGAGAGAAAGTACTGTTTTATTCTAAAACATCACATCCACACACAGGCTAGTACACTGGATAGATCACAACAACAAGCAATATACCGCAGAATAACCATTAGGACCTGTGCTGATGCACAACCACAAGCTCAACTGGATACTGGTCTTCAGCTCGAAGGTTAATACCATTCCTCAATACAGCTATTTCCACCGGCACCCATCCTAGCCCAATGATCCGCCAAGCCATTGCATTCTCTCATGATGTGAACTATTTGAACCTTCCCAGCATGGTTCAGCACTGCCATAATAGGGCCCAACAAATCCTTCATCCGCCACGGGAATAGCTGCGGGTCTTGCATCCACTTCACAACATTAGACGAATCGCACTCAAAAATCAATCTACCAAGTGGAAAGCCTTGGTCCCTGACTAGCGCTGCACAAATTCTGCTAATTGCAGTTACCTCAGCAATGGTCGAATCTGCAACTCCAATAGAATCCGACAGCACAAAAAGTATTACTCCATTGTCATCCCGGATGACCCCACCAACCCCAGCCGGACCTGGATTACCAAACGAAGATCCATCAGTATTAATTTTCCACCAACCCTTTTTCGGCTTAACCCAAGCAAGCCCACGTCTAAAGGTCCTATTCGCCCACTCACGGACTGGAGGAAAGCCCTCCGGAAAACTCAGTTGCAGTCCTTGAACTTCATTCACATTGCCTCTATACATTAATTTTGGGGGCAACTAATTTTCAAAATCAAAATTATGCAAAGGTTCGTTTTTGTTCTTCCTCGAAAACTATGGTTACTACTTTGTCTTTGGTTTTGGATCGGAGTTGAATCAACGAATGCTTAAAAGAGTATTTTGTATGTGCTGACCGCATTTATATTGTCTAAATATCATTAAATACCCAACACACACCTCATTAACACTTAGCACACACCTCATTAGGTTAACACGCCAGCACCTGCTGAATGTCACCCATTCAGCACCCAATCCAAATTCGTATTATTATTTATCCAATGCAATATACACCATTGATAGGTATGTTGAGAACAATACGAAAAAACAAGATATGAGTACTCAGCCTAGTGGTAAATGATATACAGCCAGCATTAACATAAGACTTTAAATACGAATATGCATGCTCGAACAAAGTAGATATATTGTGCCAATACAGGCAAATAACTATGAAGTACATTGAAGATTTATTCTAGGACATTGCCATAGAATTAATTAATCAAAATTCATAATTAACATTCTCACATAATTCTAAGAATAGAAATTTCAACACTTTCCCCATCATCATGCATCTAACCCAATTAGAGTTGCCCTCTTATTCCAATCATACTTTTTAGTATTGTTCAAATATATACCATCTTCCTTAACGTGCCAATGGCAAAGGTCGTTATCCGAGCAAGCTTCCCTGTATATGCGATCTGTATAAACCTTACCAACTGTATCCAACTGCCCCCAATAAAAATGGCAAAAGTACAACGTCCGGCCGAAGAACTGCCGACAAAATCTCCAAAAGAAGCTTTGACCAACTGGAACTGTCTTAAGCCCGAAATCGGTGTCTTTAGATTGACACCGCATATTGAGTTTGGCTGATTGAACAGGGAGATCGTTTGTTATTAGGACCTCGTATGGACCACCAGTGAAGCAAAAGTGAGGGACTGCATGTAGGGTTTTTACATGAACGGTAATGGTAATGGTATGGAGGAGGATGAATACGATGAGGGCTTTCATCTTATTTCAAGATTCCTTTTTTTTTTTTTTAATTTTCAATTTTGTCCTTTTAATTCGTACCTTTAGCTTGTGCAAGGCCTTATTATAGGAAAGTTTTAATCAGCATTAAGTTCTACCACCACTCTTTTTCCGACCTTCAATGACTCCTCCAAAAAAATATTAAGTTCTCCTATTCATGATGTGATTAAAGCCGTGTTTTGGGCTTATTTATTTAAATTTAAAATTCTTAAATTAGTTAGAGTGTAATATAAATTCTACTTTAAATACACTAGTAAGTAACCCGTCGAGACTCGACGGGTATACTTATATATTTTATAAATAATATATATACTTATTCATATGAAACTAATAGAGAATATATTATAATTATAATTTAGTTATTTTTAAAACTAATAGAGAAATCATAATAACCGCCTTCTTGTGGCTTGTCCCGTACAAACCTAGTAGATCAATAAAAATAAATATTAAAATTATATTTTATTTAATTTGAAATTTTATTTTAAATTAAATAAATTTAAATAAGTATTAAGCATGATATGAAAATTTTTCTTACAATTTGCTGAAAATTCAACTGTTAACTATGTTTCTTGTAGTATCTTGAGTTAATTCATCTTAACTAAATATTAATACTCTGAGTCTCATCTGGATAGTGACACGAGATATCACAACATATAACTGTTTATTGCTAAAAACTGGTTTTGGAAAATAGAGTTCAACCTTCTTTAATGATTGACATGGACTTTTCTTTATATTCATAGCAAAACAAACTGCGAATGAGAATTGTCTCATCTAAAATTGAATGGAGAATTTGATTAAATCAGACGGGCTCATAATCATTCTATCAATCAAGAATTTTATACTTTCATGGTTTCCCAAAATTAGTTTAACCAAAATTATATGGTTCCGCATCTTGGTTACTTCAACCCGTTTCCATTGCATAATTTAGTTGATGGATCAATATACATAAGAAGAATGACTATACAACCCTCGTTCAACTTTATTTTATGATTCGGTAGTCCAGCATACTTGATTGTGTTTAGATATTTTGATGAAAATATTTCATCGTCATTATCCATGCTTTCATCATCTTGACAAATATTTTTAGAACTCGGATATACATTTTCTTTTGCAGACAGACATTCCATGATATAATCAATAATTGTATCAACACATCTCATTGGAAGGGGCTAGTATAGCTCTTATCTTTAAAAATGTCTATATTTGAAGTGGTGCAGTTTATATATGTATATGTACTCTAAAAAAAATACTTATACCCCGTATAAAAATATTCTCCGGAAATGTCACATCTGACTACATATTCAAGATCAATACTGGTTTTACCATCACCCACATCAAGTTTCCATATTGCAAAATTTTTATCATATATATATTTCATTGTAAACAATATTTCTTATAGTATCTTGAGTTAATCCATCTTAATTAAATATTAATACTTTGATTCCCCTCTTGCTAGTGACACGAGATATCACAACATATAATTGATCAAAGCTAAAAATTGGTTTTGAAAATAGAGTTCAACCTTCTTTAAAGATTGACATTTACTTTTGTTTATAATCATAGTAAAACAAAGTGGGAATTTTATCCTTTAAAATCGAATGAGAATTTGGTTAAATGTGACGCGCTTATAATCATTCTATCAAGAATTTTCTACTTTCATGGTTTCCCAAAATTATTTAGCCTTAATTTTATGGTTCCGCTTCTTGTTTACTATCAACGTGCTTCATCGTTAGGGCAGTCAACCCAACTCTCATACGAGCCCCCGGCGGTTCGTTCATCTGACCGTAAACCAGGGCCATTTATAATTTATTTGATAGATCCATATTACTAAGAAACATGACTATGCAGCCCTCATTCAACTTTATTTCATGATTGGGTAATCTTGAAAGCTTGATTGTACTTTGATATTCCGATGAATATATTCCATCGTCATTTTATATACTTTCATCATCTTAACAAATATTGTTAGAAGTGAGATATATCTTTTCATTTGCAGACATATGTTCCATAATGTAATCATTGATCGTGTCAATATATCATTGATAGGGGCTAGTCTAGCAACATCTTTAAAAATGTATGGATTTGAAGTGGTACAATTTATATTTATATATATAATCTCAACAACTGTCGACCCGTAGAGTTCATAAGAATATCATCTTGAAATGTCACACCGGATTGTACATCTCCAGATCAATACCAGTTTTACCAATTACCATCACCTGCATGAAGTATCCTTTTTGTATTTTTTTGGGATATATAAATTTCAGTGTAGACAACATTTCTTATTTTATCTTGAGTTAATCCATCTTAATTACATATTAATGCTTCGAGTCCCCTGTTTCTGGAAGGTAGAGTTCAATATTTTAAAGATTGACATTGACTTCTATTTATAGTCATAGCAAAACAAACTGCGAGTGAGAATTTTCTCCTCTGAAATCCAATAGGAAATTTGATTAAATCAGATGGGCTCATAATCATTACACCAATCAAGAATTTTCATCCCAAAGAATGAGGTTTGTTTTAATTAGAAGATAGATTAAATCATTTTCTGGAGTATTTTTTTTTTAGTTAGAATTCTCATCACAATCTAATGGAATACCAAATCTAGAATGTGCAGTTCTACCTCTTGGAAGTAGTGATGCTATTCCAATGGATGCTACAAGCAATATAATATCACGCCTCCACGAAGGACTGAACATAATGGTTGCCAGAAAAATGTATTGCCAGTTCCACCACGTAAAGAAAAAAGAATCAACCCTCACCACTGTCAACTGCAGACATTATCTTATTATACATATTCTTTGCTCATCAATCAACAAAAGTAATAGCTTAATATGATCTGTCATCATTTTTTCCTTATTATAATATGACTCTTATATTATTAGTAGATTCTCTGTGTCAGACGTTAAAACTTCATCCGGTACCGGCATTCCAGAAAAAAGTTTCAAACTTATTGAGGTGCAACAATTAGCTTTTCAATTTTTAACAAAGCTAGATTTTTAATTTGTTCTTAAGTCAATTGTAAATCTGTTAAAATATAGATTAATGAATTCTTCCTTAAAAATAGATTAAATAAATTTTATTTTCATTCTTTATTTAATAATGGATATATTCGCACTCCAGTAATTCTTTATACACCCATTATTTTATTTATAATACTTTTATGGAAATAGTTAATTTATTGTAAACCAATTATTCACATAATATGAATTTTCTCAATTTCCTTGATAATTAAAAGTGTTTTGTATAATTTTAATACAATAAAATATATAAATAAGTTTCATATAACTACCTCCGTATTCAAATGTTATTGACCTTTGTAAATGTGCTACTATTTACATACAGACTTTCACTTAAAGTTTTATCATAATTATACAATTTAAAATATATACAATTGAGATCTTGTTAGATTCGTCTCGTCGTGTAGTTTTTAAATATCGAACTTTTAAAATTTTTACTTATACTGAACATGAGTTATTAATGATTTAAAATGTACACTGAACTGTGTGAAAAGTGTGTCCGTAAAAAATATTTGAATATGGAAGTAGTATTTATATACAATTAGAATGATATAAGTACATATTATTTATATATAATATATATAAATTGGAATTGGAAATTCTATATAAATTTAAAATTCAAAATCTTTCAAATCTTTTTAAAGTTTAAATTTCAATTCTTTCAAATCTTTTTAAAGTTCAAATTTCAATCTTTCAAATCTTTTTAAAAGTGAACAATATTGTGGGATTTCCATATAAATTGGAAATTCAATATATTTCTAAATTAGAAAATCTATAATGAATAAATATAATGAATAAATAAATAAATAAATGAGAAAATCTAAAATTAATAAATTAAAAAATGCAAAAATATATAAAAATTGGAAATTTAAAATGGAGACACCACATTAAATCTAGCATAGGTTGTTCACTAATGCTTTTATTAATATATAGATTATTTCTAGTTATATATAGATTCCTCACATCTACACGTAAATATAAATTAAGTAATTCCAATAGATTTTAAATACATTAATTTTTTTTGCTGAACATTTTAAATACATTAATTAGAAATACTTGGTATATACTTTAAAATTCATTGTTTTAAATACTCCACTAAATTCAAATTTCCCATCCTGCACATGAAGATTTTGATTATGCTTTTATTGGGAGATATAAATTTAAATTTTCTACGATAGGTATTTAGCTTCTGTTTATGTTTTTTTTTTTTAAAAAAAAATGAATGTTACCTCAATTATGGCATCCAATGGGAATGGGATTCACTCGGTGATCATCTCCCCTACCTACCCGGCCCATATCCCTTCTCCTTTATCCCCTTTATAATTTGTGTGGCTTGGACTGACACACAACTTTGTTGACATATAGGTGCCAATGTTACCAAACTAAAGTTATGGCATCCAATTAATACGCGCCAACTCAATTCATTAGATTTTTAGTTTAATCTTTAAAAGAATCAAGTTCTAAAACAAGACACCTATTATTTTTCTTTGCTTTAGTTTATACTTTGTTGCAGCGGATCGGAACTACATTGAGAAATAGGACTAGCTTGTGCAGAGCTATACTCGCCGGCTTAGTTTTAGGGAGATGTAACTATTATTATTCGATAAATCAGCTGTAATTGTTATAAAATTCTAATTTGATAAAAATAATTTTACAGCTAGTTTTAAACTCTATTTGAAGTGGCTTCAAATCATAGGTACAAACCTGTACAGAAAATAAGTATTATTTTTGATATATTTCAAAAACTTCCGAAAATTGTGTGCAGGACAGATACTATGTAGCCGTACAATAGGTAAATTCTACCCCCATTTTACTTTGCGAAACATGCATAGGTTTCAACTAAAGAATGGATAAAGTAGAAGGTAATTCTATAAACATCTTTTTTTTTTCTTTTTTTTTTCTCTTTTCTAAAAAAGAAGACGAAAATAGCTGGCAACATCGATATATTAAAATTAGACAGGAAATCCACAGTCCACACATTTCTTTTCAAAACAATTTCCCCTAATGGGTTCCAATTAAGGCTAGCTACGTTATGAAATATTTTATTTAATGTCATTTTTTTTGATGTTTTATTCAATGTAATGTAATTTTAATTAATGCAATTTATGCTTCGCCAAAAAAAAAAAAAGTTAATGCAATTTATTGACCCAATTTCAAATTAATGCAATTGAGTTTTAATTTCTTGTATAAATTGGGTTTGGATAGAGTGGCGAATGTGTTATATTCAACAGGTGCTCGCGTGCTGACCCAATTATGTGTATCTTGGATGTTAATGGGATGTGTGCGTGCTGAGTATTTGATGGTGCTTGGGCAGCATAAAAACACTCAACACATACAAATACTGTTAACCAAGAAATTTTGTGAGGGAGAAACCTCTATTTTGATTGATGAGTACTGAAGGTTACAAGAGTTGCAGAATGAAATTACAAGAACTTGGGAAAACTTAAAGGAATTAAAGTGCGGAAATAAACAAAGCTGTAAAAAATTGCAGAAAGTAAAAATGAAATAGCAGATTCTTTGGTTGAGTTTGGATGCCCCTGCTCCCATGTCCTCTTCAGCCTTTTATATGAGGGTGGGATGATGTGTGGCTTCAACCGCCGTCTTAAAGCTCCGGATTCCCCTCCCTTGATGGTGCCGTGTATTGATGTTGTGGATCAACTTTGACTGCTCTGATTCTGTAACCGTCTGGCCTGCACACTCTTCTCCAATGTTGTAGCCTCAAGTCACAATGCCGCGTGATTCTCTTCAAACCCTTTGCCATGATTCCCTCTCCACTACTTGCATTGCCTCTTACCATGATAGTCATCCGGATACGTCTTGAGCTAGATGGCGGCTTCTCACCACATGGATCCGGATATTCCTTAAATTGTACTGGGCCTTTCGAAGGATTGGGCTAAGCTTAATGGGCCTTTGGATTGGGCCCGTGGATTGGGCTAAACGTATTGGGCCTAATATTTTTTTTCTTGCTGTTAGCAGATGCCCCCCTCGCGCAATTTGTCTTAATAGTCTTTTTAAGACGGATTTGCGCGTTTTAACATGAGTCTGGCCCATTAGGCCTATTCAAAAACCCTAATTCCATTGACTTCTATAAAAAGCCACTTCTCATCTTTAGGTTAAAACTTTTGGCCATTTTTTGAAATTTTTCTTCTTCTTTCTTCTATCAAAACCGTCGTTCATCTCGGCTAGCATCCTGAGACACCAACCCCGAGGCCGCCAACCCGGGAAGGCCGCCAGCCAAACCTTAGGCCGTCACCTTGCTTGAGCCGCCATCCCCAAAGGTCGGGCCGCCATCCGCCTAAGCTAGGCCGTAGTACCTCGGAGCTCATCCCCGCTCAGCCGCCAGATCGTCAGCCTTCCTTCGTCCTCGAGGTCTCCGACCAATGCTAGAGATTGAGGCGGCCTCTTGAAGGCCGTAGGAGCCACGCCGGCCTCTTGAATGCTTTAGAGACCAAGAGGCCTCCGAAAGCCAATGCGGCCTCTTGAAGAGGCCGTGGTAGCCTCTTGAAGGCCAGGCGGCCTCTTGAAGGCCTTCAAGAGGCCGCCTGGCCATGGCGGCCTCTTTAAGTAGGTGTTCTAGCCTGGGTTGTTTCCACTAAGGATCAATGCAGGAGCCACCCCCATCGATTTGTTTTCCTCTTTACCGAATTCGAAATGAGTCCCTTGTACAGGCTGACGCTTCTCATCTTGTTCCTCAAGAAACTTTTCCAAGCGGGCCGCCTTCTCGGCCAGCTGGGCAAGGTCATTGGAGTCATGTACAATTAAATGTTCTTTCAGTTTCGGTAACATGTTTGCTACTGCAATATTGGCTATTTCCTTGTCAGGGACTGCCATGGTGCATCGGCCCTTAAGCCGCTGTAATCTGTTAATAAAAGTGCTTGCCGCCTCATCGACAAATTGTTTGGCATTTATAAGGTGCGCGAGACTCACTTGTGATAACGGTGTGTAGAACCTGTCATGGAAAGCTCGCTCCAGATCGGCCCAATTTTGAATTGATTTAGGCCGCAATGACGCATACTATGCAAAAGCGTGTCCATTGAGGGATGAGCTGAATAGTCTCAACTTCAGCCAATCATTGGCCGCCGCTTCACCACACTGGGCGGTGAATCTGCCCACATGTTCTACAGTGGACTTGCCATCGTCCCCTGAGAAGGTGGTGAACTCGGGCATCTTGAAGCCCCTAGGGTACGGCTGCATGGTGTCTACCCAATCAGGGTATGGCTTCTTGTATGTGGACCGTTCCATCGGCCTTAGCTGAATCCCAAAGTGTTCCTGCATCATATCTGCTAACACCACGGGTGATACCACTGGTGCCTGTGTGGGAGGCATCGCGTCTTGAGGAGACATCGCGGCTTGAGCGGCCTGAGGAGGCATCGCGGCTTGATGAGGCATCGCAGCCTGAGGAGGCATCGCGGCCTGAGGAAGCATCGCGTCCTGATGAGGCATCGTGGCCTGAGGAGTGTGAGCCGCCACAGGGTGTGTAGGAATGGCGGCTTGAGGGGGGTTGAGCCGCCATCTGGTGAGTAGGGATGGCGGCCTGAGGTGCCACCATAGAGTATTGTGGAATCGCGGCTGGGATGCCACATTGAGCCGCCACTTGGTAAGGTGGATTGGCGGCTGGGTTTTGGATGTTGGCTTGTGGTGATGCTGCCACTCCAAATGACGTGTGAGGCGCTGTCACATGGCGTGGCGCCCCGGGAATCGCTATGTAGCCCGATCCAGTGCTTGTTATCAAGTAACTTGACGCAGCATACGTCGGCTTGGGAGATACCGCATATCCAAAGTTCGGCATACTAGGTGCCGTATGGGTGGAAGCATATGGAAATGGAGGAAGACTAGCCATGGATTCAGAAAGCAATAGCGGCTGGCCAAGCATTGTCCCCCAAGTCCTTTGGCCGCCATACGGCCCTGAGCCTGAGATACTTACTGGCACAGACATGCCACTTGGAGCAGACCCATCCTGCTGACTACGCAGGGATCCACAAATTTTGTCAGCTTGATCGGCCATGGCAGGCTGCAAAACATTCATAAGGTGCCTTGTTAGTAAAGGCATGAATTCGGCCATCGATTCTGTCATTGATAGCCGCATTTGTTCGGATAAAGTGGGAACTTGAATTATCCCCTGGCGCTGTTGAGAAGCACTCGTCGCATCATCGGCGTTGTTTTCAGTGAGTGTTCTAATTGGGGTGTCCTCATGAAGAGACATCTCCTCAAACTTCGGGGTTAAATCTCTCACTATACGTCCAGATCTCAATTGCATAAACTGAGTCAAAAGCGGATATGGTCTCAATCGAGTCCCACTGGGCGTGCCAATTTGTTAACCAAGAAATTTTGTGAGGGAGAAACCTCTATTTTGATTGATGAGTACTGAAGGTTACAAGAGTTGCAGAATGAAATTACAAGAACTTGGGAAAACTTAAAGGAATTAAAGTGCGGAAATAAACAAAGCTGTAAAAAATTGCAGAAAGTAAAAATGAAATAGCAGATTCTTTGGTTGAGTTTGGATGCCCCTGCTCCCATGTCCTCTTCAGCCTTTTATAGGAGGGTGGGATGATGTGTGGCTTCAACCGCCGTCTTAAAGCTCCGGATTCCCCTCCCTTGATGGTGCCGTGTATTGATGTTGTGGATCAACTTTGACTGCTCTGATTCTGTAACCGTCTGGCCTGCACACTCTTCTCCAATGTTGTAGCCTCAAGTCACAATGCCGCGTGATTCTCTTCAAACCTTTTGCCATGATTCCCTCTCCACTACTTGCGTTGCCTCTTACCATGATCGTCATCCGGATAGGTCTTGAGCTAGATGGCGGCTTCTCACCACATGGATCCGGATATTCCTTAAATTGTACTGGGCCTTTCGAATGATTGGGCTAAGCTTAATGGGCCTTTGGATTGGGCCCGTGGATTGGGCTAAACGTATTGGGCCTAATATTTTTTTTCTTGCTGTTAACAAATACTTATTCAGCACTTATACAATACATATTATCACTACTTCAACACTCCAGCACCTGCTAATTCAGCTACTAAATCAAATCCGTATAAATTATAATTCATCATTATTTAATGTCTAATTTTTAATATTAATAAATGACAACATTTATTTTTTAATTAATAATATTAGTACCATTAACACTGTAGAGTATTATTTTTAATTAAGGCAATGAGATGCTTATTTATCGGCTTTTTTAATTAATTACTATTTTGTCCTCATAAATCCTTCCGCAAGTTGATTTTTTCTTTTTTTTTTTTTTAATAAAAGAAGCCAAAGGCGGCAAAGAGGAAAGCTAGGAAAAACTACGAGGATAGAAAGATGATAGAAACGACGACCTACTAGTCTCTACGATACCATATTCCCAATAAATCCGCCTGAAGGAAGGATCGGACATCGTCAAGGAGGAAATATCCAAGTAGTGAAAAACTCCACCGATCAAGCACTATGCTTAGCAAGCGAATCTGCCACAAATTGAGGACTATTATTGATCATCCTATATTATTTAACCACTATATAACCGATATGCCAAGAAATTAGAACAATGTGGAACAACCCTTACCACAATATGAATATGCTTGGAAAAAAAAATAATAGATATAAATTCATCCAATACAGGCCAAATGGCGAATGTCTAATATCATATATACTACCTTTGAAGCAAAGGTACATATAGTAAATTTATTCTAAAACATTGACATAATTAATTCATTATAACATTCTCTCATAATTATTCCAATAAAAGAAATTTCAAAACTATTCTCATCATATCATCTCATGCAATAATTATATTGCCCTCTTGTCCCAATAATACTTCTTAGTTATGTTTAAATATATACCATCTTCCATTACGTGCCAATGACAAATGTCGTCATCCACGCAGCCTTCCAAGAATAAATCATCTGTATAAACATCACCAACTGTCTGCAACTGCCCCCAATAAAAATGGCAAAAGAACAACGTTCTGCCGAAGAAATTCCGACAAAATCTCCACTGGAAGCCTTGGCCAACTGGAACTGCTGCTCGAAGCCCTAAATCTTTATCTTTAGATTTACAATGCACATCGAGTTGGGCAGATCCGATAGGGAGATTATTCATTATTTCGACAGTGTATTTACCCCCACCGATGCAAAGGTCATAATCTGCCTCTAGGGTTTTTACATATACGGTATGGAGGATGATGAATACAATGAGGGCTTTCATCTTATTTCCGGATTTTTTTTAAAAAAATTTTCAGTTTTTGTCGTTTTAATTCGTAGGATTTGCTCGTGTCATAAGTTCTTATTTAAAGCAAAATTTTTGTGTTGCTTCCAGATATGATTAATTATGTCTCGAAAACTATGTTTGGATTGATTTATTAATAATTTTTTACAATGAATAATTTTTAATAGTTTACAGTAATGACTGATTTATGATGGATTCTAAATCACTTAACCTTATTATTATTTTTCTACTAAATTAGGCTGTATCTTCAATTCCAAATCAAGTGTATCATTTTAAATTCATTATTTAAATCCTTTAATGTTCAAAATTAAAATTCACTAATTCAAACATAACATAAGGCCCTTTATAAATTTGGAGTCAGGGTCTATTCTATACGCAGAGCTGTAGCTGGAGCTGTAGGGAGCTGGAGTTGTAGGCAGCTGTTTGAGCTGTAGTTGTCAGTTCTATTGAAGTGTTCTGTACAACTAGCTGTAGCTGTCAAAAATGTATGAAATGACATAAAAATACAAATATTTATGTAGACTATTAGGTAATGGGTTGATTATTGAGTTAAATTGTAATTGGACATAAATAAGCTTGCTAGCTTATTTTTAATGCTACAAGAAGTAGCTTGTAAAAGGAAGCTTCCAAAAGCTAATGTACAGAACAGGGCTTTGTTTTGAATAAAAGCTAAAGCTATTAAAAGCTCCCAAAAGCTCTCAAAAGCTGCGTGCAGAACATACTCTTATGAATTTCAAATGCATCGTACCAATCCCTTAACCTACGGGGCCGTTTGATTGGAAGAATCTTTCATTATCAATATGAATGTCATTATATTACTGGAGGTGTGGAAACGGGCCCCGGGGAAAAACGAGCCCCGCACGGGCCCCCAAATTTTTGCAGGCTTGAACGGGGCGGGCTCAAAATGCCTAGCCCGACCCACCCCACATGTGGGCTACGCGTTTTGCGGCCGCGCGGGCTTTTTAGAAAAATATTATTAAATTTAAAATTTATTTTTTAATGTAGAAAACATAAAATTATGAATATTTTTTTGCTACACATAAAATTATGAATATTTTTATTGTATAAAATAAAAATAAGATATAAAGATTTATAAATGATATTAAAATTATAAATAGTTAAAGTGTGTATTTTATGGCATAATTATTTATTTTAATAGTGCATTTGTTGAAAAATTCTTTAAAACTGAATTTATTCCAATTTGTAATGTTTAAATGGGTGTATTATATTTTAAATTGTAGTATTGGACAAGACATGATTTATAATTAATAGCTGGGTTGATAAAAATATTGTGAACGGTCGAAGTCTTTATTAGAAGGTTAAACTGTTTTAGCATTAATTTTATATATTAGAAGTAAGATAATTGACAATAAAATATAACAATTTACAAGCATTCACAATTTTTAATAAATAAAATAAAAAGGAATATACTTAAAAAAACTAATACGAATAATATAAAGAAGCAGATAAATATTAGAAGCTATGGACTATTTGTATAACAATTTGAAATTTAATGTGTAACCAAAATTATAATTTGTATTTGATTTGATGATGTAATGAGTTAATGTTAGACATTGAATAATCTACCAAATATAATCAATATTCAAAATCTAGCATAATGTGTAAAAGAAAAAAAAATTGGCATAGCCCACGGGCCCAACCCGCAAGAGCTTGCCTCGCCGCAAGTTGAGCCCGTTTAGGCCCGCATATAAACGGGCCTTAAATTTTAGGCCCGCCCCTCATATTTTGCCTCGTGGGACGGGCCGTTCCAACGGGCTCGGCGCACATTGACAACTCTATATAATACCAGAAATTTAAAATTGTAGAGAATATGAGATTTCAAAACATCTTATTTTTTGTCATTTTAATATTTGTGTATTTGATTGAGTTGGAATCCTTTATTTTTATTTCAACCTAATTAACAACAATGTCCTTAATTAAAATTAAAAAGTATTATCTGTATGGCGGTTAAATAAATAACAAAAAATATTTGAATATACTTTTTTATTTAAGAAATCATCTATAATTTATTATATTATAACTATTATTTTTTAGCTAAATATTTATTATTTTTTATTAAATGAGTTTAAAAATAAACTAATATTGAAATTTTGAGTAGCCCCTCTCTAATTTTAAATGAAAAATATTTATTACAGTTTGGGTAAGCTTTTTTTTATAATTTTTTATTAATAAATAAATTTATAATTCAAAAGGATATAAAAAATATTTTAATATACACAAAAGATTACAGATAATATAAAATTATTTGAATTTTTTTTATGGGAATCACATTCCTAAAAAATATCACAACATTCATGTTTCCTATTTTAATGGTAATCTTACAATTCCAATGAAAACATCACTCCAACAAAATGAGAAAATGTTCGATTTTAACTCATTAAATTTCTAATAGGAGTCTCACATCTCCCCAACCAAACATCCACTAATTTATATTTTTTTAGCGTGTACCAGGTATCCCGATATTACATTGAGGCCAAAATTAATCCTCGAGAATTTGGTGGGCATTGAAGAATTACCTCTTGCAAGCAGAATTCTGCATACACAAAGGCTCGCACCCGAGATATTTGCTTAAGCTGCCAGATCCCCATACCACTCAGGTCAACTGTATTTAGTATCCCCTAATTTATATTGATTTATGTAAAGAAAAATCTCTAATAAAATATAGTATCTTTTTTTTAAATTATTACTATTAAGTTTTTTCTTTATTTTACATTTTGATTCAATTGCCATTTGCCAGTGCAGGACACGCAAGACTTCTATTCCGCAGCGTGTTGTTTTATCAGCACGACACGTGTAAGTATGTAGGTGTGTGAATCATGCAGTGGCACTAAAAATATTACAAACTGCATTATAATACAAATATTTTTCATTTTTTTAAAGCATACGATGCAGGCGGCCTATTAATTCGAGCCAATCTCTAACTATACCCTCTATTTTATAAAAATTTCAATATAAATCTATATTTTTATAAAATAGTTACATTAATTTCATCTCCAACACAACTTTTTATTTTTATAAAATTAAAATATATTCCCTATATATTCTATTTTATATCACTTTGTAAATTTATAAAAATATCAATATTTTTTTATACAAAATATTAACAATATTTTTATTTTTATTATAAATTAAATTACACACATAAAATTAAAAAACAAAAAAAATGGAGGAGAATGAACAGGACGGAATACTGTAATACCTCCTATTCAGGAGGATATCGCCCCTACTTTCATAGGGTGGGTAAAGTCCCCACCCTGTAAATTGAATTGTAAATTTACGCGCGGGTTGGAGATGACTTAAAGCCTCTAGACTCTAGTTAAAAATCTAAATCCTCGATCATCACGTCAAAAGATAAAAGGACTTAAAAAATAAAGGACTTATCACTTAATCAATTATTCATTTTTCGTAATATAAATTTTATTATGTCAAATTTATATTAGAAATTAAGGCATTGTAAAAGATAAAAATTAATTTTACGTAAACAAAATTAAACAAGGAACATAACAAATCCAACAAAGTCACCCACATACACAGCTATAGCTTATATTGAAGCAGTCTGACGATAGGAGGATTGTTGCGGCAAGAAGACACGGCGAGCGCGGAGATGGCAGACGACGACATCGTACTGGACAACGCCGTGAGTATGTTGTTCATCGACAGAGTAAGTCGAGGTGAGCGCATACCCGCGCGCCATCCTAAAAATGCCGGTCCCTCCACCGATCGGGATCTCCCGAATCTGGTCCTCCAATGGGTTCCTTCCCAAAAAGCTAAGCGTGCTCCCCTTGTACTCCTCCATTGTGAACACAACGTTCAACGCCATAACCAGGGCCTTCTCGTGCAGGTCCGAGAGCCCGATAAACCCTTGAATCCTTCCCACTTGCTTCGACCCAATATCGGGCTCTGCAGTCACCAAATTGTCCAGCAAGCTCACCACCCCGAAACCCGAAGGCAGAACGTCCGATAAATTGCTCTGCGCCACCTTCCACACCGTCGGGTGGTCGCCACCTACCAAGTCTTGAACGTAGAAACGAAGCTCTGTCAGCCGTTCATTTCCATGGCAGATCGTCATGCTTCCACCACCGTCGGATTGAACTGATGATGACGACAACGACGATTCTGTCTCTATTAGGGTGGCCGCAAGCAGCACCACCAGCAGCTGCGCAATGAATGATGTAGTCGTCCTACTGGGAGTGGTGACCCGGCGGCAGCGGTGGCTTTCCATAATACTCCCTCCGTTTTTTTTTATTTTTTTATTAGCTACTGTTGACTAATGAGTACTGTTCACTTATATACTTTGACTTAAAGTTTTCTCATGACTTAAAGTTTTCTCATGGTTATACAAGTTAAAATATGGCCGAGTGTGATTTTGTTAGATTCGTCTCGTCTTGTAGATTTTAAATATCGAACTTTTAGAATTTTTACATGTACCGAATTTGAATTATTAATGGTTTAAAATGTGCATTGGACTGCGTGCTGAGTGGGTTCGTAGCTATCTTTAAAAAACGGAGGAACTATCTAGTTTTTTCAATGCTAGCTACTCGAGTAGAGAGATTCATCATATATAGTCCATAGAGGAAAAATGGACAAATAGGTCCTTTTTTCTTTTCCAAAAATCCAAATCAGTCATTTTTTTATTTTATTACCAAATCAGTCCCCTACAAATATTAATTATATCCAAATCAGTCCATTCTTCACTAATTATGCTCTAATTGCCGTTGTGGTAAGGGTTTAAATTTAAACCTAACACGTGGACATAATATTAATCCATTTTCTTTTATCTTTTGTCAATTCAGTCCTAAACTTTTATTTTGTTCCATTTAGTCCTCTACCTAAATCAGTCATTTTTATATTAATTGGTCTCCAACCTTTCAAATTATTTATTTCAGGCCCATAACCTTAATTTTTTTTATTATTACAAATCTATTTATCAAATAAAATTCCAACATGCTTCCGTAAATAAAATTAAACACCAAACCTCATACATTGGGTTTGACTGCCTTGTTACTGGGTCTTCCATAAAATTCCTGCACCCATAGCCTTCCAAAAAGTAAAATTAAATCATTTACACAAAAATTAATAGGGGTGTATTCGTTTCAGATTTTTATGGATTTTGAAAAGCCGGTTGATTTAGAAAGTCTATGGACTTCACGTAGAGTTGGTTGATTTTGTGCAGACTCTATGTAGAGTTTGACTGACTTGACAAAATTCGTAGAAATTTGGAGAGATTTTGCATAGTTATAATATTTAAAAGAATCCATTAAAGTCTATGAATAATTAAAATCCATAGACTGTTGAATACCACAAAATTTTTAAAGACTTTTTAAAATCTGTATTGAATACACCTAAATTTTTAAAGACTTTTTAAAATCTGTATTGAATACCTCTAGATTTTTAAAGACTTTTTAAAATCTAAATTGAATACACCCAAACTTTCAAACTCCTAAAAAATCTCATAGACTCTCTATCCAATACACCCCCTTAAAATTAAATCATTTACTCAAACCTTGCTACGTTCTAAGGTAGGAAATAACGTATGATTGTACTAATTGTTGCTGAAGAAAACCAGAACCAATGAACCATCGGTTATGTTCGGGTGGTTAGAGAGAGTCCGTAAAATTCCGGAACTTGGAAGACCCGGTAACAAGGCAGTCAAACCCAATGTATGAGGCTGGGTCTTTAATTTTATTTACGGAAGTATGTTGGACATTTATTTGATAAATGGATTAGCAACAATAAAAATTTAAGGTTCTGGGCCTGAAATAAATAATTTGAAAGGTTGGAGGCCAGTTAATATAAAAATGATTGATTTGGGTAGAGGACTAAATGGAAAAAACAAAAGTTTATGACTGAATTCGCAAAAGATCAAAGAAAAGGGATTAATATTATGTCACGTCGGCAATTAGAGCATAATTAGTGAAGAAGTGACTGATTTGGATATAATTAGCATTTGTAGCGGACTGATTTGGTAATAAAATAGAAAAATGACTCATTTGGATTTTTAGAAAAGAAAAAGGACTTATTTGTCCTTTTTTCCTAGTCCATAGAAGAGGATATATATTTTTGATATATATATTTATGTATATAAACTTTTTTTTTTGAGAAGAAGGGTTATTTTATTACGAGAACAAACATTATCCAACGCACAGGCTTATGTATATAAACTTTTACTGTCTCAATGTTTTTGTTACGGACTCACCTGACATGCATGTCGATACACGCATTTAACAGTTAATAACTGAAATTGTGTACAATAAAAATTTTAAAAAATTTGCTATTCTAAAACTATAATATTAGACGAAGCTAATAATATCTCACTTGACTATATTTTTTCTTGTATAACTTTGATAAAAAAAAATTTGAATTAATAGTGCCAAAAAATCATGTAATAATTAGAATTGGAGGAAGGAAGTATGAAATTGTGATATTTGTCAATACTTTTGTTATTTATGTTGGTTTTGTTATGGAATGAGGTTAATGTTTTATTATGGAACGATAATTTGGAATCTATGTCGGCATAATATCGCAACAATTAAAATGGTTGTATAGTGGGTTTTATATTAGTGTACAGTTCATAATCAAGGATTTTGTGAGAGAAGTTATTGTTTATAGTTTATACTCCAAACAGATTCAAACCCACAACATAACCACAATCAATTATATATCAAAATTATTATAATGTCCACATCGGTTATATATTGGGATATTCTCCTATTTATATGGACATGTGCTTCTCTATTTATCACCAATTGGTTTTAGATTAAAGCTTTAGATCCATCTTATTTCTGACTAAAATAATTGTTTATAAAGGCCTTTAGTCGCTATTCTTCTTTCACAGGGCAGATCCACCCTCATTAGTTATTCCATTTCTATTCTATGAGGAAGACAACACATGAAGACCTGAAGGTTAGTCCAGTTAATTTTTATGAATAAACAACATTTATAAGTTATTCCTAGATAATATAGGACAAGCTCTACTCTGTTATTTCCTCTCTCGCAGCCAATAATAAACATAGACTTATGAGTCTGCTCGATAAAAGTACATATTATATATTCCATAAAAATGGGCCATTGGCTAATTTTATACTACAACTAAAGTAAATTTATTCAATTATTCTGAGCCATTGCTAGAATAATTATTAACAATGTATAAAATCCTCCCATCACAACACAATAATAATTGCCCCTTCTAATGCCAATCATAATACCTAATACCCTCCAAATATATACCATCTTCCTCTATACTCCAATGGCAAATTTTTCCATCACAAGAATCCGATAAGTCGCTACTAAAAATATCACAAGCTCTCTCCAACAGTCCCCAATAAAAATGGCAAAAGTATAATGTTCTTTCGAAGAAATCTCGACAAATCTTCCAATGGTAGACTCCATTAACTGCAAGTGTGTGGCGCCCTAAATCATCTTGTTTTGATTGACAGCGGAGAATGAGTGGGGATCTGTGAGGAGGGAGATTATTTGTTATTCGAACACCAAAACTATCGCGAGGAAGGCAAACTTTATCTGCAAGTCGAGATGCTTGCGAATATACACGCATGGTATAGAGGAGGAATAATAAGATGACGACTTTCATTCTATTGCAGGATTGTAATTTTTTTATTCTTGTTGTTCTAGTATGGTTAGCTTCTGTTTGTCATAAGTTCTTATTTATAGGAAAAGTTTTACTCCATATATGGTAAACAACGTTTATGTTTGTTACATATTATGGGTTATGCCTTTAAGAAAAATGAATTAAAACGTCCGCATTAATAATATCTACATTGAATTGAATCGCTATAATTTTTTACAAAAGAACTAAAGTGTGTTTCATTTGTCAAGTCACCAGAGTTACTATATTCGAATTCCCACTCGGCGCTCTATCTACTCGCTATATTCTGTTGTAATTTTTTTTGGTAGCTTGCTTACTAGGCCTAGAAGATTACAACATCCGTTCTATTTCCACAAGATAATTCTTCATGGATCAAGTATGGTTTGTGTTTATTCTATTATTCGACACGATGGCCACTGGGTGTTAATTCCTGGTCATGTTTCATCAAGTGGAATCAGAGCAATCACGGTGTTGGATTATATGAATCTTTGGAATACATCTTATGTGGATTTAAGAAATTAATTAATTTTGTGCTGAGCAAATGCTTTCCCCATTTAAATTTCCGCATTCCGGTCTTTCATCAAGTGGAATCGGAGCCATCACTGTGTTGGATTATATGAATATTTGGAATACAATTTATGTGGATTTAAGGAGTTTATATGAATCACCGTGTTGGATTATATGAATCTTTGGAGTAGAAGTTATGCGGATTTAAGGAATTAATTGGATTATATGAATCTTTGGAATAGAATTTTTGCGGATTTAAGGAATTAATTTTGTGCTGACAAAATGCTTTGCTGATTTAACTTTCCGCATTCCGTGGAAATTTATAAGTGCGGTGCTATGAGGAAATTTGGTAATTGATTGATTCATATTCTCATATTCTGTGCACTACGGATTTTTATTTAATTACTCCCTCCGTTTCTTTTGAGTTGTCTTTTTAGAAACCAAAAAGCATTCCAAAATAGTTGTCATTTTACATATTTATATCATATTTTTCCAATTCTACCCTTATATTTTCATAAATATTACTCCTAGAATATTGTGCAATATCTCACCACTTCAATTTTACTTTTTTTATAGAGTAGGGGTAAAAGTAAAAATTAACCAATAATAATGACATTTCTTGGTATGTGTGATTTTTGCTAAAACGTCATCTAATAAGGTACGGAGGGAGTATATTGTTAAAGACTAATGATTACAGTTTAATGAGTGGTGAGACACTTGTAGGCATGTTAATTATTTCTTTGGTTTGCGGGATGTTTTCGATTTCCATGGTTTGGGAGTGAAATAAATTTCTAGCCTAGTTTGAATTAAGTTTGGGGATGAATTTGTGAGACTGTGATTTGTATATGATGTCAAAGGCATTGAGTATTTTTAATTTCTCAATCCGCAAGTTTAGAATGCCTGAATTGGTATTGTAGCCTTTAGGGATTAAGTACTATATTGGAGTTAACATCCATATCTGTGTTAATGTTCAATTAGAGTCGGTTTTAAACAATGTTGTAATGTCTCACCCACTACTAGATATTTTCTGCATTGGCCAACCCCTCACGGCTTTAAAACGTGTCTACAAGGGAGATGTATCATCATCCTTATAATTCATGTTTTGTTCTTCTCTTCAACTGATGTGGACTATTACAATCCAACCCGTAGGGACCTAGCGTCCACACTAGCTTACTAGCTTGAGTACTAACTCTGATAGCATTAGTAATGTCACAGTCATACCCACTTATAGATATTGTCCGCTTTAGACCAAACCCATTCATGGCTTTAAGACGCGTTTACGAGAGAAAGGTACACCCTTGGCATTTTACTCTCCAACCGACTAGGGATATTAAAATTGCCACGTAGGATTGATGTCAAATTGAATTGGGCTTTTGTAGTTTTAATACTATTAGGTCAATAAACCCAAAGGTCGTACATATAGGTTCTCACCTGATTAAGGAAATAGCTAATGGTCATTGTAAACACAGTGTAGATCAACCATAGACCAATTTATTAATTTAATTACTCATAACAGCCTCTCATATTTCACAGGAAAAGAAATTTCAACACTATCATCATCAATCATCATCATCTGGATCAACGAATAATTCTTCCCTTCGGCCTTTATCCCAGTCAAACTTCTTAGTATTCTCAAAATAAAAACCATCTTCCTTTACATTCCAATAGCAAACTTGATCGTTGCAATCTTCCGATATAGGATTGTTAAAAACATCACAAACTTTCTGCAGCTGTCCCCAATAAAAATGGCAAAAGTACAAGGTTGTGGCAAAGAAATTCCGACAAAATGTCCAACTGTAGAATTGATTAATTGATTAACTTGAAGTGAGGGAAAGGGCTACATTCTGGAGTCTCTTAGTCCAAAATTGCGAGACTGCAAACGGTGCGCTTTGGTGCCTCTTGGGTGATTTCAACGCTGTGAGAAGTGAGGGGGAGAGATTTGGGGCTAGTGAGGATTCTGGGGCGTCTAGAGAATTTGGTGAGTTTGTTGATCAGTTGGGCTTGATCGATTTACCAATGGAAAGTGGACATTTTACTTGGTTTGGAAGAGGAGGTCGGGCAGGGAGCAGATTAGATCGGTTTCTTGTCTCGTCGGACTGGTTGTGTCAGTGTGGTAATATTATTCAAAGGAGAGGAGATTCGGTGTTGTCGGATCACTACCCTGTGATTTTGGAGGTTAAGGAGCAGGGGTGGGGACCAAAGCCCTTTAGGTTTTTTAATTATTGGTTGGATGAAAAGGGATTTGCCGAATTAGTTAGTGAAGCGTGGAGTGAGGTGCGGAGTGAGGGGGGGACGAATCAGGAGGTTAATATGTGTGGCAGGTTGAGGATATTGAAAGCCAAGATCCGGAGCTGGGAGGGCTACGGGGCAAAAGAATTAGATAAACGAATACAACGACTCATGGCGGAAATTGGGGAACTGGAGGAGAAATTTCAGGGGGGTGGCTTTGCTGAGGAGGCTAGAAAGGTATGGATTGAAAAAAAACGGGAACTAAAACTTGTTTTGTTGGCCGAGGAGAGGAGATGGCTTCAAAAATCAAGGCTTCAATGGATCAAGGAAGGAGACCTCAATACACGATTTTTTCACACAGTTACAGCTATCAATAGGCGACGCAATTACATCGGGGCTATAAAAGTTGATGGGGTCATGATAGATGAGCCGGAGGAAGTGAAAAACAAGGCATTTTTGCATTTCCAGGAATTGTTCAGAAAGAGTGAGGATGACATTTTTTCGGTAGAAAATATTGGCCTGTGCAGTTTGTCGGCTGAAGACAGATCCTGGTTGGATAGAGGATTCTCGGAAGAGGAAGTAAAATTGGCTGTCTGGAGCTGCGATAGTAATAAGGCTCCTGGCCCTGACGGTTTCAACGTGGGGTTTTTCAAGAAGTTTTGGGGGTGCATCAAAGGTGATATCATGAAACTTTTTAAGAAATTCGAGACAGATGGGTCTTTACCAAAGGAAGTTTGTGGTTCTTTTATTACGCTAATTCCAAAGACTGACGTTCCACTGGAATTTAGCGATTTCAGACCCATTTCCCTAGTTGGAAGCTTGTACAAAATAGTTGCTAAAGTTTTATCCAGGCGACTCCAGGAGGTTATACAGAAGCTGGTGGGTTCTGCACAAATAGCTTTCATCAAAGGGAGGCAAATATTGGATGGGGTTTTAGTTGTAGCTGAAGTTCTCCATTCGACGAAGATCACAGGGCGTAGGGGATTCGTGGTGAAACTCGACTTTGCAAAGGCCTATGACAACGTTTCGTGGGAAGCACTATTCCGAGTAACTGAAGCTATGGGGTTTGGTGAAAAGTGGATTCAATGGATAAAGGAATGTGTGACTATGGCTTCGGCAGCCATGCTCATCAATGGATCCCCATCAAAATTTTTCAAACTTCAAAAAGGCTTGAGACAAGGGGATCCATTGTCCCCGTATCTTTTTGTCTTGATATCTGAAATAGTGAACAGACTGTTCACTATGGCGGCTGTGATGGGTGTTGTCAGGGGTCTCAAGGTCGGGGAAGAGGGTCCGATCATCTCACACTTACAATACGCGGATGATACCTTAATTTTTTGTGAAGGAAACTTGGATCAAGTGACGGCCATCAAAAGAATTCTTAGATGCATTTCCCTCACGACAGGTCTTAGGATTAACTTCAAAAAGAGCAATATTTATGGCATAAATTGCCTGGTAGAAGATGTTGCTGAAGCAGCCGAGTTGTTTGGTTGTGGAGTAGGTGAATGGCCTATGATGTATTTGGGTGTTCCTATTGGGGGTCGCAACAATAGTATAGACATTTGGAAGCGGTATTGGCTAAGGTGGAGAAAAGGTTGGCGGGTTGGAAGGGAAGGTTGCTATCACAAGCCGGGAGATTATGTTTGATCAAATCTGTATTAAACTGCTTGCCGGTCTACTATATGTCCATTTACAAAGTACCAAAGGCGGTAGCAGAGCAATTGGAGAAATTGAAAAGACGTTTTTTTTGGAACGAGTGGGATGGGCAAAGGAAGTTACACACGGTGTGTTGGGAAAAAATCTGCGCTCACAAGGACGAAGGTGGACTGCAGATTAGAGATGTCCAGCAATTCAATACGGCCCTCTTGCTCAAATGGAGATGGAGGTTCGGTCAAGGTAGCAGCCTATGGAAAGACGTTATAGACGCTAAGTATTACGGGAAGATGGCTCCGTTGGTGCCTGAGCAGCGGTCAGTACGTTCTGTTTGGGGGAATATTTGTAAAACATGGGGAGATTCCTCGCTGGAGGTGAACGAGAAGTGCTTTAAAATCTTAGTTGGAAATGGTGTTCGCACAAGGTTTTGGTTGGGTAGATGGGTTGTTGGGGGAAGGACGTTGAGGGTTATGTTTCCCCGGATTTTTGCTTTAGCAGTCAACAAGGTTGGTACTATTGCTGAATCAGGACAATGGAGAGGCTTCACCTGGGAGTGGAAAATAAATCTTCGAAGAGCTTTGTTTGATTGGGAAGTGGGAGTGTGGAATAGTATGATGTTGGTAATTGAAGGACAACCGATGAGCAGATTTTTGGAGGATAGAGTATGCTGGCAAGGAGAGGGAAGTGGGCGATTTTCCTCGAGATCTTGCTGGAAATCTCATTATGGAAATGGTGACAGGATGTTGTGGCGGCAACTTTGGAGTGTCCAATGCCCTATGAAGGTTAAACTCTTGGCTTGGAAAGTTATCCAAGGAGCAACCCCAGTTCGTGGAAACCTGGTAATGAGGAATTGCATTCAGGTAAATAACTCCATTTGCCCTTTGTGTGAAAATGCAATTGAATCTGAGGACCATATATTTTGTCAATGCGAAATTGTCGGGCCAATTTGGTATCAAGTAGTTGCGTGGTTTGACATTGTATGGGCAATTCATGGAAAGGCTGATCAGCTTATATCATGGTGTCTTGAGTTTAATCCTAAGCGAGGTTTGCAAAGGGTATGGTGGCTCACGGGGCTGGCTGTTTTATGGTCGATCTGGAATTGGAGAAACAAGGTGGTTTTCAAGGGAGAATCTTTTAACAGCAGGTCTGTTCTGGATGAAGTCAGGTGGCAAGTTGGATCATGGTGGAAATCAGCGGACGTTCGAGTGGAGGCAAGTCTGGTTTGTCTGCAAAACATCTTTCCCTTTGGAATGAGTAGTGCGGCAGTAGAGGCTGGAAGGTTCCCAGGTTTGGGCTAGTGTGGGAACGACCGAGTCCAGGGTGGTGGAAAATTAATACGGACGGATCTTCTATGGGTAATCCGGGGCCGGCAGGGATTGGTGGCGTGATTAGAAATGATAAGGGGGATGTGATCTTCATTTTGTCAGACCACATTGGTCATACAGATTCTACAGAGGCTGAGCTCTTAGCAATCAATCGAGTTTGTGGGGCTCTAGTACGTGATCAAGGCTTTCCGCTACAACGCTTGATTTTCGAATGCGACTCCTTCAATGTGGTTGGATGGATTAATAATCCCTCATCTGCTCCCTGGAGGTTTCACCCCTTGATGGCCAACATCATGATGGTCTTCAACTTCGTTGGGGATGTTAGAATTCAGCATATACTCCGAGAACGTAATTGTTTGGCCGACCACTGGGCGAGACTTGGCGCTGCGGGGTCCAACAGGCTCGAGGTGTGGCTGTAGAAGCTGACTGTTCTGTTTACATATTGTCCTGTTCGTATTGTTAGATTTGAATTTGGTAGCTTGGTAGTTTATTTTGATTCTGCAGGTCTACTTCTGTATTTGTTTTGTGGTGACAAGTGTGGAAGTTGTATAACGCCTACTTGGAATAAAATTCTTTTTCCTCAAAAAAAAACTTGAAGTGTATGTAGCCCTAAATCATCGTCTTTAGATTTACAATGCACATCGAGTTGAGCTGATTGAGCGGGTAGATTACTTGTTATTTGAACAGTAAATTTATCAGAACCAGGGCAAAATTTATCTGGTGGAGGTAGTTGCGAATATACATGTATGGTATAGAGGAGGAACAACAAGATGAGGGCTTTCATGTTGTTTCAGAATTGTTTCTTTTCTATTTTTGTTGTTGTAATATGATTAGCTTGTGTGATAAGATCTTATTTAAAGGAAAATTGCAGTCTGTGTTCGTTAGAGATAATAATGGTTATGCATTAAACATAAATAAATAAATGAATTAAAAGATTTTAATTCTGCCTTAAATGGGAAATAAACTGAAACTTCCACGTTTGTCTGTCTATTCCTCCTCCTCTTTAATTTGCTTTCCTGTATACTTTGTAGGGAATAAATATAAAAAAATGTTTTGTCACTTTGTTATTTAACAACATATTGGAAAACCTCGCTTTTTGCGTCTCCCTACCAAAAAAAATTAAAAAAAAATATTGGAAAACCTGTATGGCTTGGGCTTTTACACATATTTGTCGACACATAGGTGTCAATATTTACAAAAAAAACAAAAAAAATTGAAAAACTTATAGGTTGGGTGTTCGATTCCTGACCTGACCTCTATCCCTGACTTTTAACTTTTTAATTTGAATGGCATAGGCTCCCACCACCTTTTCCTATTGGAATTTTGTTCAGAATGGTCATTTAGTTAAAAATGACCCTTAATATTTTTGATTTATTATACTTTAACCTCAAAACTATAAATTCTTTGTTACAAACTTTAATATTCTATTTTTTGTTTTACAATTTTAATTTATTTTTATAATATATGAAATGTTTTATAAGAAATTATAAAATAATTTAAAAACTAATATAAATAAAATAAATATTATAATAAATATTTAATCCAACATAAAATAAAAATACAGTAAATTAAATTTAAGTGGTAAAATTAATTTAATTTACTTAATACCACTTAAATTTACTTAAGTTTATCATTTTAATATAAGTGATATTTTTATTTTATTTTACCACTTTAATCTACTTAAATTTAATTTTATTTTATATTGGATTTGTTTATTTGATTTGATTTTATTTATATTTTTACATTGTTATTCTTATTATTATTATTATTATTATTATTATTATTATTATTATTATTATTATAATTATTATTATAGAGAAAAAAATTTAAGATTATAAAATAAAATAAATTAAAATGGAAAATGAAGAATTTAAAGTATTGGAGTTGAAATGTAATAAATTAAAAGTTAGGGAAGGAAAATTTGAATATAATGACCATTTTAGCCAAAATTGCATACTTATTATAGGACCAATTGATTTATTCAAATACTTTATAGACTAAATTGGTGAAAGAACAAAGTAACGGAAAATGCTTCGTATTGTAATTATAGATAAACATCTATCTAATCTCTAAACTGAAAGAAATTAAAACACAAAGCGATGACGAATTTTATTGCATGTGTAATCACCTTGCATGTTATTAAATAATATATATACTTGAAACATATTTAAACCCACAACCAGACCACCAACAATTATATATTGAACTCATCGTTTCGAAAGGTTTCTATTGCTATGAAGCTTCCTCAGGGTACGGTCAGATTCACCCTCATTAGTTATTGCATTTCTATTCTACGAGGAAGACAACATATGAAGACCTAAGGTTTAACCCATTTATGTTAGGGATTGTTAACCAAGAATTTTTAGAGGAGTAAAACCTCTCTTTGATTGATGAGACTCTAAAAGGATTACACGAAAAGAAAATTACAGGGAAGCAAGAAAGCTCGTAAATAAATAAAGTTGCTGAATGGAAGAACAAAAATAACAATGCAGGAAGGAAATTAACTTGCAGAAAGGAAAATGGCATAAAGTAAGGAAAATAAGGTGCGAATTCTTCTTGAGAAGTGTTGAGATGTCCTCCCAGGATGCCACCTCCTAATATTTATAAGGAGGGCACCGGTCTTCTCACCAAAGTGTAACGCCACCATGCTTTTCTCCCCTGATGGCGCCAGCTTTAATGTCAGCGTGATCCTCTCCTTGCTTTGATGTCACAGATCCTCTCATCCTGTAACCGGCTCAGCATTTGATGATTCCTCAATTCTTAAGGGTGCCGTGCTTCTCACCACTCTCCAAGTATTCGTCTCGGGATCCATATGTCTTCAATGCCTGTCCTTAATGCTATCCGGATAAGTTCATTGGACCGGGCCACTCACAAATAGATTGGGCTAAGTTTATTGGGCCAAAATATTGTTGAGTGATAAAAGGGATGAATGAATAATGTTCTACTCCCTCCGCCCCATATTTATCTTCTTACTTTCCGTTTTTGGACATCCCACATTTATCTTGCTACCCCAAAAAGGGAATTTTTTTTTACTAAAATGTCCCTACATGTCCATATATTTACAGAAAAACCAATCCTTAATTTTACTAACAATTGCACTACAAGACAAAAAGAGACAAATTTACCCCTCAAAAAGTACACATGAAAATAATAAAATACAACTTTCTTAAACTCCGTATCTACAGTGTCGAAGAAGATAAATATGGGACGGAGGGAGTATAGCTTATTCCTAGATAGAGGGCAAGTGTTGTACTCAAATTTAGGAAATAACAATCCTATTAGTCCCGTATTTGTGCTTAATTACCAATTTTATCCTTTAATTTTGTTAACTACTGAAATCATCGTCCAAATATTCTAATTTAAAGGAATTTAGTTATTTTATCATAAATTGGCCACAACACATTTGCTTTATTACATTTAGATTCCAAAATTTTAATTCTTGGTTTTTATTTGTCTTGTTTTTTACATAGAAAGTGTCTAATAAAAGAAAAAAAATCCAAATTCTGGGTCTAAACATAATAAAATAAAAGTGTAGATACCAATTAATGATAAAATGATTAAATCGGTTAATATTACAAAAGTTAGGGGACTAAATTAGTTATTACTAGAAAATATAAAGGACTAAATACTTACTGGACAAAAAGAATAATTAACCCAAATTTAGAGTTTGAAAAATTGCCAAGCTCTGCTTTAAATTGTAATTTCTACCCTGGCTGCCAACATAAACATAGACTGACGTATCCGCTCGAAAAAAGTATTTATTCAATCAATACAGGCCATCGGCTAATGTGAAACTATGAAATAGTACATTGTACATTTATTCAATTATTCTAAGCCATTGCTACAAGCTTTATTAATAATGCATAATATCCTCTCATCTCACACAATAATTTCGTTCTATTCCCAACCAAACTTCTTAGTACCCTCAAAATATAAACCATCTTCCTTTAGACTCCAATGGCAAATTCGACTGCTGCAACCGCCTGCTAATTTATTATTAAAAACATCACAAACTTTCTCCAACTTTCCCCAATAAAAATGGCAAAAGTACAACGTTCTGTGGAAGAAATCCCGACAAAATTTCCATTGGAAGACTTCACTAACAGGAAGTGAATAGCGCCCTAAATCATCGTTTTTTGATTGACAGCGCAGAAAGAGTGGAGATCTGTTAGGAGGGAGATTATTTGTTATTTGAACACCAAAGTCATTATGAACAGGGCAAAATTTATCTGGTAGAGGTGCTTGCGAATATACACGCATGGTATAGAGTAGGAACAATAAGATGATGACTTTCATCTTATTGCAGGATTGTTTGATTTTTGGATTTGTTGTTTTGGTATGGTTAGCTTGTGGAATAAGGTCTTATTTATAGGAAATTTTCTACTAACAGTAAAAGGCTTCTATGTTTGTTACAGATTATGGTTATGCCTTTAAGAGAAATTAATTGTCAAGTGTGAATTAATAATATCTACATTGAATTGCTATAATTTTTAAAATTAATCGCATCGTATGTAAGTCAAGTCACCCAAATTCCAGCCATATGGCTATCAACCAGTTTAGGGCAAGAGGTGATCTGTTAGATTTATTAGGCAATTATATGCATGGAATTGGTAGAGGCCTCCTTTGTGTAGAAATTGGGTTTCAATTACTAATTGGAGGAATGACCCAATTAATAATTACTTGATACAAGCGGTTCTGAATCCTAGGGTATACGCACAATCATAATTCTCAGTTCCCTCGAATTAACAAAAGTACGATTTGGCTTAGTAGGCCTAGTTAGAAGATTAAAAGTTTGATTTCCACAAGATAATTCTCGATGGATCCAGACAGTGGCGGAACTAGAAATTCGATCCAGGGTGGTCAAAAATTTAATTAATTTTTCATTCGTTCCATGTAATATGTTTTGTTACTGTTGGGTACGATAATTAAGCTGAAGTTTTTTTTTTTGAAACATTGGCACTTATTATCGGCAAATGTGTGTGGGAGCTCAAACTATACAAATTACAAAAAAGGGGAATAAAGGGGGGATACGGGGCCGAGTGGGAATCTAACCCAACCATAAGGTTGAAAGTCAGACGACATGATCACTTGGCCAAATCCTCATTCCCAACTGAAATTAAGTAAGAGGGAAAATATTTGGAATTAGAGAAAGAATGAAAAAACTTAAGAAAAAATGGCTTATTTATTAAAATTGAGATTTATATATTATTAATAATATTTTTACATTAAAATAAAAAAGAAAAAAAATTAAATTTTTTTTTTTTTAAATTTCAGGGTGGTCAGCTGACCACCCTGGTTATATACTAGTACCGCCACTGGATCCAGATATGGTTTGTTTGTGCATTCAATTATTCGACACGGTGGTTCCTGGGTGTTAATTCCCGATTATATTCCATCAATTGGTATCCGAGTCATCATGGTTTTGAATTATTTGAATATTTTGGATAGCATTTACGTAGATTTAAGGAATTAAATAATTTTGTGTTGATTCCAGATTTTAAATTTCCGCATACCCTATCAAGGAATTTGGTAATTGATTGATTCACACTCTGTACACTATGGTTTTTCTTATAGAAAGTAAAATTACAGACTGATTACAGTTTAATTACCACATTTATTGATTCAATTATAGGGTTCATGCACTATATTGCAAATTATTAGTTTTGAATGAGTTAAAAATGATTGTCGCATTTTTTGCATTCTGATTGAATTCATGATATTATTAAATGGAATCATGAGATTGCTTTTTCTGAAATAAAGAAATCATTCACTTTGTGGCGTCCGACATCTATTTTCCCTTCTATGATATTGCTGTAAAGAATTCATTCCTGATTTTGCTTTAAAGAATTCATTGCTTTAATCTTGTACATAGATAAAGATTTTTGGGGATAATTTATATTTGGAATATAAGGTATATTTGCAGATTTGATAACACACACATTTGCAAAGATGTATATATCGTCTGCTTTGAAATATTTTTTTGAAAATATGAATTATTGTAGGTCCCTAAAAACACTCAAGATTCCGTTATGGTTGTTTATGCTATGTGTTAACGACGTAATAATGAAAGCAGTAAAGAACACAACCAATTTGTTGACCCAGTTCAGTCCTTCCGACCTACATCTGGGGGATACCAATCCAGGTGACTCCAATAGACTAAAAATCACGAATACAGACTCACTATCCAAAATCTAACTCAAGATCAACCTCACCACTAGATGATCAAACCTAGTTGAGCAGACGTCGTCGGAACTCCCCCTTAACGTCTGTAGGAAACTCCCCTAGTTGCAATCTTCAAGATCGGACTTCAGTCTGTCATTCACCATGTGATTTCCATCTCTTCACCGGATTGCTCCAAATTCATTCAATAGTAGGACGCTCAAATATCTTCAGATATTATCAATGTAATCCCTTTCTTGATTCTCGATTCTCCAAATGAATATGATCAACTCAAATCTTGAAGAACGAAAACAAAAAGACTCTCTCTCTCTAACTCTGTAATCTAATCTCTGAATAATACTTCACAATGAATAATCTCCTATCTAGATTACAGACTCTGCGATTTAAATAGAAAGACACAAATAACTGCCTGCAGAGTTAATGTCGTCGTCAGCCTGATGTGCCAACACCTGATAAACATCTCAATGAAAAGTACAAGGTTAAGTTGTCATAACACAGTATTAACAATCTCCCCCACATTTCATGGAGATGTTGATCCATCAAACAAGGTGTCTATCAAAAATGCAAACGATAAGCAATTCAGATTATGATAGATAAGCACATCAACCAATATAACAAAATATCAACAAGGTAAAATTCCAAACAAGACGACAGTAATAGAGAGTCAGTAGTTCATCAGCAATAGTCCATCACAGTTCATGCAAAAACAAACAAACACAATCATCAAAACAGTGTCAACATCACAAAGTTTAAACATCCATCAGCAGACAATCATCAAAAACATTAAAAAGTTTAGTCAGAGTCAGAAAAGTGTTACCCAAAAGTACCAACAACCATACCACATCGAGATGACCTCCACCAAAATAGACACCACCACACTTGTTTCTCCCCCTTGATGGATCAAACTACTCCATCTGAAGAATCCTCTTCCTCATCAGCAAATGGATTCTGCTCTTCAGAACGAGCTCCACTTGAAGAGGCCTTGCGGGTTGGAGACAGGGAACCTGGAAGCATGCTTATAATATGTGCAATCTTGCGCTTGGTGGCAATGGCTTCCTGACTGATCTTTGTCTGCTTGTCACTAAGGGCAAGCAACTCAGATTTGATCTGCAGAATGAGATCGGTTCCTGACGGTGGTGGTCCTTCCTTGAAGTCATTATGCTTGTCACAGAGCTCTTGGGAAGGGGAATGTGCATTTATCTTGATCAGGTCATCCTTCTTGGTCTTAATGCCATTGTGATGCAGCAACAAAGTGATAAGGCCAGGGTATGGTAGACTAGCAGTCTTTGTGATTAAATCACGAGTAAAACCTAGCATACGCTTCAAAACCAGCAGACCAAAATTCATAAGTTCTATTTCAGAATCAATACAAAACAAAAGTTTACCCATTTCCAGTGAAGGCTGTGAGGCGTTCGATGTTGGCAGGATGTTTGCACGACACAAATAGAACAAGCAGTGAAATTTCATGGTCATGTCAGAAACACTGCACTTCTTCCGGCCAAAGTCGAAGGCCCTCTCATTTGAAATGGTGTAGGCTATGTCGGCAGGCGAATGAGGCAAATACTCCATTGGATCACCGAGATCGTCGTTTGGTGCAAGTTCTAACAACGCATTGATAACACCAGGAGTTAAATCAATAAACTTGCCTCTAATGTATATCTTACCGAACCACTGAGACTATTTGTTGAGAACATCAGGATGTAAATTGGCGTAGAACTCTCTGACCAGTGTTGGAGAGTAAGCTTTAAACACCCTTGACCATTTCAGTAAATGTCTTTCTTCAAGAAACTCAACGAACCCTAGGTCCGTGTATGAAGAGTGGACAAAAGTCTCCTCTGGAATGAACTTTCTGTTGACAAGGTCTTTGGTTCCGAAAAGCATCATTTCCTTGGTGAAGTATGTCATGCTGAATGCTCGTTGTGACTGTAAATCTCGCTTTGTAGTCTCTGAAGTCCTCTGGGTCCTTGGTCGTTTCGCAGGTGTACCAACATCACTGGTAGAGGTGCTCCGCTTCTTCCTTTGAGAAGACCTAGTAGTAGGTCGTCGGACCTCTGTTCCAACATCAGCTTGTTCTGGAACTTCTGGTTCATCATGGGGCAGAATATGGTCTTCTTCTTCTTCCTGGACATGTTCGGCTTCAACATCGACAGGATTTGGAGTATTTTCAGTGGGGTTTTCAGTAGATTTCTCAGTAGGGTTTGGAGTAGGATCCTGAGGAGGATTTTGCACTGGACTAGGAGGAGGTGTAGGATACATAGTGATGATAGGTTCAGCGTTCTCAGCAAATTCTGCAAGTTGGCCTTCGGTAGCTTCTGTGGAGGTTTGAGTAGGGTTTCAGGCATGGCATTTTGATTCTCAACGAAAGTTTCTGAGGGATTTTGGGTTTCAGAAGTAATTGGTGGTTCCGAACTAGTTGGGACTTGATCGGAAGCTTTTTCAGGGTTATTTGTGGAGGAAGAAGACGCCATTGCTATGTATTCTTTGATACTCAAACTGAAAAACTGAAATGTAGTGAAATGGAAAACACAAGCTATCGATTTAAAGAGAGAAAATGAAGATGAAGAGGCGAGAGAGACGACGGTTTTCACTGTGACGTGCGACGTGACTGGAGGCGTCAGTTTGCAGTCATCATGACTGTAGGACGACAGTTTCTCCAAAACTCTATCCAAAATGAATTGGGCCTACAAAACTTATGGACTAGATCAAGTGTAAAATGCAAAAATAAACATAGACATTGATCAAATTTAACTAGAATAGCAAAGGCCCATAGTAGATCTAAGTGTTTCAAACCTTTCACCGTCGAGTGCTTTAGTAAGGATGTCAGCCCGTTGTTCCAACGTCCCAATATGCTCAATATTGCACACACCCTCTTCAACCAAATCTCTTATAAAATGATACCTTATATCAATATGTTTGTTGCGACTATGTAGAACAGGATTCTTTGAAATGTTAATTGCACTTGTATTGTCGCAATACACCTTGAAATCATCCTTCTTGATCCCATAGTCACATAAGACTTGTTTCATCCACATCAATTGTGAGCAGCAGCATGTTGCAGCAATATATTCTGCTTCCGCTGTAGATAGTGCAACTATGTTCTGCTTTCTAGAAAACCAACATACTAAATTATTTCCTAGATAGAAACATCCTCCCGTTGTTGACCTCCTGTCATCACAACATCCTGCCCAATCCGAGTCAGTAAATCCTATCAAATCCAAACTTGATCTTTTAGAGAACCAAATTCCTAATCCAATAGTTCCTTTCACATATCTCATGATGCGTTTAACAGCTTTCAAGTGTACTTCCTTAGGATTTGCTTGAAATCTAGCACAAACTCCAGTACTAAAGGATATGTCTGGTCTAGTAGCTGTTAAGTAGAGTAGACTTCCAATCATACTTCTATATAGCTTCTGGTCTACACTAGCTCCTTGATCATCTTTAGATAACTTCTGTTGTTGGCCCTGTGGAGTTCTAGCAACCTTGCTATCTTCCAACTTGAATCTCTTTAGCATATTCCGAGCATACTTTTCTTGACTAAGAAACATTCCAACTTTCATTTGTTTCACTTGAAGTCCTAAAAAGTAAGTCAACTCTCCCATCATGCTCATCTCGAACTCTAATTGCATAGCTTGAACAAAGTTGTTTCTGAGATGTTCAGACGTCGATCCAAAAATTATATCATCAACATATACCTGTGCAATTATGAAGTGGTTGTCTTTATGCTTCACAAACATCGTCTTATCAGCTTCTCCTCTCTTATATCCATTATGAATGAGAAATGAAGACAATCGATCATACCAAGCTCTAGGAGCTTGCTTTAGTCCATAAAGTGCACCTTTTACTCGATATACATGATTCGGTTTAGTAGGATCTTCAAAACCAGTAGGTTGTGCCACCAATATCTCCTCTTTGATCTTCCCATTTAAGAAAGCTGTCTTGATGTCCAGTTGATACAACTTGAAATCCATAGAGCATGCAAATGCTAACAAAATTCGAACAGCTTCCATCCTTGCAACAGGTGCAAACGTTTCACCATAATCCAGACCTTCTATCTGTGTAAAACCTTGAGCAACTAGGCGAGCTTTATTCCTTATAATGTTGCCTTGCTCATCAGTTTTATTCCTAAAGACCCATTTCGTGCCAATGACATTGATGTTCTTTGGTTGTTCAACCAACTCCCAAACATCGTTTCTTTCAAACTGGATCAACTCATCCTGCATGGCTGCTATCCAATATTCATCTTGTAGGGCTTCGGATACATTCTTAGGTTCCACTCTAGATATGAAGCAATTTAGTCCTGCCAGTTCTCTGTAATTGATCTTCTTGCTTCGAGTTAGACGTTGAGCACTAGGATCACCTATAATGTCTTGCTGTGAGTGATGCTTTAGAGTCCTTGGACCTCTTCTCTTATCAGAAATATCAGCTTTAGCATTCGAATCATCATCCTCTTGATTATCCTCATGATCATCTTCTCCATCATCATTAATGACTATTCCTTCTGACTGTTGTTGACTGGATGTACCAACATCAGGAATATCTAATGGAGTATCAACGCTTGGGGCTGTATCATCATCATAATCTCTGGGTAAACAGTATTTATCCTCAAAAAGGACATTCACTGTTTCAATAACCTTTCGAGATTGGATCAAATAAACTCGATAAGCTCTTGAGTTATTGGAGTAACCCAAAAACCATCCTTCTTCAGCTCTAGCATCAAACTTCTTAATTTGCTCTCTATCCCTGTAGACAAAACATTTACATCCAAAAATATGAAAGTATTTAACAGTAGGAGTTTTACCATTCCAGATTTGATATGGAGTGTTGTTAGTATGAGGTCCAAACAACACACGATTGATGATGTGGCAAGCTGTATGAATTGCTTCGGCCCAAAATGATTTTCCAAGTGCAGTAGCATGTAGCATTGAACGTGCCATCTCTTGAAGTGTCCTATTCTTCCTTTCAGCAATTCCATTCTGTTGAGGTGTCTTTGGGGCAGAGTACTCATGAAATATTCCATGGTTGTTGCAGAAATGTTCAAACTCCTGATTCTCAAACTCTCTACCATGATCAGAACGGATCCTTTGAATTTTAGTTTGCTTTTCATTCATCAACTTCAGGCTTAGCTTTTCAAAGTGTTGGAAGGCTTCATCTTTGCTCCTGAGAAAACATACCCAAGTGAATCTCGAAAAATCATCAACACAAACTAAAACATACCTTTTGCCATTAAGGCTTTCAGTTTCTGTTGGACCCATAAGATCCATATGAATTAGTTCTAAGCAATGATCTGTAGAGACTCCATCAGTCTTCTTATGTTGAGCTCGGGTTTGCTTTCCTTTTGAACAGTCCACACATGTAAGATCTTTGTTGTTGTGTAGTTTAGGCAGACCTCTGACAGCGGCTGAACAACTTAGTTTGTACAATGATTGATAGTTGAGATGTCCAAGCTTCTTGTGCCATAAATTTGTGAGATCATCTATGCTTACAAGTGCCTGATCTAGATTAGCTTCCAAAGTATAGCAATTGTTCTTAGAACGTTTACCAGTCATGATATTGTTTCTCCTGTGATCAAATACTTGACAAAGAAATTTGTTAAAAATAACAAGAGAATCTTCATCACACAATTGACTAATTGAAATGAGATTAGTAGTAAGCCCTTCAACATGATAAACTCTAGAAAGTTTAGAAAGTTCACCATCCTTTACATTACCATAACCAGTGATCTTGCTTCTGGCACCATCACCAAATACTACATCTCCACAGTCTTTGTTTGTAAAGTTATTGAGGATCTCCTTACTACCTGTCATGTGTCTTGAAACTTTTGACAAATTTCATTAACACGAGTATTTTTCAATAAAATATATCAGGTTTGAATTTATTAAATGAAAAGATTTATGATTTATGGAATAGGGGTTTAGGGATAAATTAAGGTTGTTACTCTTTATTACTCATGTGAGGGGCTTTAATTTCAAATGGCAATGTGGTCCTCTCTGCCATGAAACTTCTGACAAATCTCATGATACAACCGGGATAAATTGACCTTCAGCCTGTCACACTGAGGGTCCCCGGCATATGTGCCATGATACTTCTCATGATTTCATGTCATGAGATTCCTTGCCATGAAACTTTCGGCAGATTCCCACTACATGAGTATTTTCTGAAAAAAATCACATTTTTATTTACTCGTGTTAAGAAACTGTGCCCCCGAAAGCGCACGGAGTCAAAAATTGCAGTATTTATAGTAAGTACCGGATCGTTCACTGGAGGATGTGCGATGGAAGCAGGGCCCACGCCGTTTACTAAGATTTTCCACTCGGTTACTCGATTCAAGTTTGAGAAATGACTAACAACTACTTGACATAATTTAAACTAAGCTATGAAAGCAATCAAAATAAAGCAGATAAAATTATTCTACAAAGCGAATTAAATTTAATCTAAGAAAGCAATAGAATTATTCTAAGAAAGCGATTAAGATTATTCTAAGAAAGCAGATTAAAAATGAGACAGAAGGGACAGGAAGAAAATAATAAAGATTGGACAAGATTCAGATGAAACACAATTAAACTTCCATTTTAATACACAGATCTTAGCTTGGGATAATCCATCAGATAGCTAACTCTCATGCTTCCTATACTATGTTCCCTTTAACAGACAGGTACTTACAGTAAGGATTTACATGCCTTAAGACAACAAAATCTAAGATGCCACAGATATACAACTGCCCCCGCGCAGAGGTATGTTATTTATCTGTGGTGGACAAGCAACACCCGACAAATCATTTATTGAGATGCCAAGTACTGCTATCATTCCCCCATGTCACACCCAAAGATTCTAATAAAGCCCTGAACTATCCCTTAACTCTCAGTCCTAGTAGCAGTTACACAACTCTCAATACAACCGAGTGACCTCTAACGAAAGCATTTAAAAGAAAGCGGTAAAGAAAGCATTTAAAATCCTATCACTCGGAGGTTTTTGAAAGTTTGACCCTGGTAGTAAAAGAAAGCCCCCAGTCAGAATGACCGGATGTGGATCAAGAATTCCCTATTCTCGGTGAACCGCTCGCAGTGTTCACTTCTCGTCGGGTGGTTATGAGATACAAACTAATGAAACGAACTAATAAATTAGTTCGTTCCGGATGCACTCACTCAGGACTCAAAAATAGGCTTTGGCAGAAGAAGATAGCAATTGAAAGAATACTCAACCCTACATTAGAAAATAACCAAGGCCCGAATGTTGTTCCTCTAGTGTTATCTATCACACCTTGTCGGAATCCAAGTGGAATCTGACCCAGTGCAATGTTTAATACAAGATTTCCAACAAACAGCAATTTTGGAAAATAATAAATCCGAAAATCATTCCCTATCAGGTACTAGACTCTCAATAAGAACACAGACCCCTTTCAGTCTAAGTGAGACCTAATCGCTGACTCTGCTTCTAATTTCCCAAAATCAACCCCCAGTCGGATATGAATTAGTCATAACTGTCGAATTTATCCCTTACTCAGATCCGGATTTTATAAGGAATTTTTGTTGGAAATTTAATATGAAACATCTGATTTAAATCAAGACTTCTATGTCCAAGGGAAGGATCCCAAAATAATATTGACCACAATATCTACATAATAATATCATGCATAATTTTATAGAGAAGTGTAAAATTAAATAACCCAAAATATAAGGTGGGTTTAGACAGAAGTCGGAACACAAAGATGAAATAGCCGGAGGTGAGAAGAATTTTGGCTAAAGAGAGTGCCAGAAATAACTGGGGTGATCTGGACTGCAAACATCTGCTATCCAGTTCCCAATTATTCCAGATGGAACGATTTTAGACAGCAGAATAATCTTAAATGACAGTGGTCGCTATCATTCAGACCCTTACTGTCTGTGAATCAGAGAAAAACCTACATGTTCTTTCGCTGTCTTAATTACTAGACAACATTGACCTATGTCGTCTAGTGTTGGCACAGTTCGAGATTCGGGTTTGAAATTAAGATAAAGAAAAGAAAACTGTATCCGGACAGGAGTCAGCTGAGCAGCTATTATAATCCCGGATGGACGAACCGCCAAGGCGTCCACCGACCACTATCCGGACCATGCAAAATAACATCTAATAATTAATATACAGAATACGAGCTAGTTATCCGTGTGGGAATACCCGCCAACATTAATCTGATATATTCCTTATTAGCTGTTTCACACATTACGGGAAAAGACAAAATAAATAAAAGAAAAATATTTTTGGGTTATCTTGCATGAGAGACATTGGTTTCTCATGCAAGGTATGGAAATTATTCCATAATTACTCTTCATGTCTAAATAATCACTCATTCCATAATTAATTAATTAATTACAGTCCAGATTATATACTTAGATCATTAGAGTTTAATCATTTGTAGAAGAATCTTTTAATAGGGAATTGAACAAAGTTCTTTATATCAAATTAATCATGGGTTGAGATCATTGGATTTCAACCTCAAAATATTAATATAAAGGTTCAATTAATTAATGGAATGAGATGAAGAATGAGAATTTGGCAAAAGGTGCCACCTTGTCGCGATGCAGGGTTCGTGTCGCGGAGCATGGCTCCGCGACAAAGATTTCGCGACAAAGGGGTGGGAAATAAGAGAAATGGAATTTTGAAAGTTTAGGGTTTGTTTTGTCGCTAAGTAAAGAAAATTTTGTCGCGGAACGTGGTTCCGCGACAAGGGCATAGCGACAAAAAGGTAGAAAGTTGGACAAGGCATAATTCTTGTCGCGGAACAAGGGGTTTGGCGCGGAACGTGGTTCCGCGACAAGGTTGCTTCGCGACAAAGCCCTTCCAGTATAAAATCACAAGTATTTGGGTCCTTGGTCGCTAATCAAGATTTTGTCGCGGAACGTGGTTCCGCGCCAAGGGTTGTTTCGCGACCAAGGGTTTTAAAATAATGGTCAACAAATGTTCTTTGGCACCTTTGTCGCCAAAGCATCATTTTGTCGCGGAACGTGGTTCCGCGACAAGGGTTGTTCCGCGACAAAGGTGTGTCCAGTACATATGTCAGAAAAGTAAGTGGAACAGTGGCATGCATTATGTGTGATCTCACCCATTTCAGATTCAAAAGCTAAACTAAGCTCAAAATAACAAAACAGAATTTGAATCTAGCTAGAACATGCTTGCACAAAATAGAAATAAAGCAAACTTAAAACTTAAGAAACCCTAATCTAAGCTTGATCATCCATAAACATGCAACATTATCCCAAGGAGAAGTCACCAAGCAGCGACATTAAAGTGCAAAAACAAGGGTCAAATGACCCAAGGAAAATGAAAACAGTAAAGATCCATGGGGTGTGAGACCCATTTCATGATTTTGGGACACAAATGGAGAATGTTTTCCCATTTTATTAAGTGGTGTTGTTCATACTCATGGTTTGAGTATCACAAACCCTTAAACAAAAGTTCTGAACAAAAACAAGGTATGAAACTGGCTATCTAATCAAAGTGCATTAAACTATATCTAACTAGTGCAAGAATTAAATAATACAAAAGAAAACCTAACTAAGCTACCCTAAACTACACTAAACTACTGAACTTCCCAACTTGTCTTCAAGAAGTTGTAGTTTTTTCTGAAATTCTTCCAACCTTTAGCTTAAAGGAAACACCTCATATTTATAGAGGGGAAACCCTAAGCTCATGGGCCTTGGTTTGAGCCCATTGTGTCTCAAGACATCACACACATCACAGCCTTGTCTCGGAGCACCAAGTTTGGTCACGGAACACACTGCATGTGGCAAAGCTTCTCGACTGGGTCTTGTGTCTCTAAAAAATGTATCTTGGTCGCGGAATGGACCTTTGTCGCGGAGCAGCACATCGCGACAAAGGTATCGCGCCAAGGGGTTTGGCTGGTCTCCTCTTTGTCTGGGCCACTTGGTCGCGGAGTGTTCCTTTGTCGCGGAACCTATGCATCGCGCCAAGGGGTTTCCGCGACAAAGGTCTTCCTGGGCCTGCTGGATTGGGCCAGATGGGCCGAGAATATTCTTTTTGTGGGCTTTTCTATCTTTTTCCCATCTTTTTGTTTCCTTTTCTTTTTCTCATGTTTTTGGATTTTTTCTAACATAAATATGTAATAAGATTACATATTTATGTCTTTTTCACACCAGCTTATTATTTTTACAATTATGCATAAATCAGTCCAATTCGACTGCTTTCTTACTTAATGTAAGACCGGAATGCGATCAAATGCCCGTTTAAGACACGGAAATGGATTGAAAATAATGGTCATTTTTGGCCATTATCAACATCCTCACATTTAATACTGATCGTCCCCGAGCAGTCAGAGTCAATGTTCCTAGGAACACGGACTCTACATATTCAATTCATTTTCATGGCTTCATAAATCAGATCCTTTTTGAATTGGGATAAGACAATCAAAAACTACAAGTGTTGAATTCCCTTGATTGCAGTGTTTAATGAAATGATACTTGCTCACTATATCAGGCCTACAAATCAAACATTATTATCAATCCTTCATGAATATCATGTTTGAAAGATGCAAAGATTAAAAATTAGAATTAAGGTATGACACGAACATGTGTAATGAGAAAAGGCCTCACTTATAAGAGAATCGGAGAATTCACTCACTCTCAATTGGGGTTTAATCATGAACGCTCAAAATCAAATTTAATTAAATTATCCCATAAGCTTGCAGTCAGACCAACTCGCCACCGGCTCATTTCTTCAAATCGAGATCACGAGGTCTTATTTAAGGGTTATAACGGGGCGTACGGTTGTAACATTAGGTAGGAAAGGGAAATTATTAGGCTAAGTAGTGGCAAGAATTTAATTCCATCATAACTTGGCATTTTTATTTAAAATTTATGATCATCATTGTTTCTTTCTTTTGCTTTTCTCTTTTCATATTGCATTGACATTAGACTATTGTCTAATTGCTTTGTCATTCGCAACTTATGTGTTGTTGACTGGAATTCAACATCTCTCTTTTTTTTTTTTTTTTTTTTTTTTGAATTGGTTTATAGAATACCGACTTATAGTTTTCATGATGATCACAAACTGTAATGCCTTGATCGAATTTATCCTTGCACACTTGGGTTTGAATTTCTTGGTCTTTTTATAAGGTTAGGAATAATATAGAGGGTTTCAAAGAAAAATTAGGCTTAAAGGCTCAACTTGGTTAATCCTAAAAGGAAAATATTTTTGGGTTTGGATTTCAAACGAAGGCCAAAAATTTGGGTTTTTCTAAGTGCCTCGATCATATTCTCGATTTCGGGAATATGGCATGGTCTTGAATCGGTCCCAATTGCAAGTTCTAGTTTCCTTTAATCAAAATGATTCACACATCAAAGAAAATGAATGAGTAAAAGTGGCTCATGGCTCAAATCTCACGAGGTTGGGTTGATACATGTCATACAATATTCTCAAATTTAATCAAAGCTTAATTCTAACAATTTATTCAATCGAAATCTCTAACATGCAGATTTATTACCCAATAAGCTGATCGCATCATTAAATTTTTATAGCTCAAAACCTCAGGAATTCATTTCATGCATGTCTTCAATTATATTATCCCAATTTAAAAGTTTGAAGATTCAATCATAAGCCTAAATTCAACCTGTGAATTTAGAGCAAGTTTATGCATATTTTTGCTGGTTATTTAATTGAAAACAGTAAAGAGGCACTGCTGACATACTGAGTATGTCAACAGCATATTTTTGGCCTGACAGTCACTTATTCATCTTGGACTGTCAGACATCTTTTCAGAAATAAAAGAACCGAATAAAGACAAAGATTGTTGTTGGGGCTGCAAAATCCCAATTTGAAAGCAGTAATTATATCAATTACAAGAGATTTCATTTGCAATCAAATCTATCTTGCATGGATGAATTGAAATTCTCTTATATGATATTTACAATTAAGCTCAGAAATGAAGGAGTCAGGGATCGCCATCTTTCTTCTCGTCTGATTTCTTGGAGGAGCCAGCTTCATCAGGGATCTTCTTAAGTAAGGTTTGCAGGAGCTGATTTTGGCTAAGGATCAGTGATTCCACCATTTTCCGATTCTTCTCTTCTTTTTCCAGCATCATCATTCTGAATTCCTCGTCTCTCCTTTCCTTCTCCAACTTCTCCTTCCGTTTCTCTTCCTTTTCTCTCCTACGTTCCTCGCGTTCCTCTTCTCTCTCCCTCCTTCGCTCTTCACGCTCCTCTTCTGCCCTTTTCTGCTGTCCCTCTTGGCTTGCCAAAATTACATCAGTCATGGATTTCATTCCCTCGAGCATAGACTGACTCATTCTGCTCACCATCTCAATCGTTTGGGAATCAGCAGGGAACTGAGATACATTTTGGCTTTGAGGAGGCATCTGAGGTGGAGGTTGAGTCGGAGGCGGGATTGGAATCTCAGTCCGTTCTTGGTCCGCAGGAGGTTCCTCTCGAACATTCGAAGGTCCTGCATCAGCACAGGTGTTTTGTGTTCCCTTCTTTGTCTTTGGCTGCCTCTTTCGCTTCCTTGATGCCTGCTCACCCGATATGAAGGAGGATTGAGCGTCTGAATCTCCTCTGACGGACAGTTGGGGAAGGGAATATTTGATGCTCTCACATAAAGGAAGTCTTGGCACACTGATAGGTGGGTTCACCTTCACCACTGTGTCGCCCTCAAACGCGCTCAAATCAACTCCCTGAGCTATGCAGATTCTCCTAATCAGATTCGGATAACATAGCACCTGTCTATCCTTTATGCGGGTTATCATCACCTCGAATACATGCCTCCCTACATTAAGTTTTGCTCCGCTCCACATTCTTGCAAATCCCATTAACACATTTCCAGATGTGGTGTGCGGATGCGAGTTGGGCCGGATCTTGGACATGTAGAACTCATAGGTTGGCATGAATTGTATCCGCAGCCATTTTGCATTGAATGTGTGTCCAGGGGCGGTCACGCTTGTCATGCTGTTAGCCAATGTTGCATACTTTGCATATTCAGTCGTTTTGGCTCTTTTTGTCATGATCTCACCAGGGGGGAATTCGCTTTGAATCTCTGGGGTCCCGAAGAACTGGTTCAGCCAATCAGGTGCAATGTTGATCACTTGTCCCCGGATCCATGTTGTTCTGGCAGCTTCATCGATGTTGCAGAAGAATTCCTTTGTTAATTCCACGAAGCCATCTTCGTCATGATGCAGCATGAAGTTACCCCACTCTTGATTTCTGTAGAAAGTTTCAACAGTGGGGTGTGACAACGCATCAGGTCTGAACCCTTTGTCTGGCACTATCATCTTCTGCAACTTCTTATACTTCTCTGCATTCTCTTTGCTGCCATTGAACTTGATCTGGATCTGTTCTTCGCTTAGCTTTTTCTTCCCATATTCTTTTGAGACGCCCATTCTTTGCCTTACAGTGTTTTCAGACCAAAACTCGACTGGTCGAATGGATCCGACGGACTCGTCGTCACTCGAGTGCCAGTCTGTTTGCTCGTCTCCCTCCTGTGGCTGGTCATTCCTTGGTTCAGCCTCATCTCCCCTCTGACTCGGCTCTCGCTCTCCATGGGCTGCTTCATCTCCGACTGCCTCCTCAACCTGTTTAATTACATGTTTCATCGTATTGAGTTCACAGTTTACAGGTGAAGAAGATGCAGTTACATGAAAATTACGGTCATCAACATCAGTTGATACCTCCTCCTCCTCCCTAACTCTTGCAGCTCGTCCAACTGGACGTTGGAAAATAGGCGCCATTTGATTCATGAATTCTTGTTCCTCCTGCCGAGCTTCTTCTTCCGAATCATTCCCATCTGCAGTTTCAGTCAGAATTCCTTGAACCTTTTCTTTAAGTGCAGAGGTCATGAGAGGGTCGTCTGGCTGCTTTTCCAAGGTTTTGGCCAGTGCTACCGGATCTATGGAGTCTTGTGGCCCTTCTGACTGTTCAGGTTGGTGCGACGGGCCTCCTTGCGTGATGAATTCTTCAATTCTGGCTGTGCCCACGAGAGGATCGATCACTTGACCTACTTTTGTCTGATATTTGATTTGATGTGGCTTTTCTCCAGCATCGATTCTTGTTTCGATCTGTTCATTAAGCCTCTTCCTTATATCCCCTCGGATGGTCTCAGCATCATGTGCAGTGGGGCCAGTCCATGCAGGAGGTTGTTCTTCTTTGATTTTCAAACCACGCCCTTGCACTTCTCCAGTGATCTTCAGCTCAAAGTCCTCCTCATTACCCCGCTCAACCTCTCCAGGTTTCCTGCTTTCCAGCTCAGCCTGCATCTTCCTGGCAGTTTCTTCATCCTTTGTCTGCTGGATATTCTTTCGGATCTGCTCTTCCTCTGCAGCTTTCTTTTCCATTTCCAGGCGCTCTTCCTCAGTCAATTTTTCTATTCCCGAACCACCTGTTACTTGATCCAGCAAACCAGCTGATGCAAGCTCTTCATTGTACATCTTCATGGCTAGCTCAGCATCGGATATCACCTGGTGCTTCTTTTTCGGGGGTGGCGGCGGCATTGGCTTTTTACCTTTGTCCTTAGGATCCGTGGGCTCTGCCACTTTCCTAACAGTTGGTTCCGGTTCCTTGATCTCTACTTTCTTTTCCGGAGCCCTTGCTGGCTTATCCTTATCAGCGGACTTTATCAGCCTTCTCCTCGCTCCCGGTTGACCTTCAGATGTAACGACGGCAGTGGAGGTTTTCTCGGGCTGTATGGGTGCCTTAGTGGTGGCAGGTGCTACAGCAGATGTTGTCGTTTCAGTCTGAGCTGGCTGCACCACTGGCTCAGATGTAGCAACTTTTTGTACTTCGGTCTGCCCTCTAGGCGGTAATGCTGAAGCTTGTACTGCTGGCTGGGTAGGCTGTGGGTTGGCCTCAGGGGGAGTGGAGAAGTATGCATCAATTTCAGCGTCAGGATCCTCTTCCCTGTTCGGTTCACCCTCGTAGCCTAGTTGCTTCTCGGCGCGCTGCAAATAGTCTCAATGAAACTCCTTTGGGTGATTCTCCTCAGTTGGTCTTCCCAGTCCTTCTTGATCTTGGAGCAGAACTTACTCCGAACATTGTTGTTATAGTGCAAGACCTTCTTTCCATTAGCAGTACTGTTGCAGTATTCCAGTGCAAACTTGTCCATCTCCATGATCAATTCCCAGTAGGAGTCTCTGTATTGATCTATCATGCCTCCTACCAGATCCTTTTGAATCCCTTCCAGGTAGGACATGTCTTCTGCCGAATCGTACGTGAGGTACATCCCAGCCTCAGCTTTTGATAGCAATTTGAACTGCCTTTCATTTTTTCTTTTGGGTTTCCAGCCACCTTTGCGTATATCCACTTGTAGCTGATCCCTTAGTACTGCTATGTGCTGGGGAAATTCATCATCTTTGTTTGTCCCGTACTGTCCATACTTTCTGTGTGTGAAGATGGTTTCAAGTACCTCATCTGCAGGTAGTACTACTCCTTCTTCCAGAAAGGACCCAGTGATACTTGGGTTGCCTTTTCCCCAGACAGTAGTCAGGTCGTCCCATTGTTCGCGTGCATCCTTGATCATCTTCCTCATCGTGTTCAACAGTGAGGTGTTACGGCTTTGCTCAAACTTCTCAGCATTTTTGAGGCGTTTGTACAGGTTGAAGGTCAGCTCTCGATGCCTGGCTCGAGCTAGATCTGTAATCCACCTCTGCTCCACTGGTCCTTTTGCTTCAAACAGATACGGATTCCACTTAAATGGAAATGCTTCATACATCATGATGGCCCCACTGTTGATGACCCTACTTAGGTCCATGTATTTGTGTTCGAAGGCCATCCGAACTTGAGGATCTACGATCTGGTTAGGGATGATGATGTCGAAGTCAGCTATATTTGGATCTTTTGTTCCCTTTTCCACATGCCGGTTCCACACAGCCCTGTGCTCTCTGAACCTCAATTGGATGCGCTCATGATGGACTTCAGGAGTTGTCTTTTCGTCTTGGGGGGCATACCCCATCATCCTTATCCAAAACTTCTTCAGGAAGTGGTAGTAGTCCCTTTCTATCGATGCAGCGACTATTGACCTTTCCTGTGGAGGGATATGCACATCCCATCCCGGAGACAGTTTCAACTTTTCGTCTGTAGTGTGGTCCAGAGGCACCTTATAAACTGATTTGATGGCCTCTCTTGTGTCCTTAATCTCTGTTCGATCAATTGAGGCCTGGTTGCCAGCATCCTCATATGTGCAGTCAGGCAATCCGATGCCTGAGTGCACTACCAATGCGTTCCTGAAAAAGGTCAAAGTGCTTAGATGCATCCAACAATTTTTTATGAGTTTTCAAAGACTACTCAGGTGTGAAAACCAACATCCTCACATTTTGAGCTTTGCTAAGCTCGAAATGTGATTTAAGTGATTTAATCTGAGTTTATTAAAAGATCCAATTGTAAGGTATCATCCTTTAGGACCTAGAAGGAGATAACTTAATTGGACTATTGAGTCCAATCAAAAGGGAGGAATAAAAATAAAAATAAAAGTGAAGTGGTCATTGGACCAAAAATTCCCTTTTTTAGTGGGCCATTGGGCCCAAAAGTTTGTTTTTCCAATTTTATTAAACAAGCTCGAGGCACTTGTTGAAAATGGAATGAGATGATGATGATGGAACGGATGGCTCGAAAATGGAATGTGCAGTGGAGGCGTGGCGGGATGGATTCGCTATTTCCGGAGTGTTTGGACTGTCATTGGACAGTTAAAACATTCAAGAAAATGCAAACACTATTTTTAATTTTTAAAAGGTTGACTTGTTTTTATTTAATAAAAAGTGGGATGTGTGGGGTCCCATTTTTGGATTTTTGTAAAAAGGTAGCAGTTGGGGTGGCAAAATACTGCTACTTAACTCACACTCTTTAGTTCCATTGGGAACAAAAACACATTGTCAACCCAAAATTCCTAGTACTATTTTTTTTTGTCTTTTAGTGAAAAAGTGAAATCTGATGGAAAGGGGATTGGTGGTGGCGCAGGCTGCCCAAAACCAAACAAACATACACTTTACACAGATTGCCACATACTCTCAAATACTTGCCAAAACAGGTTTGCATTTAATGTGGAGTAAAGAGGACAGTGGCATGCAAGCAACATGAGCAAAGTGAAACACTAACACAGGATCATGCCTTCACTCGAGCCAAAACATGGGATTAAAAGCATTTTCATCCCTCACATATTCAAAAACCACAAAATCGTTCATGCTCTATAATCAAGAACATCAACAGCATATTGATACCCATGCAGTGTTCCCATGTTCATTAACTCTCACTTTTTCAAGATTATTCAACAATCCAGGAGGGATCAAGATCAAACAGACAAAACATTAGCAAAATAGACTAGAACAAACAAAAGCAACAGAATCTCAAAACTCAAAACCCACAACCATGGCGGAATCTACCACTGCCAAACCCTAGCCTTCATGGAATCAAGATTTCTAAAACCCCTAACACTTCTATCTGCGCCCCTATATCAACCAATCAAAGTACCAGACCCCAACACCACATTCGGCCATTAACAAAAAAAACAGGGAATCAAAATCCATACATGCCCAATACACCGAACCACTAAAATTGAAAATCAACTAAGTGAAAACAACCATGAGGACGCCCATTAGCACATTATCGAGAGTAATAATGCAAGAATCCCCAAAATCGCAAAAACAGGGCAGTGGTTCGCGTACGAAAAGTGTGGGGAATGCTTACCAAGGCTCGGTTTGCTTCGGAGAAGACGAAGATGAAGGTTCTGATGGCTCATAAGGGTTGCGAAAATTTGGGCAGAGTTTCCCTTGGGTTTGGCGTTCGAAAGGTGCGAAGAACACAGTGGTGTACTTCGGGAGAGGTTTCGAGTGTGCGAGAGTGTTTTTCGAAAATTTCTAAGTCCGAAGGCGTGGGGAAGAAGAGGGAGGCGGAGAGGTTTAAATAGTAATGGGCCGGTCGCGGAACCCTAGCCCATGGTCGCGGAACAGGATTACGCGACCAGGCTCAGCGACATTAGAGGTGTCGCGGAGTGTGGGACTTTGTCGCGGAGTCATGCACCGCGACAAAGTGTACCGCGACAAAATGGCGAGAAAGAATGGAGTGGTATGTCCGTGTCGCGGAATAGGAACTCTGTCGCGGAGTCATGCTCCGCGACAAAATGTTCCGCGACAAGGACAAGCAGAGTTTAGGGATGAGTATAACTTTGTCGCGGAATTTGCACATGGGCGCGATGCTGGGCATCGCGACAAAATGATCACTCCGCGACAAAGACAAACAATGGTTCAGAGATGAGTGAGATTTTGTCGCGGAATTGCACCATTTGGTCGCGAAACATTGTTCCGCGACAAAATGGTCACTCCGCGACAAAGACAAACAAGGGTTGCCGATAAGGGGTGTTTTGTCACGGAGTTGCACTTGGTCGCGGAACGTTGTTCCGCGACAAAATGGTCAGTCCGCGACAAACTTTTTGAATTTTCAAATTTTCAACGGATTGGGCCCGAGTGTGATATTGGGCCTGCGTCCATTTTATTTGAGTCGGTCCTGAATGAATTCAGTCCAAGTAAATTCAAATCATTGGGCCATTATTTAAAATAATCTACTTGCATAAAATTAGGTTGGGTCAGTTCCATTTATCTGCAAGATTTATTCCGGATCTTAAATTTCTTTAAATTCCGAAAATAATTTCTCAGATTTGTGGAATTTTCCCAACCAAGAACCTGGTTTTCCTTGCTTTTCTGCTCCTTCTTTTTGGCTGGTTCCGAATTTCCTGCAAGACAGATAAATACCCATTAGGTTAGGTTTTCTCCTCAGTTCAACATCCTCACATTTAGAGTCTTGGTACTCTAAATGTTCAATTAATCTTGAGGGTACTTTTTCTGTTCTGGATTAAATATATTACATTAAACTAGACTAATCTAAGCTAATCTAGGAGTAATCAGGAGTGTAATCCTCTTAATAAATGACGCTGCATCCTCCCCGGCAACGGCGCCATGAAACTTTTGACAAATTTCACTAACACGAGTATTTTTCAATAAAATATATCAGGTTTGAATTTATTAAATGAAAAGATTTATGATTTATGGAATAGGGGTTTAGGGATAAATTAAGGTTGTTACTCTTTATTACTCATGTGAGGGGCTTTAATTTCAAATGGCAATGTGGTCCTCTCTGCCATGAAACTTCTGACAAATCTCATGATACAACCGGGATAAATTGACCTTCAGCCTGTCACACTGAGGGTCCCCGGCATATGTGCCATGATACTTCTCATGATTTCATGTCATGAGATTCCCTGCCATGAAACTTTCGGCAGATTCCCACTACATGAGTATTTTCTGAAAAAAATCACATTTTTATTTACTCGTGTTAAGAAACTGTGCCCCCGAAAGCGCACGGAGTCAAAAATTGCAGTATTTATAGTAAGTACCGGATCGTTCACTGGAGGATGTGCGATGGAAGCAGGGCCCACGCCGTTTACTAAGATTTTCCACTCGGTTACTCGATTCAAGTTTGAGAAATGACTAACAACTACTTGACATAATTTAAACTAAGCTATGAAAGCAATCAAAATAAAGCAGATAAAATTATTCTACAAAGCGAATTAAATTTAATCTAAGAAAGCAATAGAATTATTCTAAGAAAGCGATTAAGATTATTCTAAGAAAGCAGATTAAAAATGAGACAGAAGGGACAGGAAGAAAATAATAAAGATTGGACAAGATTCAGATGAAACACAATTAAACTTCCATTTTAATACACAGATCTTAGCTTGGGATAATCCATCAGATAGCTAACTCTCATGCTTCCTATACTATGTTCCCTTTAACAGACAGGTACTTACAGTAAGGATTTACATGCCTTAAGACAACAAAATCTAAGATGCCACAGATATACAACTGCCCCCGCGCAGAGGTATGTTATTTATCTGTGGTGGACAAGCAACACCCGACAAATCATTTATTGAGATGCCAAGTACTGCTATCATTCCCCCATGTCACACCCAAAGATTCTAATAAAGCCCTGAACTATCCCTTAACTCTCAGTCCTAGTAGCAGTTACACAACTCTCAATACAACCGAGTGGCCTCTAACGAAAGCATTTAAAAGAAAGCGGTAAAGAAAGCATTTAAAATCCTATCACTCGGAGGTTTTTGAAAGTTTGACCCTGGTAGTAAAAGAAAGCCCCCAGTCAGAATGACCGGATGTGGATCAAGAATTCCCTATTCTCGGTGAACCGCTCGCAGTGTTCACTTCTCGTCGGGTGGTTATGAGATACAAACTAATGAAACGAACTAATAAATTAGTTCGTTCCGGATGCACTCACTCAGGACTCAAAAATAGGCTTTGGCAGAAGAAGATAGCAATTGAAAGAATACTCAACCCTACCTTAGAAAATAACCAAGGCCCGAATGTTGTTCCTCTAGTGTTATCTATCACACCTTGTCGGAATCCAAGTGGAATCTGACCCAGTGCAATGTTTAATACAAGATTTCCAACAAACAGCAATTTTGGAAAATAATAAATCCGAAAATCATTCCCTATCAGGTACTAGACTCTCAATAAGAACACAGACCCCTTTCAGTCTAAGTGAGACCTAATCGCTGACTCTGCTTCTAATTTCCCAAAATCAACCCCCAGTCGGATATGAATTAGTCATAACTGTCGAATTTATCCCTTACTCAGATCCGGATTTTATAAGGAATTTTTGTTGGAAATTTAATATGAAACATCTGATTTAAATCAAGACTTCTATGTCCAAGGGAAGGATCCCAAAATAATATTGACCACAATATCTACATAATAATATCATGCATAATTTTATAGAGAAGTGTAAAATTAAATAACCCAAAATATAAGGTGGGTTTAGACAGAAGTCGGAACACAAAGATGAAATAGCCGGAGGTGAGAAGAATTTTGGCTAAAGAGAGTGCCAGAAATAACTGGGGTGATCTGGACTGCAAACATCTGCTATCCAGTTCCCAATTATTCCAGATGGAACGATTTTAGACAGCAGAATAATCTTAAATGACAGTGGTCGCTATCATTCAGACCCTTACTGTCTGTGAATCAGAGAAAAACCTACATGTTCTTTCGCTGTCTTAATTACTAGACAACATTGACCTATGTCGTCTAGTGTTGGCACAGTTCGAGATTCGGGTTTGAAATTAAGATAAAGAAAAGAAAACTGTATCCGGACAGGAGTCAGCTGAGCAGCTATTATAATCCCGGATGGACGAACCGCCAAGGCGTCCACCGACCACTATCCGGACCATGCAAAATAACATCTAATAATTAATATACAGAATACGAGCTAGTTATCCATGTGGGAATACCCGCCAACATTAATCTGATATATTCCTTATTAGCTGTTTCACACATTACGGGAAAAGACAAAATAAATAAAAGAAAAATATTTTTGGGTTATCTTGCATGAGAGACATTGGTTTCTCATGCAAGGTATGGAAATTATTCCATAATTACTCTTCATGTCTAAATAATCACTCATTCCATAATTAATTAATTAATTACAGTCCAGATTATATACTTAGATCATTAGAGTTTAATCATTTGTAGAAGAATCTTTTAATAGGGAATTGAACAAAGTTCTTTATATCAAATTAATCATGGGTTGAGATCATTGGATTTCAACCTCAAAATATTAATATAAAGGTTCAATTAATTAATGGAATGAGATGAAGAATGAGAATTTGGCAAAAGGTGCCACCTTGTCGCGATGCAGGGTTCGTGTCGCGGAGCATGGCTCCGCGACAAAGATTTCGCGACAAAGGGGTGGGAAATAAGAGAAATGGAATTTTGAAAGTTTAGGGTTTGTTTTGTCGCTAAGTAAAGAAAATTTTGTCGCGGAACGTGGTTCCGCGACAAGGGCATAGCGACAAAAAGGTAGAAAGTTGGACAAGGCATAATTCTTGTCGCGGAACAAGGGGTTTGGCGCGGAACGTGGTTCCGCGACAAGGTTGCTTCGCGACAAAGCCCTTCCAGTATAAAATCACAAGTATTTGGGTCCTTGGTCGCTAATCAAGATTTTGTCGCGGAACGTGGTTCCGCGCCAAGGGTTGTTTCGCGACCAAGGGTTTTAAAATAATGGTCAACAAATGTTCTTTGGCACCTTTGTCGCCAAAGCATCATTTTGTCGCGGAACGTGGTTCCGCGACAAGGGTTGTTCCGCGACAAAGGTGTGTCCAGTACATATGTCAGAAAAGTAAGTGGAACAGTCGCATGCATTATGTGTGATCTCACCCATTTCAGATTCAAAAGCTAAACTAAGCTCAAAATAACAAAACAGAATTTGAATCTAGCTAGAACATGCTTGCACAAAATAGAAATAAAGCAAACTTAAAACTTAAGAAACCCTAATCTAAGCTTGATCATCCATAAACATGCAACATTATCCCAAGGAGAAGTCACCAAGCAGCGACATTAAAGTGCAAAAACAAGGGTCAAATGACCCAAGGAAAATGAAAACAGTAAAGATCCATGGGGTGTGAGACCCATTTCATGATTTTGGGACACAAATGGAGAATGTTTTCCCATTTTATTAAGTGGTGTTGTTCATACTCATGGTTTGAGTATCACAAACCCTTAAACAAAAGTTCTGAACAAAAACAAGGTATGAAACTGGCTATCTAATCAAAGTGCATTAAACTATATCTAACTAGTGCAAGAATTAAATAATACAAAAGAAAACCTAACTAAGCTACCCTAAACTACACTAAACTACTGAACTTCCCAACTTGTCTTCAAGAAGTTGTAGTTTTTTCTGAAATTCTTCCAACCTTTAGCTTAAAGGAAACACCTCATATTTATAGAGGGGAAACCCTAAGCTCATGGGCCTTGGTTTGAGCCCATTGTGTCTCAAGACATCACACACATCACAGCCTTGTCTCGGAGCACCAAGTTTGGTCACGGAACACACTGCATGTGGCAAAGCTTCTCGACTGGGTCTTGTGTCTCTAAAAAATATATCTTGGTCGCGGAATGGACCTTTGTCGCGGAGCAGCACATCGCGACAAAGGTATCGCGCCAAGGGGTTTGGCTGGTCTCCTCTTTGTCTGGGCCACTTGGTCGCGGAGTGTTCCTTTGTCGCGGAACCTATGCATCGCGCCAAGGGGTTTCCGCGACAAAGGTCTTCCTGGGCCTGCTGGATTGGGCCAGATGGGCCGAGAATATTCTTTTTGTGGGCTTTTCTATCTTTTTCCCATCTTTTTGTTTCCTTTTCTTTTTCTCATGTTTTTGGATTTTTTCTCACATAAATATGTAATAAGATTACATATTTATGTCTTTTTCACACCAGCTTATTATTTTTACAATTATGCATAAATCAGTCCAATTCGACTGCTTTCTTACTTAATGTAAGACCGGAATGCGATCAAATGCCCGTTTAAGACACGAAAATGGATTGAAAATAATGGTCATTTTTTGCCATTATCATGTCTAGAACAGCCTGAATCAAAGTACCACTTTCTGGAACGTGGTTGTTGCTGAGATGATAGAACAACAAAGCAATTACTTTCCTTCCTCTTTGGCACCCATTCCATCTGAATTCGAATCTTCTTCTTTAGGTCTTCATGAGGCCAAACTACTGGACGCCCGTTCATAAGATCATGAACTATCCTCATGCACGTTTCAGCTGAATGACCAGGTAAGTTGCAATAGAGACAGTCTCTTCGTCGTTTGGGTGATGTAGGAACATTCTGATGTGTCAGTGAACTTTCTTCAGCATTCAGATTTCCACCACTAACAAATAGTCTCTTTCCAGTAGATGCTTGATTCTTGTACCCAATACCAGTCATGTCTCTATAGCTTTTTCCAATAGACAAAACTTCATCAAGTTTACCTTTCCCTTTGGTCATCTTCTCTAGGTCAGCAACTCTAACTTTCAATTTTATAGATTCCTCTCTGAGTGATTCCTTCTCTTTAGTCACAGTAGAAATTTGAAGCTTCACTTCATCATACTTTCCCTTAAGAACCTTTAGATCTTCAATTGCCTTAATCTTTTCAGCTTCTGCTTTATCCAGAGTCAGACGGATGTCAGTGAGTTGTTTCAACAACTGCTCATTCTCCTGTACAGCTTCTTCATATTCTTCCTTTAGTTCTTCATAGATTTCAACAAGCTCGGCATAAAGGCTACCTGATTCACCTGAAACAATAGATGAAATGTCAGCAATTAACTTTATTGACTCAGGATTACCTTCCAAGGAATCTGGACTGGCTTCTCTCGTAACAAAGGCAACTACATCATCTTCATCACTGGATTGTTCTTCCTCAGGTTCATCTTCTGAATCATTATCACTTAGTGTAGCTTGAAGTGCCTTTCCTCTCCTTTTCTTGGCAGTAGGGCACTCCTTTCTGACATGGCCTCTCCCATTACATTCAAAACATATAATCTCAGAAGATTTCTCGGATCTGTCATCATCTCTATCCTTCTTTTGTTTCCTGAATTTCCCATCAGTTTTCTTCTCAAATTTGCTGTTCTGCTTCTCGGTTGTCACCGGGTTGTCAGAACATCTGTTCTTCTTTTGAAATTTCTTGAAATGCTTATTCTGAAGCATTCTACCGATTCTCTTTGAGAGCAAAGAAACCTCTTCTTCAAAGCTTTCAGCAGGTTCTTCCTCAGCCTTGAATGCAATGTTCTTGCTTGATCTTTCAGTGGCTAAGTGATTGATCTCATATGTTTGAAGAATGCCGACTAGTTCTCTCAATGACATGGTCTTAATTTTCTCCACCTCTTCAAGGGCTGCAACCTTCGCAGAATACTTCTTAGACACAGTTCTAAGAAACTTCCTCACGAGCTTAGATGATTCAAAGGTCATTCCAAGAGCTGTTGCTTGGTTAACAATGTCTTGAAATCTCCCAAAGTATGAAGTGATATCCTCATCGTTCGTCATCCTTAAACTGTCAAAAATCGATTCAATCCGTTGTAGACGCGTCGTCTTGACATCTTCAGAACCTTCGTGTTGTGTCTCCAAGAAGTTCCAAGCCTCGTAAGCAGATGTGCAGTTGGCGATCATTCTGAATTGCGCTTCGTCCATTGCACCACTAATCGCGTTGAGAGCTGTATAATTCGCTGATCTTGCAGTCCTCTCGGCCTGTGTGAGCTCGGCATTTGTCGCGGGTCGAATTGTAGTCGTGGCTGTTTCTCCTTCTCCAGATCGAATAGTTCTTGTTGGATGAATCCATGGCTCCAAGACTGAGTCCCAAACACCATCTCCTTGTGCCAGCAGATAATTTCGCATCCTGGCTTTCCAATAGGCATAGTCATTTCCGTCGAACAATGGTGGACGAGTGTTAGACGCTCCTTCTCGACTCATGTTTCTTGAATCTTGAATGAATGGATTTTCTCAGTTACGTTAGAGAACTCGCTCTGATACCAATTTGTAGGTCCCTAAAAACACTCAAGATTCCGTTATGGTTGTTTATGCTATGTGTTAACGACGTAATAATGAAAGCAGTAAAGAACACAACCAATTTGTTGACCCAGTTCGGTCCTTCCGACCTACATCTGGGGGATACCAATCCAGGTGACTCCAATAGACTAAAAATCACGAATACAGACTCACTATCCAAAATCTAACTCAAGATCAACCTCACCACTAGATGATCAAACCTAGTTGAGCAGACGTCGTCGGAACTCCCCCTTAACGTCTGTAGGAAACTCCCCTAGTTGCAATCTTCAAGATCGGACTTCAGTCTGTCATTCACCATGTGATTTCCATCTCTTCACCGGATTGCTCCAAATTCATTCAATAGTAGGACGCTCAAATATCTTCAGATATTATCAATGTAATCCCTTTCTTGATTCTCGATTCTCCAAATGAATATGATCAACTCAAATCTTGAAGAACGAAAACAAAAAGACTCTCTCTCTCTAACTCTGTAATCTAATCTCTGAATAATACTTCACAATGAATAATCTCCTATCTAGATTACAGACTCTGCGATTTAAATAGAAAGACACAAATAACTGCCTGCAGAGTTAATGTCGTCGTCAGCCTGATGTGCCAACACCTGATAAACATCTCAATGAAAAGTACAAGGTTAAGTTGTCATAACACAGTATTAACAATTATTGTTTTTTGTTTCCGTTACTTATGTGAATAAATGGATATGGATATATTTGACTGCTCAAATTTGAATGTTTTTTCTTATTCTTTTATTGATTAGTTATATTTGTATATTTGAATATATTACATAAATCTGCAAATATTTGACTGCTTTTAAGTTTTATGATGAGAATGTGAATTGTATTCTAGCAATATATGTAATATAAGTATATTTAACAAATGAATTGAAATATTGTGTTGCCAAAATGACATCTACTATATATTAATTTGTAAAGTATATTAAAGAGTTATCTGTAAAAAAGGCTAAATTGTTGATTGGCTCAAAGGAAAATTAGCAATTGAATTATATATGTACATATGTGGAACACAATAAATATGTTGATGAAAATTTGGTCTTGCATGTGAATAATACATCTGTCCAACGATAGAATTATATTTTGGCACACAAATTTATCGTCGATATTTAATTGTTACAAGAAGTTGTCACTTGCAATCAAGGTTTTAAATATCGGTTTCGGTATCTATATCGGACATATAAATTTAGGGAAATTTCGAAGATATTTGAAATTTCGGGGGAAATTTCAGAGATATTTAAGTTTTTGAGAAAACTAATTCGAGTTTCTGAGATGATGAAAATGAAGATATTTCAAAATTCGTCATCTTTGTTGCTATATAAATTAGTAATATGCTAACAATACTCATTTAATGATATAATATGCTAGTAATATTATTGATATCATGCACCATATTTATCGATAAGAGACTTAAAATTGATAAACAACTTAATTGGATGACATCATTAATATGGGTTGAAACATAAATTTTTATTTTTATTTTTTTTAAAAAAATATATTTTTAAAATTTAGAAAAAAATATTTTTCTAAAAAATTTTTGGGATATTTCGGGAAATTTTAGTCAAATTTCGGGAAATTTCGATGGAAATTTTGCAAAAAAATATTGCATATGAAATTTCGCTTCAGGGATTTCGACCGAAATTTCGGAAATTTCGGGGATATTTAAAACAATGCTTGCAATCTCTAGCTATTCATCCCGCGAGAAGTGAGGGTATTTTATGGAAAAAAAACTCAATTGGTCCTATAAATTTTCCCAATTTCGCATTTAGTCACATATTAATTCCTTTAGCACAATCAATCCATTATTTATGCTAACTTTAGCCTAATCCATCCCAAACCTCCTTAATGACATTGATTTGCTGATGTGGCGCCGGATTATGAGCTCTAACCATATTGACGACTGTCGACAAGTGCAGCTGGCATGTGCACGTCACATTGGTTTTGGACCGGACCAGCAGAAGAAACCGGGGCCAAATTAACCAGCTCCTTCTTCCCCAAATTGACGGCCAATTAACAAGGCAACCACATAAAGAAGTAAAATTGTCCAAACAGAGGATTGAAGGATGAAAAGTAAACTCAAAACAGCGAATCACAGAGAATAAAAAATTCAAGGTAGAGAGGTTGAAGATGATGAAAAGTAAATTGTATAGCACGAAGATCATTGTAGAAGTTTGCGCCGAACTGCTCCGGGTCGCCGCCGTTGGGCCAACCCGTTTCAAGAGGAAGAGGCGCATTGTGGATACTGATAGCAAGAAAGAGCTACTGCTCTATGATAGAAAATAAATCAATATGAAGTATATGAAATCTGAAAGACAAACTTTACTGCATGACTTGAAAACCATCCGATACACACTATTTAAACACAAAACATAGTAAATGACAATAAAAGACTACCACTAATGCTAAGGATATGGGCAGCCACTAAATGCTATTAATTTGCACACTCCAAAATAAAAACTGATAAAAAGGATGAAACTGCTACATAAAAAAGATGAAACTTCTTCTCTTGTAACAGCTCCACGTTCTCCTCCTGTAACAGTCATGAAGATTAACTCCAACATTTGTAACAACCAAATTCACATCTTTGGTTTATACAATCACAATTTGCTCAGGGGAAAATCTTCTAAACTGCAGATTCCAAGCAACCTCCTTAACTTCTGAAATGTAGCTAGCTTTAGAGATTTTGTAAATATATCAGCAACTTAGTCTTCACTCTTGCAATAAACTAGCTCAATGACGCCATCCTTTGTGAGGTCCCTCAAGTAATGATACCGCACATCTATATGTTTGCTTCGGCCATGTAAAACTAGGTTCATTGAAAGTTTGATCACTGAATTATTATCACACAAAATAGTGGTTGCTCCTTGCTGTGATGAGTGTAGTGTTTCAAGAATTTTCCTCAACCAAATTGCTTGACAAGCACAAGCTGTTGCAGACACAAACTCAGCTTCAGTCGTAGATAAAGTGACAATTGGTTGCTTCTTTGAAGACCATGAGATAGCACATGAGCCCAACATAAAAACATATCCTGAAATGCTTTTCCGATCATCTTTATCACCTGCATAATCACTGTCTGTTAAACCAAGTAAATCAGATTTCCCCCCTTTCCTGTAGAACAAACAATAGCTTGCAGTGCCTTTTAAATACCGAAGTATCCTCTTGGCAGCTAAGAGATGAATTTCCTTTGGGCATTCCATATACCTACTGATCAAACTTACAGCATGCATGATGTCTGGTCTTGTTGCTGTTAAATACATCAAGCTTCCCACAATTTGCTTGTAAATGGTGCTGTTAACTTTCTTCCCTCCAGGATCACGAACAAGCTTTACACCCAATTCAGTTGGCGTGCCAACAGAATTGCAGTTTTCCATTTGAAACCTGTCTAAGATTTCTTGTACATATTTCTTTTGAGAAATAAAAATTCCATCTCCAGATTGCACCACTTCAATGCCCAAAAAATAATGAAGTATCCCAAGATCAGTCATATCGAATTCGGTCATGAGGGTTTGCTTAAATGTGGCAAACATTGCAGCATCACTTCCAGTAAAGATCAAAACATCGACATACAGGCAGACAATAATTAATTTACCTTCATCACCAACCTTTGTAAAAAGTGTATGCTCATATGGACACTTGTGGAAGCCTTCTTTCAGAAAATAAGCTTCGATGCGACTGTACCAAGCCCTTGTAGCTTGTTTCAATCCGTACAAGGCCTTCTTTAACTTGTACACCTTATGTTCATGCCCACTCTTCACATATCCAGGAGGTTGATCAACATAAACATGTTCTTCCAAATCACCATGTAGGAAAGCCGACTTTACATCTAGTTGAAATATAGGCCATGAGTTTTGAGCTGCAAGAGAAATCACCAACCTGATTGTATCATGGCGAGCAACAGGGGCAAAAACCTCTTTGTAATCAACACCAAATTCTTGCTTGTAGCCTTTTGCGACTAGGCGTGCTTTATATTTATTAACCTCACCATTTTCTTTCAACTTCGTCTTATAAATCCACTTTACTCCAATTGTTTTCTGGCCTTTGGGAAGTTCAGTTAACTCACAAGTATTGTTGTGCTCAATTGCAGCAATTTCTTCATTCATAGCCGTCCTCCATTTGGGTTCTTTTACAGCTTCTTCAAAAGTTGCAAACAAGGCAAAATAAGAAATATCCTCTTCATTAATTCCTTCTACCTCATAATCCCCCATCCATGCAGGCCTCCTCATGTTACGTCGAGGACGCTCATTTGTTGGTGTAATTGGTTGCTGCTCAATCTGCTCTTGCTCGATGAGTTCCTCCATTTGCATTTGCTCTAAAGGCTGCTGCCCTGTATCTTCATCATCACCATCAAAGTCAACTTGTATTGGTTGTGCAGTGATGTTTGCATCCCAATTCCAAAAGTGATCCTCATCAAAGACCACATCATGACTAATGACAATTTTCTTGGTGATAGGATTATAAAATTTGTAAGCCTTTGAATTTTCACTAACACCAAGAAATATGCATTTTTCTCCTTTATCATCAAGCTTTTTCCTTTTTTGATCTAGGACATGAGCATAGGCAAGACATCCAAAAATTCTGAAATAATCCACTTTTGGCTTTTGATGACACCAGGCTTCTTATGGAGTAATATCCTGAACAGCTACAGTCGGACTTCTATTCAAGATATGAACACTCCAATTGACTGCTTCAGACCACAAAGTTTCTGGAACTCCACTTCTAGACAACAAACTTCGCACCATATTCAAGATTGTGCGATTCTTCCGTTCACAAATGCCATTCTGTTGAGGCGAGTAAGCCGCTGTCAATTGCCTTCTTATTCCTTGCTTATCACAAAAAGCAACGAAATCATCTGAAATATGTTCTCCACCACGATCGCTGCGTAACATTTTTATTGGTGTCCCTGCTTCCTTTTCAACTAGAGCTTTAAAGCTTTTAAAGGCTGTAAGAGCTTCAGACTTCTCATGCAAAAAATAAACCCAACTTTTTCTTCTAAAATCATCAATGAACTATATAAAATATCGTTTACCTCCATTCGTCGTTGGAGAGATGGGTCCACACAAATCTGAATGGACTAGCTCCAGCTGCTTCCTTGCCCTCCATGATTTTCCCTTTTGGAATGGCTCTCGGTGTTGCTTACTTATCACACATTCTTCGCAAACTTGGGATGGAATACAAATTTTTGGAAGGCCTGTCACCATCTTCTTCTGTTGCAATGTTTTCAAGCCTCCAAAGTGTAAATGCCCATATCGAAAATGCCAGAGCCAACTATCATTTTTCAGTTTCGCTGAAAAGCAGGCGTTGGCTACGGCATGGATTTCCAATGGAAACATCCGATTCGCAGTCATGTAACTCTAGGCAATTAATCCCAATTTCTTATCTTGAATTTTGCAAACACCATCTCTAATGATAATCTCATAACCCTTTTCTTGTAGTTGTCCAATGCTCAACAAAATTGTTCTCAAATCAGGAACAAAAAGAACATTTGAGATTGTCTGCACGCCATTATCTCTTGTCTGGATGGTTATATCTCCCTTGCCTTTCACTGAAATTTTTGAATCATCACCAAATTTCACAGTGTCTGAAATTGACTCATCAAGGATCGAAAAAGCATACTTGTCTCCACACATATGATTACTGCATCCTGTGTCCAGGTACCATAAACCCTTTTGTGTCTCTTCCCGGGTATGACAGACCATCAATAGAGACACTTCTTCTTCATTTTCTGCAAAGTTAGTCTTTTCTCCTTGTTCCTTTGGCAATTTGACCCGACATTCAGATCGATAATGACCATACTTATGACAACGATAACACTCCACATTGGACTTGTCTACTGACTGTGTCCTGGAAGATGTATAGTGGTGGCCTCCACGTCCCCTTCATCTCCATTGCAAATTGGATTCATCCCGGGGTTGACGATTTTGATAATTGCGGTCATTGTTTCATCTACCTCTTCCACCTTTGGCTCTACCATTTCCTCGACCACGACCTCCTCTAGTTGTGGAATGGTCCTCTGTAGAAGCCTTTAGTGCTTGCTCATCAGTCTTCTGCTGGCAAATCTTTCGCTCATGAATCAATAAGGAACTTTGCAACTCATCAATGGAAAGATCCTCTGTAACACCCCGAAATTCATCCTCATAAGGTTTCAAAATGTTACCGCCACACTTGTCAGTCAGGCTGGCCCTTTGGCTAACTTAATTGACAAGTGCTACGGCTAAATATCTTAACATATAAATTTTTTGTAGTATGAACTTTAAAAATAATTGCCAATTTTATAAAATATAGACATAAGAAAATTTAAAGTACTTAATACCACGCGGAAGCATAAACTAAAGGCAATATATAGGACATTAATATTTAAAAGTACGTGGTTCCTTAAAGCAACAATCTTTTGATGAAAGGTAATCCCATCCCCAAATGCTCATGTCATGAGATGCAGTTCATATGTCAGCTCCAATATTTGTAAAAAGATAACGCAATAACTTTTTATCAGTACAACGGTACTGAGTAAGTCAACCCGCTCCACTTTAAGAAGTGGGTTTTAAAATAATGATTGACACTCATAAAAAAAATAATAATAATAATTTTTACTTTTTCTTTTAAAATGATCACACACATTACCTTTAACAAAATAAATAACTTTCATTCTTACCATTGTAGCAACTATGCACAAGAGGACACCATTTTCCATATATCATATCATATCATATCGATCATAAGTCATGACCAGCATGCAGCGGACTCATATACAGACACACTCCGGAGCCTTAGGTAACCCATCACGGATACACCCAAGAGTATAGACTCATACATGCAACAACGCTGTTTTGGCACAATTTATCAACAATGCCGTCTTGGCATATTTAGAGGGGGAGGCCCCACAAGACACATCCCTAGTGCATTAGCCCTCTATCAAGTATGGCATCTTACTCAAGTTAATAGTGCACAATGGATTTAAAAGTGTTTTTCACAATTTTCCACATAATATCCTCTTTAAAAGAGTTTTCAACAATTTCACGGGAGTAACCTCATAACAAGGGCATTCAATAATGCCAAATATCATTTCAACATTTAACTCCCATATCAATATCTCATAAATATGAAAATATCATTTCATGGATCTCAAAATCCAACAATTTCTCACTTGGACCAAAAATCAAGTCCAATATCGCAGTTTACGCCAAGTCATTTTAAAGATTCATATGAAGGGCGATTGCTATGAAATTTAAACTGTAGATACTCAACACATAGTTGAACAAGTTTCATTTTTTACACTTTTCAAAATAAGGTATGGAATCATTTCAAAAATTGAGTTCTTTTCAGAACATGTATTCTACCAGAAATTCAATAGTGACTCTATAATTTTCAATAGGTTTTAAAAATAGTAATTCGCGACCAAAAATTCTAAAATTTTACCACAAGGTAGATAACACATAGATAAATATTTTTCATAGAGATACCATTTGGCTTTGAGACACTTAAGACCTTCAAAAATGTGGATTTCAGAAAACACTATCATTTCTTAGATTTCAACAAAAAGAGATTTCAACCTTTCGATAAAGCGGATCCCATAAGTTTTTCATATGAGTTCTAAAAATTATAAACTTTTCCAGAAAGATACTCAACTCAATAAGGAACAAGTGAAGGAACCTTTGAGGGATAATGAACCAAAATAGTTTAAAAAGATGGATCTTTATGTAAACGAAAAACTGACAGATTTTGGTATAATGGGGAAATTCTAATTTTGTACTCTTAAAACATGGATTGGGATCTCCAAAACTTGAAGTAGAGAGTGTTAACTTACTGAATTAATGTATAAGAGCAAGAAGATTCAAGGTAATGGCCGTTATAACACAAGATTCGCACCACAAATTACGGGTTTCACTGAAATTCGACAAATAGAGGAAAATCAATTTATAATATAAAAATAAAAGATTTAGATCTCTAAGATACAAGTTTACAAGGAGGATATCTTACTAACCAAGTGTTGAGAAGAGTTAGAACTCTAGAATGATGAAGGTTGCCAAGCCTACAAAACTCCACAATACTTAAGATATGCTCACTATGTGAGAGAACTTGGAAGAATAGAATGGGTAGTGAATTTGGCTAATGAGATGGATGAGATTGGTGTGTTTGAAGGCTAGAAACTTCCTCTATTTATAGGCTAAGATTTGAACAATTGGACATGACACATTGTGAGAGTGATTACAACCTCACCAATCATCCAATTAAGTGTGTCTTGAGCAATAATGGTTAGAGTATTTGTATCCACTCATTTGGTCCTTATAGCCTAACAAAGAGGCTATTAATTTGGGAGGCTATTAATTTTGTCCATCATGTTGTCTATTAACATAATGGTTTGCCTATTATGGAGGCTATTAATCTTGGTGGGTTCAAGAGATAATTGATCACCTTTCTTTGTTAGCCATTCATCCAAGACACTTGTTAATCATGTTGATTTTTCATCTATTTGTTTAGGAAGAAAATTTTTTGCAATTGCTTTTAACCTTATATTTGTGTAAGTAGTGTATCATGAAAATGATTGAAGTATTAGCTTGTCTACAAAAATCATTATTCTTGTCATTATTTAGTGGCATGCATTTATACTCAATGAGTTGGATATGATAATATAATATTTATTTATTTATTTCAAGTATTGTATTTATATTATTGTGCTTTCAAAAAGATAATAATAATATACTTGCATGGTTTTATTTTATTCACAACAATACTCAAACCACAAAGTCTTCATGTCATCATCAAATAAAAATTATAACCTATGAATATATTTTCTTCTATATAAAAGTTAATACTCATAGATTCACATAAAAACTCATATTTTTATTTTTATAAAAATTTACTCCATAATGAATATCAAAATACTTAAAATATTCACATACTATCCTCATAATAATTTTCAAGACCAATGTGTATATATATAAAAACTTATATACTGTATAATTTAAACAATAGATTAAAAAATATTCCATAAACTATATAGTTCTATTACCCTTGATATTGAAATTCATATTTCTTTTGAAAAAGACAAATTTACATATATAATTTTACAAGTGTTGTTTTGTAGAAAAAATCAATATACTAATTCTTTAAGCAAGTGCGTAAATATTAATAAAAGTCTCCTTAATGAATTAAAATTATTTTGGGTAATTTCTATGGTATTACAATCCACCCTCCTTAAGAATCAACTTCGTCCTCGAAGTTTTAACCAAAATTACTATGGCAATCTAATATGCGAAATACAAGATAAAAGTTAATGAGAAAGGTTTTAGGAGATTTCGAACATACCCTATCAAGATTGTGTCGGGTGGTTACATCCTCAATGACATGAGATTCTTCAATAGCACAGACAACATAATTGAATTTTGGAGTCATGGAATGAAGTATTTTCTCCACCACAGCAACATCATCTGTTTTGTCACCATAGATTCGCATTTTGTTGACAATGGACATCGTACGGGAGATGTAATCTGTCACGGACTCTCCAGATTTCATTCGTAGTGTTTCAAACTCCGAACGAAGTGCTTGAAGCTGCTGCCTCTTTTCCCCCCGCTGAACCTTCATACTTTTTCTTCATAGAATCCCATATCTGCTTGGATGAGTCTTTGAAGAGAATGGTTCCCAAGATTGAACGATCTATGGCTTGAAAGAGATAATTCTTCGCCTTTAAGTCTTTCAGTCGCAGTCCTTCTAGTTCCAGCCTTTGAGCATTTGTTACTACCGCCCCAGCAACTGGTTCCACAATTCCTTCTGAAACCACCTGCCAATACTCCTTGGATCTCAGGAAATTCTCCATCAACATACTCCAGTGATCGTAGTGTCCGTCAAAGCGAGGAATGCTAGGTTGAACAAAAATGTCCGTAGCCATAGCTCTGATACCACTGATAGCAAGAAAGAGCTACTGCTCTATGATAGAAAATAAATCAAGTATGAAGTATATGAAATCTGAAAGACAAACTTTACTGCATGACTTGAAAACCATCCGATACACACTATTTAAAGACAAAACATAGTAAATGACAATAAAGGACTACCACTAATGCTAAGGATATGGGTAGCCACTAAATGCTATTAATTTGCACACTCCAAAATAAAAACTGATAAAAAGGATGAAACTGCTACATAAAAAAGATGAAACTTCTTCTCTTGTAACAGACTGATAAAAAGGATGAAACTGCTACATAAAAAAGATGAAACTTCTTCTCTTGTAACAGCTTCACGTTGTCCTCCTGTAACAGTCATGAAGATTAACTCCAACATTTGTAACAACCAAATTCACTAACAGATACCCTACCCGTTTCCCGGACATCCGATCAATCGGAAGGTTCCGTTGGACGGCGAGAAGGACGATTCCAGCATATCCATCGCCAGGGGAGTTCCAATCTTGACCTTTAATTCTCCTTCCCTCTCCAAAATCGTCACATCCTTCAGCCGCTTCACCGCCTCCACCATCCCGACTTCCGGCACTGCCTTGTACGTGGTACCGTATGTGCTTTTCCCTAAAACCTCTGCCAAAGCTCTTAACAAATCCTCCAAATCAAACACCATTTGTAAGCATTATAAAAGAACACTAATTTCTTGGTTGAATTCGCACTGCTTCGGCCATGGATTTCCCATTTGTGGTAAATGCAACTGTCGCCGTGGCTGCGACGGGAAACCCATTGCTTCCTTCGGTGGTTGCCGCCTTCTCGCCTCTGTTTCTTGACTTTTTACTGCTGCCGCGACATCCACAATAGGACAAATCCTAGCACAGATCCAATATTACAATTCCGGCAATTGCACAGCCGGAGAGCTTCATTTCCGATTTTCCCCAAATTAAGTCCGGCCCCCATCCGAAATTCCCGCGGCGACTCCCGGAGATGCGCCTGCGTATTCACTTTCAAGAGGCTTCCCACAAAGAAAAGTCCCTAAAAACGCAGCCCGAGTTATTCCCTGGAGCCCCTCCGGAGAAATTGTTGGATGTGAGATTCAATCTCACCGGATTGAAAATGGAAAATCCGGGACAGGGCTGGTGAATCGATTCCCCTGGAGATACAAATTGTGAAAATCGGAAGCCGAGAGTGGTATTCGGAAACAACGGAAAGTGGGTCGGGTAATTTTAGGATTTGGGAAAAATTAATGTCAAAATAGTATTTGCCACCTGGTGCACATTTCATCTATGGGTTTGCTCCAAAACCGCCACCTAAGCTGCCACATTGGTCAACATATGGTCAAAATAATTAACCCTCATTAATTTTTTGCCAGGTTAGCAAATTAACATCATTAAGGGGTTTGGAGCGGATTAGGCTAAAATAAGCAGAAATAATGAATTGATTTTATTAATAAAATTAATATGGGACTTGAATGTGAAATTGGACAAATCTATGGGACCATTGGTACTTTTTTTCCGGTATTTAATTATTCCTTTTATGTATAAACATAGACAAAATAATACTCCCTCCGTCCCATTTAACTTGTCTTGTTGGACTTTTGCACACAATCCAATGCACGTTTTCAATCGTTAATATCTCAAAATATATACAATAAAAAATTATGTGAAATATATATTATAAAACTACATGATTATACGATTCTAACAAGATCCAACTCGACTATTTTTTCCGAATATATACTTGCAATAAAATCGAGTCAAACTTGAACAATGAACAGTGTCAAAAAGTCAAACAGAACATGTTTGGTGGGACGGAGGGAGTAGTTATGAATATTCTCGAGAAAAGTAGATTTATATTGGCTAATATTTTTTTTTCATTTATTCATAAGAAAATCATTTGAAAGGGCCCTACGGACATGAAAACCGGAACTTTAGTCAATTTATGTTAGGGATGAATGAATAATCATTTACTTCTGCAGCTTAAGCAAAGATCTCGGGTTCGAGCCTTTGTGTATGCAGAATTCTGCTTTGGGAGAGGCAACCCTCCAATGCCCACCAGATCCTCGAGGGATTAGTATTGGGCCTAATGTGGCATGGGATACCCGGTACACGCTAAAAAAAAATAATCATTTACTTCTATAAGTTATTCCTAGATAATAGAGGACAAGTGTTGTACTCAAATTTCAGATAATGAGTTTAAAGAATTGCCAAGCTCTGCTTTGTAATTTCTTCTCTAGAAGACAGCATAAACATAGACTTTTGAATCTGCTCGAGAAAAGTAGATATTCAATCAATAAGGGCCATTGGCTAATGTGATACCATGAAATACATAGTAGATTTATTGAATTATTCTGACGCATTACTAGAATATTTATCAATAATGCATAACAATTCATCACAACACGATAATAATTGCACGCCTTCTAATGCCAATCATAATACCTAATACCCTCAAAATATATACCATCTTCCTCTATACTCCAATGGCAAACTTGCCCGTCACAAGAATCCGCTATGTAATGATTAAAAACATCGCAAACTCTCTCCAACAGCCCCCAATAAAAATGGCAAAAGTACAACGTTCTATTGAAGAATTGCCGACAGAATTTCCATTGGAAGACTTGATTAACAGGGAGCGTATGGACCCCCAAATCATGGCCTTTTGATTGACAGCGCAGAACGAGTTCAGATCTGTTTGGAGGGAGATTGTTTGTTATTTGAACACCAAAATTATCACGAGGAAAGCAAAATTTATCTGGTGGAGGTGCTTGCGAATATACACGCATGATGGTATAGAGGAGGAAAAATACGATGACGACTTTCATTTTTAGGCCGGATTATTATTTTTATTTTTATTTTTGTTGTTTTAGTATAGTGAGCTTGTGTTAATAAGTACTTATTTATAGGGAAACTTTTACTCCATAGTAATCAGCTTATATGCGTCTTTATTACAAATTATGGTTACGTGTCTTTAAGTAAAAATAAATTAAAAGTTTAGGATGGTTGCTTTTAAAATAAAAGGTAATAAATTAGGGAATGAAACTTGACTCTAGTGGTCATCTCCCTTGCTTTCCAACCATAGATTGGGGGTTCGATTCCCACCCGGCCGCCTATCACTTCTCTTTATCCCCTTTGTAATTTGTGTGATTTGGGCTCCCACGCACCTTTGCAGACATGTATGTGTCAATGTTTACCAAAAAGGGGTAATAAATTAAAATTTCCAAATTTCTCGATATGTTTAATTTCTTCCGAAAAAAATGCAAATTCTAATCATGCATGTTCTCCTCATTGTTTAATTTCCTTTAATTTATACTCCTATTTTGTGGGTTAGATAGTCACCTTTTAATTTAATTAAAAGAAAAAAAATTGCTTCATATTATAATTATAGATACGCATGATATGTACTCTCTACACTAAAAAGAAAATTGGCATACAAAGCGATAATGGATTTCTTTTTCTCCGCCTTGTAGGACGAAATTAAGGCAATACATATATACATGCTTGTGGCAAAAACCTAGGTGGTGAAACTTATTGTTTATCAACTCATAAGAATATATATATATATATATACTAGAAATCGGGCCGGTGGCGCGCGCTACGCTGCGCGCGCCTGGTGAGAAAAAACGTTATTGAAAACTGTAACAAGACACTCAAAATTGAAATGAAAGCAAAATTAAAATAAATTTAATTATTAAATCTTGTTATAAGATTCAACTTCTGGATATGTAGTAATTCATAGTAATTCATATGTGACATATTTTCAACAAGATCTGATACATCAATCACAATGTGTGTAAATGGAGTAACAAATAGAGGAAACAAATAATAGTAACAGAAGTAACAAATCAATAATAATATTTTAAAAAAAAAAAATTGTTGCTGATATAAGAAATTACCCATCAGGCTTTCTTTACAGGTCCGTCCCCTAACCCCGGCGCCAACGATTTAAAAAAGCATCTGATTTCTACCAGCGTAGACGATCCCAGAATGGAACCGACAACAGTTCTTCCATTCCACCTTCGAGTTGTAGCATAATTACATCCAAATGCAATTCTCTGCAATATTCAATATTAACCAATCCTCATCAGGCTGATCTTATAATCATAATGTAGAGTCTATTAAAACGAAATAGATATGTAACTTCAGCGGCGCCCTTCCCACAGACCCCCTCCTCCCCCAGATCAATGCCCATTAACCCAAGAACAAAGGGGGGAGTTGGCAAAAAATAATTATATTCTATCAAGCAAATAAACCCAGAATAGATTCAAAGAAAGTTTTGTTGTTGACATTCAAAAACAACAAATGCACATTGAACACCATTGAATTTTGTACTGAATCAGAATTCATGGCAGTGTATTATAGAATCTATTCTCTATATTTTTGACCAACATAAATTCAGATAGGCTGACTCTCAATTTAGTTTGAAGCACCAAGCATCCAAGCTGATATGGCACTACTTGGTTTGCAGAACTTGCATGCATATTCACACATGTGCGATTATGATTAACCACAATACAGACTTACAGTCTAAGTTCCCAGAAAATATAATAGATGTCCATCACTAGGGCCATTGGGCAAACACCAAATTATGAAGTAAGGTTGTAAAGTATAAATAAATTGAGGAGGTTATTACCTCGCATCCTATAATGGCAATGAACCTTTTTAGTGTCAGCAAATGCAACTACAATTTATATCTTCTTTAATTAAAAAATAAAAAAAAAATCAGCCAATTACTGAAAGAAATGGCCAAGCCTAATGTGCCACCATTCTCAATCCTGCCAAATAGTACATTTTAAAATACCAGACAAGTTTCTGGAAGAGTTCTCATCCATTCCAAAATACATAATTCTGGCATCAAACGAGAAATAATAATTCATCAGAACTACATGCAATCAACCAAAAGTCAGACACCGGACTTCTCAATGAATAGAAGAACATCAAATATACCTCATAAATAATAACAAAGTTATCCTTAATCAGATCTTCATTCAATCCATCCAAATAATCTGTAAGGACATCAGCTACTCCGCTAAGAAACTAAAAATAAAACAGTTAATTTTGACAAGTCTTTATTCAACAACATTATCGAGCATGACATAACATATTATCAGGGAGGATCAAAAAGTAAGCAAAAGCGACATGGCAAAAGAGAGTTTTTCATATGAAGTTTTTGGAGTATCAAGATCAAGACTAAGAGGAAGCTTAGACTTAGTTTGCATCTGCAATGATACCACTATTTCACTAAACACACAAATTAGCAGTAAAAAATAGGCCAGCATCTTAAGAAGCCACTATCTAATTTGTCATATTGCATCTTAGGTGATGGATGCAACGGATTATGGAGAGGAAACATACATATGGGGTGTTTGATGACAGTCTTCATGAAATCGCTATAGCCACTACAAGAAAAAACTCAATTACCGACCCCAATTTCCGACCACCATAGTACGGGTCGGATTTACCGACCCCATTACCGACCCCATTTTGGGGTCGGTAATATGTAGCCGTTATTGGGACCCGAGGCATTCGACAACCAGAACACCGACCAAAATTAATGTGGTTTGTATTACCGACCCCATTACCGACCCCATTTGGGGTCGGTAACTGTTACCGACCCCAATTTGGGGTCTGTAGTAAATAAATAAATTAATGTAGTAAATTCACTTGTCACATTGCATGATTCTAGATTTGTATTTTAGCTCAAAATAAATTCTTAAACTTTTTTTGTTCTTCCTCAGACTAACATTATAATCACAAGTTTCAAGCGAGAAAACTCTATTTGGAAGGCAATGCATTGTGGCAAAGTCTCAGAAGCATACAGAGCTTTCTTTTTTAATTCCTGAAATTATCTTAGGCTTTTAGAGGGATATTTTACAGCTGATTTTCCTCAGATTCAGCCAATATTCTATTTGAATGTTTCATCAACATAAATCTCATTCTCCAGGGCTAGTTGTCCTGACATTCTATTAAGAAATTAAATCTATCATTCCCTTAATAATCCCATTTATCGTTTACATGATCTTGTATTATACACAAACAAGATACACAATCACATAGTCAGCTGAGCTTCTTAAAATTCAATGGTGCACAGCACATAGTTGAAAAGAATAGAAGGAAAAAATAATAGTTCATGGGAATTATACAACAACCAGAACACGTACAACCTGCACTAAAAACCAGTCGAATCCCACACCAGCTAAATTCAGCCAAAAAAACATATCTAGAAGTAAGCTAAACTGACAGAACAAGCAACCAAAAAAACCAACGCACCTCTAGAGAATCCATAGCACTAAACCTAGTTTCATTTGCAAATAAATCAATAAAACTACAGTGGATTAAATAGCTAAATTTCACCTTTTAAGTCCCAAACACTGATGCCAACCAAAACAACTGGCAGAAACACTCTACTGGGCGCCACTTAGGGGGGAAATCAGCCCTACAGGCTTCAGCAAATGAGCTAGATCCCACTCCAAAACCAATCTGCAATCAGGAGCAAATATAAGAAATCCATATCACGAAAATGAAAAAGAGAACCATCATAATTCCACACAACCAATATGATTCCAAACTTGTTTTCAAACTCAACTTAATTCTAATTAATACTCGAAACCCATATCACGAGCAAATATAAGTAAACCATATCACCAAAATCAGCCTGTTTCCAAACTCAACTTAATTCAAATAAATACTCTAAATTGAGAAACTATAACTAAATCACACCAAGCATGAAGCAAAGAGGCGTGAAATTGGCAAAATCAATGAAATTACAAAATTACACCAAAGCACACATATGGAAACAAAATTAGATAACAAATTGGCAGAAATTTGTTTTTGATCCAATCTCAGCAGTTCCACATCTATCTTTGAAATTCCAAACAAACGCACCGTCAAGCTTCAGTTTCATCAGATCTACACAAGCCATACGCAAACCAATCAACAAACAAAAACAAGTATCAGCAAATAAATTGAAAACGAGATTTACACAAAGCATAACAGTACAGAGTGAAAATTAATGATTCAATGTACAGAAAAGTAACCTCATCTCTGAACTGTGATCAGATAAATGATGAAACCGTAAGGAACCGATTTTCTCTCTCACCAGTTGAAGAAATCCTACAAATTTAGCCTTGCATCTGCACAAACTGTCTATACATCAGCAATCCCACCCAATGGCTCCAAACCAGCCAAGCAAAAATCGAAGGTAAACTCAGGAAAACAACACAAAAATTGTGTTCCAAATGTACAGTAAAGGTGAAGTCGGGGGTATTTTATCTGAAGGTAAAGCAGGAATATGACCACGGATCTGTGGATCTGAAATGGAGTGGCAGTTGCACAAATTTTAAAAGTTTACCCAAGTCAACCCGAGTCAAGGTAAATTTCAATGTCAAGAGAACTGAAACATCAAAATTAACAATCAAACTAATTCGATATACACAGCAGGCGTAAAAATCCAAATTCAATTTGAGTATCGCAATGATAGACAAAAAAGTCCTGTGAAAACTGAAAATTAAAACCTTTTCACTTACCATGAAAAGGTCAATCAACAATCTGAAATATAAACCAAAGAAAAGTAAGCAATTAACATCTAGCCATAAATTAGCACGAAGTTAACCCAAAAATCATCGTATTCTTCCATTTATACTGCAAGATTAGGGTTTCCAATCTGTGTACTTACAGGGCAGATCGTACCGAACAATTTGCGTTAATTCTGGCGCAGTTGCATCAACGAAATCCAACTGACCCATATGGAAAATCAGTGCAATGACCACTGAACAAATCAAACAGTAAAAATCAAACAATCTGTAGCCACGGGAATCCTCATATCAAACGACACAACCCCAAAATTCCCTAATCAAAACCCACACAAGCCATAGGAATCCTCATATCGAACGACACAACCCCAAAATTCCCCAATCGAAACCCACACAAGCATAGGAACAAATAAAACAATTTGAAGCCCCAAACATTCAAAATTGGGCACCCTCCAGTGGTTTGAAGGGTGGCGAACGCACCTAGGTAGCCCTCCTAGCAGCGGCGGCAGAGATCGAGGGAGTCGTGGCGCCAATGGCTATGGGCAGCTCCAGGGTAGATGAGAGAGTGAGAGTGACTGTCCGTTGGGCACGACGGCGGCAGCTCCAGAAGGGATGGCGGCGGCAAACAGGAAAGATGAGAAACCTGCAGCGGCGGATGGCCGGACAAAAAACGGGACGCAAGATGTTTGTGAAATTAGGGTTCACTGAAGATGCGGAGGTAAAGACGAAGAACGAATCAATTAGGGTGTCAAATCGATTGAAAACTTGTCCAAAAACCAGGAACTTACAATGAGTTGCGTTCTTCGCCTTCGATCTTCGATCTATGGTCAGGTGAGTTAGGGCGAATCGGAGCACGCAGCTTCCGAGAAAACAGTCGAAGCAGGGAGTGCCGGCGAGAAACGACTGGCAGGAATGGGGACGGGCTGTGCGCCTACAATTCTTGTGCGCAAGAGCTACAGGGAACGGAACCGGGCGGCGGGGATGTAATTCTTGCGCCGGAGCAGAGATTCTAGTGGAAGGAGACAATACGGAAGGGAAAGGAAGGGAAAAGAAGACGTGAGGTTTAGAATTAGGGTTGTGGGAGGGAGGCTCGGAACCAGGTTGGGAATTTACTATTCATTGAATAGTAACCCTGCTTGGCATTTATATATATTAGATATATATACACACACACGCGGAAAAAAAAAACCCATGTAGTTCCAAAAGTTTTTTTTTAATTTTCAAAACCATCCACAAATATCGAATTAGACGAATCCGTCCGATAACTACAGTAATCATCGCCGAACCCATCCATGAACCCGGTTTTTCACTAATCATCGCCTGTTTGGCTCTGGTGTAGCCAAGGACCTTTTTCTCCTCAAGGGAGGCTATCGGAAAAGGATCAAACCGATTACGGGTTCGAATTAACAATAATGCGCCCACAATTGAATGAATCTTCCTTGAGTTGATCAACAATAACACGATACAACGGAGAATCTGCCTGTTGTTAAGAAACAACGGCGGAATTCACCAAAAACAGAGAACCAAACTACCAGCTGCTAAGGAGCAACGGTGGATTTGGAAATGGTAACCGCTACAAACTAGGCTAAATTCTAAGGAAAGCTGTAAAGGAAAGCTGTAAAGAAAGCAGTAAAGATAACAAGGAATTAAAATTGATAAAAGTAATTTGGGGGTTGGATTGATCTCTCTGATTTTGAGTGCGTCGACCCCTATTTATAGCCGGAGCTGGAATAACCGCTCTCCGGCTAACTCCTCTGAGCCGAACTCTTTCTCTCTTCAATTCGATTGTTTTGGTTTCGGCTACTTCTTCCCATTTCGGCCGAAATCTCTATCAGCTTCGATTTCCTTCCTACGGCTTGCTATGTACTTTCGGCCTTGCCAATCTTGAGCCCACCTTCTTCTTGGATTTCGCCTTTCTTCCGGCCCATGTCTTATGGCCCAATAGCTCTTTCGCGGCCCACTATTTCGTATGGCCCCAACAGATGCCCTCCTTACTTGGGCGAATTGCTTCCATGCGAAAGAGCCCAAGTAACCTCCCTTTCTTCTTCCTTTTGACGGTTATTTTCTCCTTCTCGAGGATGCTCTCCATCATTCCCCTATTTACGTAGCCCACCACGTACTCGGAGTGAACTGCCTTTCCAACTTCTCCTCTATCTCTCTCTCTTTCCACTTTCTCCGATGGAAAATCCCTCTGCTCCTGTTACTGCCCTTTCTGCTGATCTTCTTAGAATTGAGAACTATTTTGCTTCTCAGTCCGCAGTTCGTCTCTTGCCTGAGGGCTTCTACGCCTTAGGACCGTTGGGCATTCCTGAGGATATTGATGAATGTACTGCTCGGATCTTTGAAAATCGTTCCGTTCTTCTGTATGAGCCTTGTTTCTCTTCCAAGCTTTTCCCTTCATCTTTCGCTAATTGGTCTTCGCCCTCTCCTGATTATGTGGCGTGGTATCACCACCTTGAACCCCACTGTCGTGACTCTTGGCATAAGTCATATGTCTACCGTATGATTTCCCTTAGTACCTTGCCACTTCCCACAGATCTTCGCCCTATTCAGGCCCTTCTTTGCTTCTGGAATCCTTCTGTGAACTGTTTTTGTTTCCCTTGGGGGATGATGACTCCCACCATTCAGGACGTGAAACTTCTCCTTGGCCTCTCTGTTCGTGGGGATAACCTCGCCATTATGTCGTTGCCCAAGGAGAAAAATACTGGCTTTTCCTCTGGCGATTCCTTTGCTAATTGGATCGTTTCCCATCAGAGTGATCCTATTTCGCCTGCTCCACACCCTTCAGAGCCTCTTGCGTTTATGATGTATTTTCTTACGAAATTCTTCTGGTGCGTTCCTTCCAAGGGTGTTCTCCTCGAAACACACTCTTTTGCTTCGGCACTTCTTAATCATGTGACCCTGCCTTCAGCCGATTTCTTTCTCGCTCATCTGTATGCGGGTATTTCGGCTACTGTGTCGGGTTGGGAAAAAGGTTCGTCTGATAAAGCCCGTGGCCCGTTATGGTTCCTTTACTTGTGGTTAGTTTGGCACTTTCGCGACATTTCCCAATTTCCTCCCCATGATATTCGTCCTAACTATTTCGTCGCTCCTGACCTTCTTAGAGCACCCCTTCCCCCTTTGTCAATCCCTCACTGGATCAACTATTTCCTGGGTCGTACTGCCGATCAAGCCTTTTCTCAGTATCACTACCGGAACGCTGACTTTGCTTGGGTCAGGAATATTGTTACTTCCCCCTTCGGGACTCTTCTTCCTTTGGCTTTTGCTCAAATATGGAACAGGTGTATATTACCCCGCCCGATCTTCAATGGTTCCGCATTTGTTCCTGCCAAGTCTGCTATTCCTTTTCAAGTTTACAACCCCCATCTGGTTAGCCGCCAATTCGGCTTTGGTCAAGACTTAGTGGAGGCCATCAGAGCCGGTAGACGCCTCTCTGCCTCTACCAGTCGTCAGCAATGCTCCCTCTATCACAAACGTTTGATCTCCTTCAAGGTTTGGAAGTTTGTCGCTCGTCCAGGGTCTGTTACCTCCCGTTTCCAGTCTTGGTGGAATGGTGTTGCTGGCGTCTTTTTTAGTGCCAACCTTGATTCGGTTCTGCGGAGGGGTGGTTTCTCCCCCATTCTGGCATTCTCTACTGTCCCTTCATCATCTCCGGGTTCCACTCCTCAGCGCATTCTCGGTTCGTCTTCCGCTTCTCGCCCTGGTATGTTTCTTTTCCTTTCCTTTCTTCTTCAGTTGTTGTTCGTTCTTTTTCCTTTATGTCTCACTTATCCGATTTCTTCAGATGTTCCTTGCTCCTCTACTTCAGAACCTGGTCGAAAAAGGCCCGCTTCGCCTTCGGCCTCTCTCGTCGACTTTCTCCCTCCTACTCAGACCAGGAAGCGTTCATCTCATTCACCGCTTGGCAGAATCCCTGCCTCCCTCTTTGCGGTTCGTTACACTATTTTTTCTCCTTTTCCAGGTTCCTCTCCTTCGACTAATTCCCTTTTCTTATTCTTGTCAGGTCCCACCCAATTTACCACAACCTGATGTTCAACCACTTCCAACTGTGGTATCGGTTCCTCCGATAGCCGAATTTCGCACATCGGCCAGTACCAGTCATTTGGCTGTTCCCGCTAGTTCTCCTGCTGCTACCCCTCGTGGTTTGATCGCGAGTTCTACTTCGGCCGACCCTTCCGTCCCTCTTTCGGTCGATCGTCCTCAGCCTATTACGGATTCTGCCACACCTTCATCTTTAGTTGTTCCGACACCGTCTGGCTCCTTTCCTATTGGTATGGCTGCTGATGAAACCCCTGCCGATCATATCCCTTTATCGCCATTTCCTGATCGGCATGTCTTGGACGATTTCTTTTCTCCTGCGTCTCTGGTTTCTCGTCCATCGGACCTTTCTACCCACCTTGGCGACTGTCTGGCCAGGTTATGCAATCTAATCGGCCGGCAATCTGACGTGGAATTCGTCAACCCTAAACCGATCCTTATCCTTTTGTCTCATCTTGAGCAGCAATTTCCTGATGAGATGGTATCTCTGAACCTGAATGGTACTCTTCAGATGATTACGAAGTCTGTCCTCTCGATGGATCAGGAACTCCTGGCTCACTTAAAGATGCGACATAAGCTTGCCGCCGAACGTGAGGCTGCAGCCTCTTCACGAGCCATCTTTGACAATTATTCTGCAGAGTATCGGGCTCAAATGAGTAAACTGTCTGAAGTGGAATCTCAGGAGCTTAAACAGTCCGAGGATCTTGCTTTGATTCGATCTGAGATAGCCAAGCTCCAAAGACAAGAGAAAGATTTAGAATCAACTTTGGCTCACACTAAGCGAAAATCGGCCGATCTGAAACAATCGATCAAAATTCTTCGTCAATCGGCCGAAGCTCCTAGGGCCAAGATCTTGGATTCTCAGGAGGATGCTTCTTATTTGGCCATGCGGATCAGTTTCAACGATTACATTATTGGTACCTTTCAAGAAAAATGGGCCGAAACCCAGTCCTTAGTTGGTCAACTGGATTCGGCCATTAAGAGCCTTGGTGGACACAGTGTTGTTCATGTCCTTTCTCCACATGTCTTGTTTCCTTTGGACCCCTCCGAAATAGAGTCCTCCCCTTCGGGCGATAACACACCTTTGCCAATCATTCCTTCAGGTACCTTGCTTCCTTCTATTTCCTGTCATGATTTTTCTTTTATACTCTCTTACTTATTATTCCCCCTTTTCTTCTTTTCTTCTAGGGAAAACTGGTGCTTCCTGTGGGGCTGGTTCATCGACCGTTCACCTCCCTCCTGGTGAAACTACTGGTCCTTTTCCCTCGACAAGTCCGAATCTGATGACATCTTCGGCTAATCCTGCTACTGCCACCTCGCGAGGCTTGGATGATGCTGTTCCTTCTGACGCCCAGGAAGACCATTAATTTGTCTTTGCATATCAGTTTTGTGTTTCGATTCGTCCTTTGTTAAGTGTAAATTTCGGTCACTTTTCCCTTTCTTGACAGCTGTAATCGGCCTTTTTCAGACTATGTTGGCCGATACACTGTACTTGGATTCGTATCTTTTGTATCTTTTGTAATGTGATTCGTATCCCGTTAATTCCATTGTTTTCGGTCTCCTTTATTGCTGATTTCTGAATATTAGCAGCTTTTTCCGGGAATCAGCTGTAACGTTTTCCCATAAATAACATTTACTATTGACCGTTTCTTCCGCCAAGCACTTATCTCTTTTCTATAAATACCCGGCATTGTTGATACTTATCCATCACTTCCCTTTTTTTCTCTTTTCTATAGCAATATGGATCTTCCTTCTTCCTTATTCAACTTCCTGTCTCCAGTTCCCCCATGGCCTCCGGCAAATATTCTTGTGCGAGGATTTCCAGACGTGATACGAAAATTTTTTGCTTATGCAACACGAGTTCAACTAATGTCCTTTTCACCATGTTCGTATGGGCAAGGATCTTTACATGTTATTCCAAATGCAGGTCTCGACGGCTATGCTGATGTGCCCCTTTTCTACTTTGCGGTTGCATATCCTGTCGGACCTTTTCTAATAAGGGACCCACTTCTTTTCCTTGCTGCACTTCTCACCTTCTTCGTCTGAGATGGTGCGGAGGCTGTACCTGAGGCGGTTGGGTCAATCGGCGGCGCTGCTGTTCTGAAATCAGTGGTCTCGCCTTCGCCGATATCTCTAGGCGGCACTTGTACAAGGCTGGGACTCCTCTCACTTCCTTTTGTTAGGACCTTTCCCTTGTATATGCCTGCTTAGTATAGGACGTTTCCCTTGTATATTGTAATTTCGGGCTATCGACGCCGCTTTCGGCCGAAGTAGCACCTTCTTTGTACTTATTCGTTCATGCAATAAAATCTTTACTTTTCCGCATCGCTTAATGTTTGATCCCATACTGATGGATAATATTTCTTCATGTATCTTGCATTAACTGGATTTGACATTTGCTCACCATTTTCGTCCACCAGAACGTACGCTCCATTCGGTAATCTTGTATGAACAATAAATGGTCCCTCCCAATTGGGACTCCACTTGCCTAATCGGCCGTCCTTCTGCTTCGGCGGCCATATAACTTTCCAAACTAAGTCTCCAACTTCAAATCGTTTAAGACGAATTCGCTTATTGTACCAATCGGCCACAATATCTTTATTTTTCTGCAAATTCTCAAGGGCCTGCACCCGATTGGCATTTATTTCCAATAACTCATCTTTCATTGCACAATCATACTGTTCGGCTGACATCGAATCCGCCTGGCTCGTTCTCAAAGTCGGCACTGTTATTTCGGCTGGCAATACTGCATCCATTCCATAAGTCAGCCGAAATGGTGTGAACCCAGTAGCTGAGGTTTTGGCATTTCGATAAGCCCACAGTGCTTCGGATAACTTTTCGTGCCATTTTCTTGGTTGATCTTCAATCATTTTCTTTATGATTCCTATTAGCTGTTTGTTCGTGGCCTCTGCTTGTCCATTTCCTTGCGGGTAATATGGTGACGAATGTATAATTTTTATTCCGTATTCGTCTGCAAAGGCCTTAACCTTTTCCCCCACAAATACAGTTCCTCTATCTGTCAAAATCGTCTGTGGGATCCCGAATCTATAAATCAACTGTCTCTTAATGAACTCAATCACCTCCTCTTGTGAAATGCTGACATACGCCTGAGCTTCGGCCCACTTTGTGAAGTAATCTGTTGCCACTAGCACGAACTCATGTCTTTTCGACGACGAGGGATGAATTTTTCCTATGATGTCCATGGCCCATCCTCTGAATGGCCATGGTTTGATCATTATATGTAATTCTTCGGCCGGTAATTTCTGAATCGGCCCATGCTTTTGACATTCGGTGCATCCTTTTGCATATTTTTCACAATCAGGACCCATATTCGGCCAATAATATCCCAGCCGAATAATGCTCCACTTCATCGACTTTCCTGCCCGATGCGCACTACATATTCCTTCATGAACCTCCCCCATTACCCTTCTAGCGTCTTCTTCTCCGACGCATCTAAGCAATATTCCATCAATAGCACGCTTGAATAATAATCCTCCTATTATAACGTAGTCCATCGCTTTCCGTTTTTCGGCCGGATTAGCCTCCGAAGGATCTTCTAATGTCTGTGCTATCTTTTTAATCCATTCGGCCTTCTCCGTTTCGGCCAAACGCACTTCTACATTTCCCGCTATCGGCATCAACCGATATTTAGCCGCATGTTGAGCCAATTCATTGGCTTCTTCGTTCTTTTCTCTCGGGATGTATTCAATGTACACCTCATCAAATTCCTCTAACAAAGTAACCGCTTCTTCATACAGTCTAATCAATTGCGAACTCTTAACCGAAAAATCGCCTAGCAGTTGCTGGACAACTACTTGCGAATCTCCTTTGACAATGATTGCTCTGACTCCTTCTTCTATCAACCGTTGTAATCCCGAAATTAATGCTTTATATTCGGCTTGGTTGTTCGTATATGACTCTGGCAGTTGCACGAAATATTTGTATATCTTGCCCTCCGGCGTTTGTAGAGTAAACCCTGCTCCAACTCCTGAAGCGGCTTTAGAACCATCAAATGTCATTACCCATGGTTGCAAGTATACAATTCCTATCTCACCAACTTCTTTTGGCCGATCCTGATGATCGATGTCATCGGTTATCGGGTGCATCACATGATCAGCCAGAAACTCGGCTACGATCTGTCCTTTCATAGCCCTTAAAGGTTGATATCTCAAATCGTATGCATTTAACTTCATGGCCCATTTGGCCATTCTTCGGCTACTGACCGGATCATTCATCATAATCTTAACTATGTCCACCGAAGCTACCACTATCACTTGCCTTGGTTGAATATAATATTCTAATTTCTGGCATGCATGATAAAGGCTTAAACATAGTTTATGAATCGGCGAGTACCTTACTTCGGCGTCCCTTAGGATTCGGCTAAGATAGTAGATCGCCCGATCCCTTCCTTCATCGTCTTCCTGCGCCAGTAATGCTCCAATAGATTCTTCGGCCGCTGCTATATACAACTTCAGTGGCCGTCCTAAAATTGGAGGAACCAACACAGGTGGATTCATCAAGTCCTGCTTCAATTGTTCGAAGGCCTTTTGCTGGTCGATTCCCCATTTGAACTCCTCTTCCTTCTTTAACCTCAATAAATCGGTTAGTGGCTTCGACTTTCCAGCCGCATTTGCTAAAAATCGTCTCAGAAAACCGATTTTTCCAAGAAACTTTTGTAGGCTCTTCTTATCGTGTGGAGGTTTGGCTTCTTGGATGGCCCTGGTTTTGTTCGCATCAACTTCTATCCCTTTGTTATGTACCAGGAACCCGAGAAAATTTCCTGCCTGTACTCCAAAAGCACACTTGGCTGGATTCATCTTGACTCCATGCAGCCTCATCCTCGCGAATACCTTCCGCAAATCGTTCAAGTGGCTTTCGATATCTTTGGATCGGACCATGACGTCATCAATATAGACTTCGACAGACTCCCCTATAAGGTCATGGAAAACATAATTCATGGCTCTCTGGTATGTAGCTCCTGCATTCTTCAACCCGAATGGCATCACCACCCATTCATATATCCCTATGGCGCCAGGGCACCGAAATGCAGTCTTGTGTATGTCCTCTTCGGCCATAAAAATTTGGTTGTACCCTGAATATCCATCCATGAAAGATAGCATCCCCTGTTTTGCGGCCGAATCAATCAACAAGTCAACAATAGGCATCATATACTCATCTTTTGGAGTGGCTATATTAAGATTCCTGAAATCAATGCAAACTCTCTATTTTCCATTCTTCTTTATTACAGGAACAATATTTGATAGCCATTCTACATATTTAGCTGGCCTAACAAACCCGGCCGCTAACAATTTCTCTATTTCTTCTTTTATTTTTGGGACTATTTCGGGCGCTGCCCTCCTGGCCGGCTGTTTATGCGGCCTAAACCCTTCTTTAATAGGCAGTCTGTGCTCTACAATCGACCTCTCCAATCCTGGCATCTCTGTATAGTCCCATGCGAAACAATCCTTGAATTCGACTAGAACCTCCTTGAATCGGCTTGTCATCTGCTGATCAAGATTCGCACTCAACGGGATCTCCCTCGGATGTTCGTCTGTACCAACATTGACCATTTTCAAGGGGTCTTGAGCTTTGAAATCCGGCGTTCGCTTTGGAATTGCGTCTATTAAATCGCTCCATCCTGTTTTGTCATCTGAAACTTCGAGTTCGGCCGATTCGAACTCGGTCGCTTGATTCGGTTGTGACTCCATCATTTACTTTCTTCTTCGACTGGCCGTTCATCGGCCTGGTATCTGATTTCAAACCCCAAATCCGTCCAGTCACACTCGATCACCTGCGGGTACCGATCCCCTACCACTGCTAGAAATGGTTGAATCGGTTCTTCATATAACACCGCATCAATTCGTCCGGCTGAGCTGACTGGAAATGGAGGTTGATCTCCATCCACTTCTTCTACTGTGCCATCTTTCTTCCAGAACCATACTTTCTGATGAAGCGTGGATGGCAAACATCGGGATGTATGAATCCAGCATCGGCCTAATAGGGCCGCATACGGAACTTCTGCATCCACCACAAAGAACATGGTCGGAATTGATATTGTTCCGACCGTTACATCCACCAGTATACATCCTTCGGCCGCGGTTTGAGCCCCCACAAAACTCATTACCTTCATCCTCGTAGGGAGTAAATCTTCCTTCGAGCGGCCTATCTTCGTTAGCGTGGATAATGGCATGATATTAACTGTGGCTCCACCATCGATAAACATTCTCCTGAGTGGTCTCCCATTGACCCAACCTTTAACATATAAAGGCCTCACATGCTGGGACATTTGTGCAGTTGGAGGCAAAATCGTACCTGGTTGAGCTTCTGGAACGAATGCCTTATATCCTTCTTCAAACGATTTCTCTATTTCGGCTTCCGGCCGAAATACCTCAAGTTTATCGAAACAGAAATCTACTATGGGTTCTTCATCACCATAATATTCTCCATCTTTCTGACAAAAAACCACCGCTGGTTCGGAATCTGACCAATATTCCTCTTTCTCTTCGGTGGTTATTGTCACCATATTCGCGCTAGACCCGAAATCGAATTTAAACCGCCCAACAGGGGGTGTATCACTATTCGGAATGATGGTTGTCTTCGGCTTCCACTCCCTGGTTCGGACTGGTCTAGACTTCCATTCTTCTTTCGATTTCGGCTGCTCACTTTCAACTTTCGGCAGTACTACTTTCGGCCGAAATTCAGTCTTGTTCTTCAACCGATCCTGTCCTTCTTTCGGCTTCCTCTCTTCTTTTGATTCGGACCTCAAACGAGCCGAGAATACCCTATTGAGTATTCGTCCTCCCGAGAACGAACAATCATCAGGGAAGTCCTCTTCCATATGCATCATATCATACTCGTCTTGCTCAGAAGCAGCAGCTGCTTTAAGCCGTTGCATTCTTCGTTTGAAAGTACGATATGATCCCTTTCCCTTTGGGACTTTTCTCTCCTCTGCCCTCCAAGCTGAATGGTCATGTCTGCGTTGATCGAAACGCCTTCTTTCTGGAGAGTTTCGGACCCATCGGCCTACCTGAGTATTTGCTGGTGGCCTTCTAAGCTTTTTCATTTCGGGGCTAACAGCTTCTTCCGGTACTGTGATCTGTATCACAGTCATTCCATTCTGCTTATCGGCTGTTAACTTCATTTCTGAGTCCCATCCGTTGGTTATAATTTTCAACGTTGGTCTCTCACTCTTATTTCCGGCCTCGATCTCCTGATGTCTCTCCGATTGCTTGACCCACTCTTTCACCTCATAGTTCCCCAATCGGTCAAAGACATCTGTCACTTTCTCTTTTCCCTTCGGAGATCCTAGCCTTTTCCATACTCCTGACTTCTGAGCCGATGGCTGATCCCCAAGCCGATCGTGCACAGAGCTCTTGCTTGATGATGTTTGATCCCCCAATCGGTCATGCACCGATTTATTCTGGTTGGGCTGCACCATCACCATGTTGGCAGCTGGGAACGGATTCTTGTCGACTGCCATAAGCCTTTCTGGGAACTTCAGCTTCCCATCATCGACATGCTTCTGAATCAGCTTCCTAAAATGCCCACAAATGGCCGTGGAATGAGTGGCTGATCCGTGGAATCTGCACCATCCGGCCTCCAATTGATCCTTGGTAGGCTGTGGATGGTTTCCTTTGAACTCTAGCAATCCGTTCTTCTGGCAATAATCAAATATTTCGTCCATCTGTGACAAGTCGAAAGAGTAGAACCTTTGAGATTCATCTCCTCCTCCTTTCTCCTTGCCTCTGGCCGGCCGAAGTGCTGGACACGTCATAGGCTTCTTTATGATTAACTCTGCCCTTGCGACCTCGGCTAAAGCAGGAACGTCTTCCGCATTGTACTCTTCCTGAATTTCACATCTATCCAGAGATTCAGCAAATGAGGCAGCTGATTGGATAGGTTGTGACCTTCCACTTTGACTTCGGCTTGATTTGAAAGCCGCCTGTTCCGCCAAATAAGTCTCCATCCTTATCGCTTCAGCCGTTAATTCGGCTACCGTCCTCGGTCTTGTTACCATCAATCTGTCCTTGATGGCAAACTTCAAATTCTGCTTTAAAATTTGAATATATTCATGCTCAGGCAGCATTGTCTTCACCTGAGCCTTCACTGCATAAAATCTCTCAATGAATTCAGTAACCGATTCAGACGCCTTCTGTTTGGTTGACGTCAGATCAACTACCGAGACTTCAGGACTAGTATTATAGAATCGGTCATGGAATAACCGCTCCATTTCGGCCCAAGTATTGACCGATCCCGCTGGCAGGTTAATGTACCACTCAAATGCTGGGCCCGTTAATGACAAACTGAACAATATCAGCTTATGAAAATCATTTTGCGCGATTCTGGTACATTGAGCTGTAAATCGGCCGATATGCTCGATAGTAGAGCGGCCGACTTCTCCAGAAAAAGTGTTGAAATCTGGAACCTTCACCCCTCTAGGCAGTGGATACTGCTCCTCGATGTAGTCTGGATAAGGTTTCCGATACATCGGCCTATTCTCCTGGCCGATGAGATTCCCAAACTGTGTGCGAATAATCTCGGCAATCAGCTCTCTGTCAACCAGTTGTGGTGGATTCTGCTGAAGTGGTGCGTATTGTTGTTGAACCACTGGAGCAGGCGGTTGAACTACTGGTTGAGGCGGTTGATTCTGTTGCTGATCGTACCTCTGCTGCGGAGGAACGAAAGGCCGAGCTCCATGCCCTCCTGGCGGCCTAAAGGCCTGCTGTTGAAAATTGTGAGGATTTTGCGGTGGATTTTGCGCCACTGGAGCTTGCTGCGCTCCCATCGGATACATACTCCTCGCAATTTCGGCTCTAAACATGGCTGGCATCGCTGCCAGGATATTTCCTTCGATTTGGCGAACCGAGTTGGTAACCGCTGCCTCCACCATAAATTGAACCTGATCTCGGAACCGTGGGGTTAAATCATCATTTGAAAACTCCTGGTTATGGAAATGTGATGGTCCGGGGAACCCTGGGGGGAATTCTCCGGCTTCTGGTGCGCGCTCTTCCTGAATCGGCGGCAAATCAGTCCTCGCCGCCGTGTTTGCTGCTGGAGTTGCTTGTTCAAACGCCATTTTGCGTCCCACTGGGCGTGCCACTGTTTGGCTCTGGTGTAGCCAAGGACCTTTTTCTCCTCAAGGGAGGCTATCGGAAAAGGATCAAACCGATTACGGGTTCGAATTAACAATAATGCGCCCACAATTGAATGAATCTTCCTTGAGTTGATCAACAATAACACGATACAACGGAGAATCTGCCTGTTGTTAAGAAACAACGGCGGAATTCACCAAAAACAGAGAACCAAACTACCAGCTGCTAAGGAGCAACGGTGGATTTGGAAATGGTAACCGCTACAAACTAGGCTAAATTCTAAGGAAAGCTGTAAAGGAAAGCTGTAAAGAAAGCAGTAAAGATAACAAGGAATTAAAATTGATAAAAGTAATTTGGGGGTTGGATTGATCTCTCTGATTTTGAGTGCGTCGACCCCTATTTATAGCCGGAGCTGGAATAACCGCTCTCCGGCTAACTCCTCTGAGCCGAACTCTTTCTCTCTTCAATTCGATTGTTTTGGTTTCGGCTACTTCTTCCCATTTCGGCCGAAATCTCTATCAGCTTCGATTTCCTTCCTACGGCTTGCTATGTACTTTCGGCCTTGCCAATCTTGAGCCCACCTTCTTCTTGGATTTCGCCTTTCTTCCGGCCCATGTCTTATGGCCCAATAGCTCTTTCGCGGCCCACTATTTCGTATGGCCCCAACATCGCCGAACTCGTCCCATAACTATCCTAATGGAGGGATGGGTTCAGCGATTATTAGGGTGGTTATAGGACGAGTTCGGCGAGGATTAGCAAAAAAACCGGGTTCAAGGACGGGTTCGGCGAAGATTATGGTAGTTATAGGACACATTCATCTAATTCGATATTTGTTTGACTGTTTTAGAATTTTTTTTAAATTATGTGACGATATGTTTTTTTCCCATATTCACGCACACACACTTCATATGTCCTAATGAAAGTGATCAATTTCTTCTTCGACACAAAGTCCAATACGCTTGTTTCTACTTGTTTATAATGCTCAAAATGTCCACATGCAAAAAATTTATGAAATATATATTCTAAAATTACACTATAGGACGATTATAACAAGACCCATTTGACTATTTTTTTTCATATATTTACAATAACATTGAATCAAAATTTTATATTAAATAGTATCAAAAATGCAAACTTACCAGTAGCAGGATTATGTTACTGGGTACGTACATATTCAAATCCACAACCCAACATCCATCCAGTGTTAATTCCACCATATATCACAAATTATCGTTCCAAATAAAGGCTTTTGCTACTGTACTTATTGCTCACGGTGAGGCCCTGATTTGAATTTGGTATAATACACTTGAGAGCACGAGGATTATCAACTTTGTAAGTTTTTTAGGTGCTTCATTCATCCCTTCTCTCTCTAAGCTATCTCTATCAGAATAAAGACCAGAATAGTCTTGTAACTTTATTAGGATTTAGCCCAAATGGTTAAGTTCCTTTACTTCCAATGGAAGGTTGGAGGTTCGATTCTCACCGGCCCCCTATCCCTCCCTCCCCTATCCCTCCCTTTTATTCTCCTTTGTAATTGTGTGGCATGGGCTCCCACCACTCCTTTCCAGGCCTTCAATGGCTCCTCCCAAGAAAAAAAAAAAAAAATACAACTTGATAGAACATTGTGCTCCAAGCACATCGGAGACACACTAGAAAACTCTCTGGCAAAACGGAGGAAACATAGCAGTGAAAGTTTCAACCCCTCACTACGCAGAAAGCAGAACTAAACATTTACCACTTCAACCCACTTACTCGACCGACCCTTCCAACTCTAATACCAAATTTCAATTTTACCTTCTCCAGCCGCCCCGCTTTTGGCCCAGCAAGTTCATTCCTCTCCCTCAAAATGTGTTGAATCTTGATGACCAGCAAAACTCAACACCTCCAAAATTGGTCAAATGAGTTAATTGAATCTCACGGAAAACTCTCCGGCTCTGTCAACCACCTCACTACATTTTGCGAATCACATTCACAAATCAATTTTTGAAGCGGAAGTCCTTGGTCTCTAACAATTGCCCGGCACACTCGGCTGACTGCTGTGATCTCTGCCTCGGTCGCATCGGTGCACCCAATGAAGTCCGATACAATAAAATTCAACTCCCCCTCGTCATTTCTAATGACACCCCCGACCCCCACCGGCCCTGGATTTTCAAAAGATGATCCATCCGTATTATTTTCCACCAACCCTTCTCCTGACATTTCCATACCGGACCTCTTCTTGGAGCCTTGCACCAAAATCTCTTGGATTGCGCTAGACTGTCAGGAAACAAATCTCCATATTGCCCAAGTCAGCCTCGGTCTCATTCAACGCCGCTTTCCACCATAAGCTCACCCTCCACTTAACCTCTTCCACAGCCATTGAACGGGGAAAAAGCCAAAACCATCCCACAACTTCCGTGTGTTTCTCAAATGGTCCCATAATTGTACACTTCACTTATTACATCCAATATGTTTGCTAATCCTCGCCCAAATGATCCCATCTGAGGTTAATGATCTCCCAGGCTGACGTGTCGCAAGGATTAAGGGGTTAATTATGGGACCATTTGAGAAAAGGACGAATGTTGTGGGATGATTAACCCGTTAATCCTCGCAATTAACCTCTGATGGGATCATTTGGGCGATGATTAGCAAACATATTGGATGGATTAAGTGAAGTGCACAATTATGGGACCATTTGAGAAACACACGAAAGTTGTGGGATGATTTTGGCTTTTTCCCCGCCATTAAGAGGGTGTTTGGATTGGCTTCTACCAAGGTGCTTTTGGCTTTTCTTCTGTCAAAAGCACTTTTGGGGAAAACGTTTGGTTTGGCTTTTTGAAAAAAGCAGAAGCACCTCGAAAAGCTGCAAAAGTGCTTCTGGGAGAAGCAGCCCAGGGTGCTTCTCCGAAAAGCAGAAGCTAAAAGCACTTCGTAAATTGTGCAAATACTTAAATATCCTCATTACTTAATATAAATTACACTATAAATATATCTTATTATCATATTAAGTAGCATGTCCTTTTTGGTAATTCATACATTTAAAAAGCACTTTTCACTTTTACACATCCAGACACACTTTTGAAAAAAAACTGCTTTTCAAACATTTCATCCAAACACAAAAGTTACCTGCTTCTGCTTTTGGCTTTCACTTTTGCTTCTGCTTTTGGCTTCTGCCAATCCAAACGGGCCCTAAACTATTGAATTGATGATCCTTAAATACCACCTCATTCGTCATCTTCCAAATCGTCCATATTATAGACACACCCGTTAAAAACCAAATACCCTATTGCCTTTCTTACAGCTGGATCCCATCCACCACTCCCGCAGGTTCACGACGCCCAATTGACCCTTAACCAACCCACCCGTTTATACCAAATAAAAACCTGTAGCATCACAAATACTTCCTCCGTTTTTTAAAGATAGCTACTGACACACCCAGCACGCAGTCCAATGCATATTTTAAACCATTAATAACTCAAATTCGGTACATGTAAAAATTCTAAAAGTTTGATATTTAAAATATACAAGACGAGACGAATCTAGCAAGATCACACTTGGCTATATTTTAGCTTGTATAACCATGATAAAACTTTAAGTCAAAGTATATAAGTGAACAGTACCCATTTGTCAAACGTAGCTAACAAAAAAAAACGGAGGAAGTACAAAATAGGTGATCAGCTGATTCAACCTCCCCTCCAGAAAGCGGGCATTGGGCATTCGACATAAGAAGACATCCCATTCTAACGAGGGCCTCTCTAACTGGAAGTGCGTCGTGACCAATTTTCCACACCAATAACTTCACCTTCGTTGGGGCTTTATTCTTCCATAACTCACTCCAAAACCTCCTCCCCTCCAAAACTCCAGCATGATCTAGTAGATAATCGTCCAGATGTCTCCATCAACCATACTACTCGATCCTCCATCAATATACACAGTTTTGTCCTTCCAATGACCTTCACTCCATACCTTATTCTCCCAGTCAAATAAAGGTCTTCTTAGGTTTATACTCCATTTCCAGTCAAGACCATTCCATTTCCCATGGTCTGCAATAAACCCTTCTTTGTTAACAACTATAGCATAAATCCTTGGGAAGACCTCCCTCAATGGCTGCCCAGCCTCCACCCAAATGTCCAACTAAAAACGCGTCCTTAAACCATTGCCCACCAGAATTTTATAGCCACATCCATGATCCAACCTAATGTTCTCCCAAGCACTGCTTATTTTACTCCAAACCAATCTGCCAGGTTTTGAAACAGACACTAACAGAGCTGCTCTACCATTGTATTTTGCATCCATCACTTTCTTCCATTGCGCAATTTCTTTACCAAAGCGCCACTTCCACTTGAGCAAAAGAGCTGAATTGAACCTCTCCGTATTCCAAATACTCAGACCTACATCATCTATATCTATATGCACACACAGTTTCTCCCAACTTATAGTATGTAGCTTCCTAATCTCATCCCATTCATTCCAAAAGAAACCTACGCTTAATCCTCTAAATCCATCCGGCCAATCTCATCTCCACCTTGTTCAATATAGGCTGCCAAATAGCTACTGCATTAATCCCCCCCCCCCCCCCCCCCCATGGGAATTCCAGGTACTTCAAGGGCCAGCTGCCGACTCTACAACCAAGTATAGAGGTTGCCTCCCCTGCTAGCTCCTGAGAGCAGTTAATACCAAACAAACTACTCTTCGCGAAGTTGATCCGAAGGCCCGTAGCTAAGGACAGATACCTGAAAATCCCCTTTATAAGGATAACCTGATTAATCTCGCCTTCACATAAAAGCATAATATCATCTACATATTGGAGATGTGATATGACAGGACCCCAACCCCTGAAATGATGCCCTTATAGAGACCCAATTCTGGCGCCTTACAAAATAATCTATTCAATACTTCTGCCACTAAAACAAACAAGTAAGGGAAGAGTGGATCACCTTACCTTAACCCTTTCTGTATTCTAAGAAATTTTATAGGTGAACCATTCATAAGGACTGTTGCCGAGGCTGATGACACACACTCCTTAATTTGATGCACTTATCACCAAAACCCATTGCCTCAAGTACTCGAAATAGTGCCTCCCACGAAACGTTATCATACGCCTTGGCAAAGTCCAATTTAACAATAAAACCCGAGCGGCCTGCAGAATTGACTGAATGAATAACCTCTGATGCAATCAGTACCCCGTCTAGAATCTGCCTCCCTCTAACAAATGCCATTTGCGAAGGTCCGACCAATTCATCCAAAAAGCCCTGAAGTCTCCTAGCCAAGATTTTACCCACAATTTTGTTGACACTTCCAACTAATGATATTGGTCGATAGTCCCCGAACTCCAATTGATTATCAACCTTAGGAATTAAGGTAATGAACAACCCGCCTGCCTCTCTAGGAAGTTTGCATTCGACCTCCAGCCTTTTAAAAACTTCCATGACATCTCCCTTCAACACCTCCCAATATATCTTGAAAAATCCTATATTGAAACCATCGGACCCAGGTGCTCGATTCCCATCACAACTCCATATTGCCGACCGAACTCTTCCGCTGTAATTCCCCTCTCCAGCCAGCACCTGACTTCGTCTCCAATCCTAGGTAGCCCAATATTTTCAACGTAAAAAATGTCCTCCCTTTGTTTGGGAAATGCTCCCCGGAAGAAGGAAAACGCCATATCTTTTATCGCCCTCGGTTCCTCAGCCACAACTCCATTCATCGTAATCACCCTGATGAAATTTTTTCGCCTCTTCAGGGAATCGAGTATTTAGGTCCCCTTCCTAGAGCCACCGAATTTTGGATTTCTGAAACCATCAACGTTCCTCTTTTTTCCTCGACCAAGCAGCTCTGCCCTCTTCATCTGCGTCACTCCCCTGGAACCCCTACTCAATGGCCCCTATCTCTTCCATTAATTGTTTGATTCTTTTTTCTAACTCCTTCGCCTCATAACCCTCTCAGCTGCGAATCTTATTTTTTAAATTTCGAAGTCTGCCAAATAGCCGACATCCCCTATACCTTTCTCGGTCTTTCGGTCAAGATCAAGTGTAGTATCTGTTCTTATCAGTTTAATAACTTACTCTTAATTTTAAAATCATCGAAAATATATTTGAATTTCTCAATGGGGCTGTAACTTACCTAGCGACGACCATTTAGTCTCCCAAACCACCACTAATGACTACTAGTGCGAAATACAATATCCATTTGGTCTCATAACTTATACTCCATTTTCCTATAATTGAAACGAATGAATAGTTGTTACTATTTATTGAGTAACTTTAATTAAACTTTTAACACGCTTATAGAAGATAAAACATATAGTCAAGTTAGCTCTTGTTGGATTCATCTAATCTCGTAGTTTTAAAATATCAAATTTTTATAATTTTTACTTTTACAAAATTTGAGATATTAAGCGTGAAAAATGTGTATTGGATTGCGTGGGATACATAAGTGTTTCAACTTTTCAAAAATGGAGGAAGTACATAATATCAGTTCATCCCATAATGTATACATAATGCCAATTTGGTCCATATTTTCATCAAAAGTATATGGACCAAATTGGCATTAGAGATAAGCTGTGGGACCAAAAGTGAATTACATTTTACACTGATTAATTTTCATTAGTGGAGGATGACTGAATGGATTGTCGTCACTGCTGTTATAGAACTGATTATTAAAATAAATTTTGTATGATATTATGGAATTAAAGGTAAGTTATGGAACTATTTTTTCTTTATCCCCATCTCTTTCAGAACTCTCTTGAACTGCGGGGTGAGGATCCCTCTTCCTCCCCTCCTCCAGTAGACCCCTCATGATCTCTCTTTAGTTTTACTCCCTTTTTGCTTTGGTTCCCCCTCCAGTCCTGTTTCGTGGTCCTCTTATTTCCAGTAGTTATCAATGGTATTTTGACTCCTAGATATTGTGCACTTAAATTGATCACTCGGGTCTGTGTGTCTAGGTATTTGGTTGGCTTGGGTGCCACTGTTTTGTTTCATGTACTGCATGATAGACCTGGTTCTTAATGAAAGTTTCCACAATTTCCTCAAAAAACTATGCTTTATATTTCCAAAAGTAAAATGTTTTTGTCTCTGTGATCACGAACAAATTAGTAATTGCATTTCTATTCTATCAGGAATACCACCATTGTTAGGCCCATTTTTATGAGCGTGTCCTCGGTGTGTGTATGTTATGCATCCAAGACGTTTGAAAGATCAAATTGCTGGAAACATTAAATTGGATTGGCTTCGCTCGTAGTTGTGGGGAGTTACAATTACGGACGTACTTCTAGTAATAACTAGTGTTGATAGAGTTTGATAGACAAGTTGAGTCTGTCTAGTTCTTTGAGCTTATTCATAGTTTAGAGCAGGGATTGGAACCCAGAAATAGGTAGTGAAACTGAACTGAGTCAACGAATCTTGTCACAATCCTTCATACCATGTACCTCCTTTTCAAGGCAGCCTTCACAAAGCAATCTCAAGAAGATGTTTTCTCCAATAAGGGATTCTTATTGAAGTGATGTCATCCAGGAACCTTGATGAAGATTAAGAAGATATTTTCAGGTGTAAAACATACTATCAAGGAATTTCTAACTCTCAAAGAATATGATCTAAGAACTTCTAAAAACCGACTCTAGAAAGATATGAAAGTCTACAACTCGATCTAATACACAAGAGCAATACAAACAAGTATTTATACTCTAATAACATGTATAAGACTCAAGAGGTCGGATAACAGACTCAAGACACAACTAACAACCAATATGATAACTCTCATAATCAGTTCTTGTTGTAGTGCCATTCCAACTACACAGGGACGATCTTTATATATCATTTGTAAAAAAAGTCTCAAGAGTATCGAAACAATTTCTGGGCTGGCACGAACATATCTTGGGCCCATGTATTTTTCATCGTTTTTGGGCGTAGGGTTTTTTAAACCCTTTTGTGTCATTGTAAATTTTATCGAAATATATAGTGAAAAATCCTGTCTTGGTAGCGCCCCCATGGCGTAAGAGAAATCCGAATTGGGTAACCAATTCTTGTGCATTTTTATTTGCTTTCCAAGTTTTTTCATAACAATTGGAAATTTGTTAGTTCAGTGTTCATCCGATGGCGGGAAGCGAGGGTTGTGCACAATGCCTATTTAATAACTATTTATACACACATTTTTATATTTTATACATTTATACTTAAATTGTATACAAGTAAAAATTATCATTAATAACAATATTCTAAATCTACTTGATTAAATCAATCCAACATCAAAACTATATGCAATTGGAACCATTAAAAAAAAGAACAGAGGAAGTATAAAAATATTAAATATATATGAATATGCTCGAGAAAAGTAGATATATACTGTATTGACTAATATGATACCTATGAAATACATATATAGTAGATTCATTCATAGGTATCTATTTAGAATTTATTAATCATAACTTCCTCTCATCTCATTTTTCACAGGAAAGAAATTTCAACACTATATATCCTCATCATCTGACCTTGTAGTTGCGTCCTTATCCCAATCAAACTTCTTATCACCCTCAAAATACAAACCATCTTCCCTTATACTCCAATGGCAAACTTGATCCGTGCAATGATCCTCTAATTTATAAGTAAATACATCACACACTTTCTGCAACTGTCCCCAATAAAAGTGGCAAAAGTACAATGTTCTGGCAAAGAAATTCTGACAAAATTTCCAACTAAAGATTTGACGAACTGGAAGTGTGTAGCGTCCTAAATCATTGTCTTTAGATTGACAGCGCAGAATGAGTCCAGCTGAGTTAGGAGGGAGAACATTTTTTATTTCAACACGAAATTTATCACGAGCAGGGCAAAATTTATCCGGTGCAGGTGCTGGATACGAATATACATGCATTGTGTAGAGGAGAAACAATAAGATGATGACTTTCATTTTTTTGCAGGATTGATTATTTTTTTGTTGTTGTTGTTTTTGTATGGTTAGCTTGTGTAGTAAGGTCTTATTTATAGGATTATTTCACTCCATAGTAAATAATTTATATGTTTGTTACGGATTAGTTATGCCTTTAAAGCAAAATGAATCAAAAGTTTATGATTGTTCCTTTTGTTAGGAAATAATATTATTTTAATAGATTATATGATATTAAATATATTATATTAGATTATATGAAATTAGATATATTTATGGAAATAGAGACTAGAGACTTATCCTAATGGTCATGTCCTCTGATTTCCAACCTTAGGGTAGGGGATTCGATTCCCACCCAGCTTCTATCCCTCCCCTTTATCACCTTTGTAATATGTATGGCTTGGGCTCCCAGACACATTTGCCGATACATGAATGTCAACGTTTAAAATATAGGAAAAAAACCCATTTAGTCCCACAAGTTTTTCAATTTCCAAAACCGTCGCACAAAATATCGAATTAGATTAATCCATCCCATAACTACCATAATCATCGTCGAATCTGTCCATGAACCGGTTTTTTCACTAATTATCGCCGAACCCTCCCATAAATTCCCTAATGGAGGGATGGGTTTAGCAATAATTAGAGTAGTTAAGGGACGAGTTCGGTGATGATTAGTTAAAAAAAATGGGTAATGGACGGGTTCGGCTATGATTAGGGTAGTTATGGGACGGATTCGTCTAATTCGATATTTGTGGGATGGTTTTGGAATTTTTTTAAAATTATGGAACGATATGGGTGGGTTTTTTTTTCTATCATTGTATAAACACTTTTCATATTGTTCAATAATATTTCTCTTATATTATCATGGTATCATAGCCTCTATTATGACATGCCAGACAGCCAGAGTAGGAAAAAAGCTAAACTTGTGTCTTTTTTTTTTTTTTTTTTTTTAGGAAAATAGTTGTTTCATTAATATCCAAAAGAAGCTCAACAACAGCATAAATAAGGAGATCCACTCCTTGGTGGCCAGAGCTATTGTACCACCGAGACAGAGAAAAGAAACATATCAGATGATCAAGACAACAAAAAACTGTATGGGACTCCTCTAGGAACCGACTGCCTCTCATCGTACAAAACAAAATGACTCACTCTCTAACAGAAACGAATGACAGCAAAGTACCCAAACATGAACAGACGCGTAATTCTTAACCATCTCTTTTCCTTCCCCAGCAGCTATCAGCATCACGAGAAAGGGCCTCAGAATGATCCTAAATCGAGCCAATCAATAGTCAAGAACAAGGTCCCATCAGAACTCTCTCACCCGTCAACATCCCTTCTTATTTGAGACAATCCACATGACCATTCCTCAAAACAGCTTCATTGAAAGACGAGACGATACAGGCATGTACCAAACGGCAGTTCATAGACACCCGCGGTTATCCCTATATTGATACCACAAGACCTCGATCCACAGCATCTAAGCATATCACCTCAGCCCAGAACTGCATTCAGCCATTGCAATCCCACCAGTATCGGCAAAACTTGTGTCTTAACTATGTTAATTTTTCAATTCGAAGTATTAATTATTGAGTTTTCTAATTTGGCATCACAATTTTGCTAATTGTATCTGATTTGGTCCATCGAGACCTTATAGCCCATGATGCTGACGTGGCGGGTCATTAATGATAAAGATTAATTAAATTGCATAAGTGGCATCCACGTAGGCGGTGACCGGACGGTCAAATATCGACATTTATAAAAAAATAATGTTATATATTAAATAATATAGTGTGTATATAAAATAATATTATATATATATATTATTTTATAAAATACAATGCAATGTAATATATAGTATATATTTTTTTTGGTGAACTAATATTTACTTCCTCTGTTCTCATATAAGTGCTCCACTTCTGCATTTCACACAGTCCATTTAAATATTTATAATTCAGATTGTATATAAGTAAAAATTATAAAAATTTGATATTCTAAAGCTACGTAATTAGACGAATCTAACAAGATCTCACTTAACTATATTTTATCTTATAGAATTATGTTAAAAAATTGATCAAAGTTACTCAATGAATAGTTACTACTATGCAAAGGGAGCACTTAAATGAGAACGGAGGTAGTAGTATATATTAAACATAGATTTGAATTTAAATAAATTAATATAAAATAAAATAATCAATAAAACTATAGAATTGGATTATATTTCAAAATTAAAGTTAAAAATAAAATTAAGTAAATAATTTATATTATAATTATATTATATTACATACTACTTCCTCCGTTTTTTTTAGCTACGGACCCACCCAGCACGCAGTCCAATGCAAATTTTAAATCATTAATAACTCAAATTCGGTATAAGTAAAAATTCTGAAAGTTCGATATTTAAAAACTACATGATGAGACGAATCTAACAAGATCCCACTTGACTATATTTTAACTTGTATAACTATGATAAAACTCTAAGTCAAAGTATTTCTGTGAATAGTGCCATTTTTACAAGTGTAGCTTTTTTTAAAAAACGGAGAGAGTATTATTTAATTTAATTATATTGATTTATATAAAAGTCAATGTTTGACCGTGCAATCACCACATATGTGGATGTTATGCGGGCAATTTATTTGATCCCGCAAGCATCATTGGTCATTAAGGTCTCAACTCTCAAGGGACCAAATTAGAGATAATTAACAAAGTTGTGATACCAAATTAAAAAACTAAATAATTTTCCCCGAAAAAATTAGAAAACTAAATAATTAAGACACTATATTGAAAAATTGTCAACGTTGTAGCAACGTTTTGGCATTATTTTCCTGCCAGAGTACTTGAAGTTGGAATTCATGAAGTTTTGTCAGTGAATTCATTATTGCCTTGATTACTTTTCTTGTTTCCTTGAGAGATATCCATCTTAGTTGCCTGTGTAGCTCGTCTCGTAAAAAGTGCTCTATCTCTAAATTGTTCTATTTGGAGGTTGGTTCTGTTCGATGTTTAGATTTGTTCGATTTTGATTTTGGATATGATGGATCGTAAGGATGATCCTCTTCTGCAGTTCCTTGCTTTACAACCGTATATCATGTCTGCCTTGTCCTCAAGGTTTGTCGTCCTCCATGGGTATCTCAAGTATATCCTTGTCCTTGTGGGTTTTGGATTCAGGTGCCTCTCATCATATGTCCCGATAATCAACGCCAATGGCACTCCAATGATGTTAGAAGGTGTTGGCCATGTTGTCACACCCAAAGTTATTGCCACAGTTTACGCCATTTCAGTTTAAAAATTCATCTTAAACGCAATTGACTTGAAATTCGTACAGCGATTCAAAAACACGCCAACGAACAACTTTCATGTTTTGAGTTTTTTGAAATTAGGTAAGGAAGCAAGTGAAATTTTGCAATCTCTTCAAACGTAAAAACTGTCAACTTTTCTAAAACAGCGCACTGATTTTCAAATAAGTTTTCGACATAGTAAACAACTTCCAAAATTTATGAAAATTTACCAGCACTTACACTACACCAAAATAAGTGTTAGCACACTAAGCTTTTTGTGCAGATGAACAGTGTCGTCAGAAAGTAGTTGGAACGACCCACGGACGACAAAAACTGAACAGATTTATGGAAGTTATTATGACAGTTATTTTTGGCTGATGTTAACTGATTGGAAGAGTTATTTTCAGCTGATTACAAATTTTACTCTCCTATATATATGTGCATGAGTCCTTGAGAGTTCCAGATGGTTTTAGTTTTGATAAGATTGATACATTGATGAGATTGAGAGATTAGTTGATTGCAAACTTGATTTTAGAGATTACATTCTTGAGAGTTTTGAGTAAGGGATTTCATAGATATATTTTACAGATTTTAGGAAACCTTGAGTGATCAAGATTACATGGTTTATATCTTTTATCATTGAGGGTTTCATGTTCTACATGGTTCTTGAAGAGACTTGATTGATCTATTTGAAGATTGCATGGAAGATTAATTCATGGTTGATGAAGGAAAATCCAGCGATGCTATGGTAAACGTTCAAGATCGGTAAGAGATCAATTGTATCTTGTTTACATCAAATAGGATTGGACATCCTGCAGCTGTAGTTGACACAGAGAGCTGACTACGAGTTGTTCTTCTAGAAAGGGTTCTAAAGTGTTTAGAGTTTGATGTTGGGTGCAAGATAGATTGAGTCTGTATTGGTTTGGGTTTTTCATAGTTAGTTGAAGTCGCCTGGATTGGTATCCCCCAGACGTAGGTCGTGAGACCGAACTGGGTTAACAAACGTTGCGTTCTTTATTTTTGTTATTTTTACGTTGTTACGACTTCACACCAACGGCACGCACACAGAAACTCAGATTTCAAGATTCATAAAAGGGGACAAAACAATTGGTATCAGAGCCTGCCCTCAAACACAATTGAGGAGATCCAGAATCTTGAAAATGAAGAGAAAAGGCGCATCAAAGAAAAGGATGAAAACCCATCGAATGGCTTTTCAAGAAGATGCAAAGAGCATCGCGTTGAATGTTGCTGAAAAGTTTGAAGACATTTCTGAAGATGAGATATTCTACATAACCAAGGAAGTGGTCAGAATGCTTCAAGAAAGAAGAGCTGAGCAATTCAATGAAGGAAAGATCCAGAAACGTAGTTCTGACGATGTTCAAACGACGGACAAACTTCAGTGCAAGAACCTGAAACAAAGAGAAAGCAGTAGAAATAAACTTCAGGCAACGTTGAGTGATTTCGACGACAGAGAAACGACGGATGACCACAGAAGTGAAAATGAAGATGTCATTGCATTCACTCTAAGAGATGCTAGCCCTACTCCTTTGGAAGGTAACCCTGAGTCAATTCAATTAATTAGTTACATTTCTTCTATTATTGCAGAAGACAAAGGTGGTCTCTATGCCGAATTAGTTGAAGCCTATGAAGGACTTCAAGAGGAATATGAAGAAATGGTACTGGAGAACAAGAAGTTGTTGAAACAACTGACTGACGTCGGAATTGCACATGATCGAGAATCTGCTGAAAAAATAAAAGTGCTGAAAGAGATTAAAGCTTTAACAAGAGAAGTTGATGAGATCAAGGTTGAAAATGTGAAGTTGTTAGAGGAAAACGGGAAACTTCAAAAACAGGTACATGATTTAAATGTTATAAACCAACACTTGGAGAAAATGGTCACAGGTAAAGAAAAACTTGATGAAGTTTTATCATTGGGAAAGACTTTCGGAGATCATACAGGGATTGGTTATAAGTATCAATCAAATCCTAGCAAGACGACATTTGTAAGTGGGGGTTACTTGGCTGCAGCAGCTACAACAGAATCTATTGTTCAGAAAGTCAGAACATCGTTCAAACAATGCAGTGACTGCACTTATTGTCAGTTACCAGGACACACTGCTGACACATGCATCAGAGACTTAATGAATGGTCGACCTGTTGTCTGGCCATCACAAGAACTGCGAAAAAGGATCAGAATACAAAGAGTATGGATTCCAAAGAAGAAAATTCTGCCACCATGTGCTATTGTTACTACATACCAGCAACACCCTACATAGAATAATTTGCCAACCAAAAATGCTTCCCGACTCAGTTCAAATATGGGTAAAATGATTTCTTTTGCATTGATATATTTTTGAACTAACGAATTTTTTTATTGCTTGTTATTAAGGAGGTTTTAGGTTATTTCAATGATCGACGCTCATGTGTTTGATGAAGCTCCCATCAAGGGGGAGATATAAAGGTGTCTATCACGAACTTAATGTTGAGGGGGAGTTTGGAAAAGCTTGGCCTATATGTTTGGTAATGGTAATTTTGGTAATGTGGATTTCCATTGTGAATTTACATTCTGATGAAATTCTCTGATAGTTACAACAACAGATTATCTACTGCCTGATCATTTTGCTTTGTGAAACTTACTGAAACTGATTTCAGAATGTTACAGCTACATGACAACTACTGATTGATTTATCGATATATCTTACTGTGATTTTTGATTGTATTACTAACACTTTTTAATGATTGAGACACTGTTGATGGGATCATCATCTACACAAAAAGAGGGGGAGATTGTTAGCACACTAAGCTTTTTGTGCAGATGAACAGTGTCGTCAGAAAGTAGTTGGAACGACCCACGGACGACAAAAACTGAACAGATTTATGGAAGTTATTATGACAGTTATTTTTGGCTGATGTTAACTGATTGGAAGAGTTATTTTCAGCTGATTACAAATTTTACTCTCCTATATATATGTGCATGAGTCCTTGAGAGTTCCAGATGGTTTTAGTTTTGATAAGATTGATACATTGATGAGATTGAGAGATTAGTTGATTGCAAACTTGATTTTAGAGATTACATTCTTGAGAGTTTTGAGTAAGGGATTTCAGAGATATATTTTACAGATTTTAGGAAACCTTGAGTGATCAAGATTACATGGTTTATATCTTTTATCATTGAGGGTTTCATGTTCTACATGGTTCTTGAAGAGACTTGATTGATCTATTTGAAGATTGCATGGAAGATTAATTCATGGTTGATGAAGGAAAATCCAGCGATGCTATGGTAAACGTTCAAGATCGGTAAGAGATCAATTGTATCTTGTTTACATCAAATAGGATTGGACATCCTGCAGCTGTAGTTGACACAGAGAGCTGACTACGAGTTGTTCTTCTAGAAAGGGTTCTAAAGTGTTTAGAGTTTGATGTTGGGTGCAAGATAGATTGAGTCTGTATTGGTTTGGGTTTTTCATAGTTAGTTGAAGTCGCCTGGATTGGTATCCCCCAGACGTAGGTCGTGAGACCGAACTGGGTTAACAAACGTTGCGTTCTTTATTTTTGTTATTTTTACGTTGTTACGACTTCACACCAACGGCACGCACACAGAAACTCAGATTTCAAGATTCATAAAAGGGGACAAAACAATAAGCAAGTTTTATTAAAGGCATTTTATGCAAAATCATTACGGATTAAATCAGATTAATTCACCAAATTTGAATTCAAAATCTGTCAACTTTTTCCTTCAAAACACAGTCTGTTTAAAACGGTTTTTGACTATCCAAACGTTAACGAAAATGCATAAAATTTTACAGGCATAATCTTGAGACAATTATCTGCAGCTTTTATTTTTACACCAAAGATTAGTTTTGACCGAAAGTGATATAAAATGCACATCAAGTTCGACTAGGCATGCTATCAAGTTTTTCGAAAAGGTCATGCAACTCAGAAAATGTCCGACGCGTTTTAGGGTATCAAAACTTGATGAAAGTGCGTGAAATTTTGACACAACCTAGATTAAGATGCTAGGAACAAATCTCTAGTTCGGAGTGAAATTTTTATTCCTTGCATGAAATCCCGTATCATTTTCATATGTTACACTGATTTTGAAACGGATGGAGTAGTACTCTTATTTATATGAGTGTAATAATAAGATAGGTTACTGTAATTTTCATTTTAAAGTACTACACATCAAATGCAATGTGGTTAGGTACAACCCTTTGAATAGTATGCATATGCAACATCGCATATGGCATTTCTCCCATCACATAGAACATTCCTCACATCATTCATCCATCACAGAAAAAATTTCTCCCATCATACACCCAAAAATTATCATTCTTTCATATGAAACATCTCTCCAATCACATAAAATATTTCTCCCATCACATACATAAATACATAAAATATACATATGCAGATGTATGCACTAAAGTCACACCCCACCAAATGTTATAAACTAGTACCCTGTCTGAATGGGTGGACTTCATCCCATCAACCAACTACTCCTACATTTGAATTCAAGCGACAAATTTACCACGAAGACGAATGTCTTGATGAGCCTTACGGTGCGTTTGGTTGGAGGGATTTTAGATTACCAGTGAGAATGTGATTGCTGGTAATGTAATATTACTGGGGATATAAGATTGCTGGGAATCTTAATTATTATTTATGTTTTAACATTATTGCGTTTTGTTAGATTGGGAATATCATATTTCCAGTTCTAATTAATTTACCATAATGTCATTGAATTTTAATTGAACGAATGTTATAAATATGTCATTTTGTTACATAATAGAAATATTTAAGCCGATTTATTTTTTAAATATTAAAAATCCTTTATATGTAATTTATTGTGATAATTACTTATCTAATTAATGTCTCTAAATCCTTATTTTTTTATAGTATATAGAAGAAAAGTAATTTTTAAGAAAATATGAAAATATATATTAAAATATGAGAATATATATATTAAAAATTTATGTTTAAATAATTTAAAATTTTTCAATTGATTGTTTAAAATTAAATTCATATATTTATCATTTTCCAGAATACAAATATCTAAATTTATAAAACAAAATAAGTATAAAAAGTGAGGGTATAAAAGTCAAATTAGTATAAAAGTAGGTAAAGTGGATGTGGTAATCTAAGATTCCCTCCCTGCCCTCCATATGGAACGTTCTTATATGGAATATGCCCCGAACCAAACATGGGCATGTTTTATTTCTACCCAAGATTCTCAATGAGATTCTCAGATCCCGAACCAAACGCCCCGTTTGTCTAGGTATCTTTCCAGAGCAGGTAGCCCTATTTTCTACCTCATATTAAAGAAACATCTAAAAACGTCTTTTAACTCGACAAATTTTCTTAAATTCGTTCTGTAACTTTTGTGAGAGCTAGGGGTGTAAACGAGGCGAGCCGAGGCCGAATAGTGGTAAGGTTCGGCTTGAGCTCATAAGATTTTGAGCCGAAGTTTGACCGAGCCGAGGGTTGACAGAGCTAGTTCGAGCCGAACGTTGACTGAGCTTTGATGAATTCGAGCCGAGCTCGAACAATATCATTTTCATTCTCACATAAGTCATAAAAGGAATTATATTTAATATATTGCATATATATAATTATATTTCATTTAATTTACATATTTAAATAATTTTAAAAATATATACTCCCTCCGTTTTTTTTAAACTTTACGTTTTGACTTGTTTTACTGTTTATTGTAGCACTTTGACTTCTATTTTTATTATAGTTATAGAAGATTAAATATAGCCAAGTGAGACCTTATTGGATTCATCTCATCTTTTGGTTTTTAAATATCAAATGTTTAGAATTTTTACTTGTAGCGCATTTGAGTTATTAATGGTTGAAAAAGTACATTGTGCAAATGAGAAGTATAAGGTCTTAAAAAAGTGGAGGAAGTATTTATTAATAATATATTTATAATTTAAAAATTAAAAGAAAGAAGCACCACACCAAGCTGCTGCGCACCGAAGACCGTTCGACGGAACCCACTCCACCGAACACACAACATTGCCGTCCACGGAAGGAGGTCCTTGAAGTCCGCCAAACTCACATTCGGTGTGTCCACCGAATGCACATGCTGCTGCTTTGTTTCATATTGAATTTGAGATATTGCGGGTGGGGTCCACAGTTTTGTTTATCTTCATCAAAGGGTTGGGAGGTCCGGGGAGCTCAAGTCCCTCACAGTTTTATTTGTGGACTTGACAGTTGACATGATAGTCTAGAATTTCATTTTCAACCAAGAATATGGGTTCTTACATTTCCTTACTGCTACCTCAGCATTTACTGCTACATCGAGAGAAAACTCATTTCATTTTTTCACCCACAGACGCATGTGGGTATTCGTCCGTTTATGCATTTGACAATTTGTACTCCCTCCCTTCCGCGAAATGTAGCTACTTTCTTTTGGACACGGTAATTTAGGTGGTGGGATTTAGTGGTTAAAGTGGTGTGGGTATTTGTGTTTAAAAAGTTTAATGAATTTTGACTTTGTTTATTTTTTCACTTTGACTTAATACTATTGTAATGATTTAATTAGAGAAAAATAGTCAAGTATGGTCTTGTTAGAATCGTCTAGGCGTCTAGTTTTAGAATATATATTTTATATAATTTTTATTTGTACTCATTTTAAAATATGAAGAATTAAAGAAATGCAATGAATTTTGGGTAGAAAACTAAAAGTGTATTGGGAGTTGTGCATAATAGTAAAAATAATTATTTTTAATGGGATTTGGAAACCATTAAGATTCTAATGATATTTATATTGATTTAATTTATCTAAAAATGGAAAGTGGCCAAATTTCGCGGGACACCACTAAAAGGAATACTACCCACATTTCGTGGAAGAGTATCTAAATTCAAATGGGGATTTAATCATTTCCTTTAACCAAGAAATGTCTTTTATGACCTCAAATGAAGCTTGAACATTATATAGGTTTTCATTGACATCCTTTGAAATTTTTTTAATATCCATTTTATTTTTTTTAAAATTAAAATGAGGCTTGAACATTATATAGGTTTTCATTGACATCCTTTTAATTTTTTTTTTTAAAAAGTATGGCTCTTATACTTTAATTCAGTCGACTAATTGTGGATGGTTAATTGTGGATTTTAATATCCATTTCTTTAATATATTTGAATAGTATATTTTTATATCCATTTAGTTGTTTAAGTTTTGGATCTAATCTATCGAATAGGACTTGAAATTGTCCAATTTTTTCGTAAAACACTAAATTTTATTAACTTAATGCATTTGAAAATCAATTCAATTACTCAATTTTTAGTTATACTAAAATAAATAATTTCTTCACTTATACAAACCCACATTCAATACAAATATGATTTCACAAAAACTCTAATTTCACACAACCACATTCAACACAAACAATGAAAAATCCTTCCAACACAAAGTCTTCAAAAAATGCATCCTAACAAATTCCAGATTCTAATGCCCAAACATAATAAACACTCCTTTCTTACCTAAACAATCCTTTCAACACAGCACATTGAATCACACACAACAAACCAATATCTTGACTTGAATCTAAAATTGTGAAATTGAATCCACATTCCAGAGATCACCAATCGAAAAATATACCAACAATAACAACATGCGAACAATCCAAAAAGCACTTGCTGTGAACTTGAATTTGAAACCAACAATCATGAAATTGTGAAATTGAAACCAACAATCGAAAGAAGAAGAATGTACCTAACTTTAAATCGAGGGCATTGGGAGATGACGGAGTTCGCAACTGTCACCGGAGACGCTGGCAGCCCGACGGCAAGGGAGACCGGAAGATGTCTTTTCAGGCAGTGAACACGACTGCGGTGCGGCGGTTGCTCGACGATGGCAGTGGAGGCAACGGCGGTCCGGTCGGTAGCGTCGACCCGGTTCAGCGCGGTCGGGAGGTCCGGTCGGGAACTCAGCTTTTTCTTGTAGTGAAACAGTCTTTTCAGCTATGAAGATTGTCAAATCCGAATTGCGGAATCGTATGGGTGATGAAATGTTAAATGATTCACTATTGTCTTATGTATGTAGAAAAAGAAATACTGGATGAAGTTGATGTAGATCAAGTTATGGAATTTTTCCAAGAAATGTCGATGCGCCGACGAGTGTTGTAATGAACATGATTATTGTTTTGTAATTTTTTGACCGGGTTTGCATACCCTGGTTCGAAATCCTGGAATCGCCACTTAGGACAACACATAAAATAACATATAAAAAGTACTACTCCATATAGTGTAAATCAATATTTTGTCCATATATCACCTTCCCAACAGACAAGGAAACAAATAATTGTCTGTTTAAAATGCATACGTTCTAATATATAAAAATCGCAGCACTTACCCTGAATTATAATAATAAATAAAAAACTGTCTAAAAAGGTACTAGACCATTACCAAAAACAAGTCACCAAGTAATTAAAGGCCTCCAGCATCCAAAATCCCATCCGTTGTATGTAGCCATGTAGGCATGAAACTAGGCGTGTACGCAAATGGAGCATTGTAATTAGGTGTGTAATTAGGCATTAAAATGTCACATCAGTATTTTGGATGATTAAGGTAAGGCGTGTACGCAAATGGAGCATTGTAATTAGGCATATATTGTAATTAAAGGCCTCCATTCTCGAGTCCTCTATTGCCTGAGGCAATTTGCCTCTTCATCTATGCTCCTCTAAATCTCCATTCCCGTCGGTAACCACCAATAATAACTCCTCGCACAAATGTATAGTATGAGTATGGTTGGATGTTAGCATATTGGGTAACATATAGCGGATTAGAAGAGCATATTCTCTCACAATTTTCTCTCCAAATCTGTTATCTGCTAGTGGATCCGCTTACTCCCAAACATCCCCTATGTCTACACTCAATAAAGCCATTTTCACAGATGTCTTGTTGACTTTTCACATTATTCATTGTTTAGTTTTGACTAAATTTTATTGGAAATATATATTTGGGAAAAAAAAATAGAAAGTATTAATTCGGTATAAAAAAATCAATAACGGATCCTTGTACTGATTTATTTAAATAATATAGAGTTGTTGGACCATTTCCAACGCTCTCCTTTCACGCCAGAAGAGAGGAGAAATCTTCAACGCCAGATCAGATTCTACATGCCATATACTCTACTCCAGTCTACAATTTTCCCTTTTTGTGAACAGTATTCCTCTATCATGCTATTCTTTTCTTTTCTTTTTTTATTAAAATAGTTTATGAAAAGTAATAATTATTTTTAAATTATTTTATTTATAAAATTAGTTAAATAGTATATTTATTTTTAAAATAATTTAATTAAGGAACCAGAGTGAAATATTCTCAAAGGAAAAAAATATAGTGGATGGTTGGAGAAGAATTGTAGAAAACTATACACTTAAACCATATCTTGGGTTCGAGGCTTATGTATGCAAAGAACTGCTTTGGAAGAGGCGCCCTTAATTGCTCATGCAGATCCTCGAGGGATTAGTCTCAGCTCCAATTTGGTTTGGGAATACCCGGTAATTCACAAAAAAAAAATGTGGGGTTGGGGACTTATCATAGTGGTCAATTCTCCCGACTTCCTACCAATATGTTGGGGTTCGATCCCCACCAGGCCCTCTATCATTCTCCTTTCTCCCTATATAATTTTTTTGGCATGGGCTATCACCGCCTCTTTCATAGCATGTATACACTGTTCAGCAAAAAAAAAAAAAAAATATGAGCATCAATAAAGGCGACTACTATATTATTTAGCTCAAAAAAGGATAAAAGTGTCTTTTTGGAGTTTGGTTTGGAGATGAGTTTTAGGTTTTGAATGCCACCCCTACTTGTTGCCTTTCCAAAAATATCTAATCTATAAATTTAGAAGGGGTTGAACCTGAAATCCAACCTTTTATTAAAAAAAACATCCAAGGTCTAGAGCATTCCTCCGTTATGGGGGCTTTCTGGGTGTTGCTGGCCTTTGTTTCCATCACACTATCCTTTATCTTCAAAACCATTCCCAAGAAAAACCTCCCACCAGGCCCAAAGCCATGGCCAATTATTGGTAACTTGAACCTCATTGGATCTTTACCTCATCAGTCCCTTCATTTATTGTCCCAAAAATACGGTGAAATAATGCACTTGAAGTTTGGCCAATTTCCAGTTGTGGTCGCATCAACACCCGACATGGCCAGATTGTTCTTAAAGACACATGACAGTGTCTTTGCCTCCAGGCCCCGGCTCAGCGTCGGTAAATATACTGCTTACAATCATTCGGACATGACTTGGTCGGCTTACGGCCCATACTGGCGACAAGCACGCAAAATTTACTTCACAGAGATGTTCAGTCCCAGAATGATGGAATCCGACTCTTTTCTACAAATTCTTGCGGAAGAGAGGCACGACTTTATTTCTCGCCTCCACGCCCTCTCTGGGAAGCCGGTGTTTCTTAAGGACCACCTGTCCCGTTTTGCTTTGGCAAGCATTAACAAGATGGTGTTGGGAGAAAAGTACTTCAGTGAGTCTGATGCCGAGAAGTCCATTGTTCGGTTATCAGAATTACGAGAGATGATGGATGAGTGGTATATTCTCAGAGGGGTGATCAATATCGGTGATTGGATCCCATGGCTCAATTTTCTGGATCTTCAGGGTTATGTCACGCGTATGAAGTCATTGCACAAGAATCTCGACAGGATATATGAATTCGTAATCAATGATCACGTAAATAAGAAGGAAGCCGCAGAAAACAACCCTAATGCCAGCAAGGATTTCGTGGACAAGCTGATGGAGCTAGCAGAGGATGGCAGTCTCGAAGTGAAACTCACAAGAGACAATTTGAAGGCATTAATAAAGGTACTACTGAATATCATTTTGTGTTAAACCAGGAACTACAAATGTTTTCTATGTTCTAATTTACAATATTTTCTTTGGTTGGACAAATAAAGAACCTAATAGTTGGAGGTGCGGACTCAGCACCAACTGCAGTCGAACGGATCGTCCATGAACTTATGAAGCATCCATCGGTATACGCCAAGGCTAAAGTTGAGCTGGATACGGTAATTGGCAGGGAGAAATGGGTAGAAGAAAAAGACATGTCGAAATTACCTTACCTGGAAGCCATTATCATGGAGACCTCGAGGTTGTATCCAATTGCTTCGTTTTTGCCCCCTCATTATTCAACAGCGGACTGCCAGGTCGCAGGTTACGATATACCCAAAGGAACAACAATTCTGATCAATACATGGAGCATCGGGAGGGACCCTAACACATGGGATGCACCTGAGGAGTTTTCCCCAGAGAGGTTTCTAGGGAAAGGAATTGACATGAAAGGGGGTCATTTCGAGCTATTGCCATTTGGTTCTGGGCGGCGGCTGTGTCCCGGGCTCAGTCTAGGAATGAAGTTTGTCCAGATAATGCTGGCGAATTTGCTGCAAGGATTTGAGTTGAAGTTGGAGGATGGAATGAAGCAGGAAGTCGTCTATCCAAGACAAGCCCTGCACATCGTCATGGAACCCACTCTTCCACCACACCTTTATTGATTGACTTTGAATGTTGAAGTGATATTTAGGATCAAAATAATACTACGCATCTATCTACTTTTAGTAATATAAATAAAATGTCTCATTTGGAGATTTGGCCTAGTAGTCAAGTCCCGACTTCCAACCTATTTGTTGGGGGTTCGAATCCCCACTCGGCCGCATATCCCTCCCATTTGCACTTTATAATTTGTGTGGCACGGGCACCCACCACCCATTTCCTAGGCTATACGCTGTTCAGCAAAAAATCAAACTCTTTATACAGGTGAACTAGAGCATCTGGAATAAATTTATATTTAAGGAATGTTTCAATGAATTTGTGATATGGCCGGAATGCAGTTTTCATTAGGAGATTCATTCGCTTCTCGTAAATGGGAAATGAACTTTCCTTCGATAATCGAAATTAAAGTTATCCATCCTCCTCAGTTTCCATGTACAGAGATATATGTTCAGCATTTATCCATTTCTTCGCAATAGGAAAAGAATTAGAAATACATAGCAGCGGCCGAGGAGCAAAAACAAAAATGGAAGCAAGAACAGACTCCGTCTTTATTATGCTCCAAATAATCCCTATTTAGTATGTTGTGGGTTGTTGCTGTTAAGATATGCAGATTGAGGAGATCAGCGTAGATATGATTATTCCTTCCATATCTCTATATATAGAGGTAGCTAGAGAGAATGAAAGAAGAGAGATGAAATACAGTCTGTCTCACCACTGCTTTCTTATATGCTTTCACTGTTCCTGTTGCTGTGTTCATACAACACAGTAGGTGTCCTCCTGTAGAACCACCAATACACAGGTGAAAGTTCTTTAGCCCAATGCCACTTGGCATGCCTCGACACAACCCTAATCCATTTCTGTGTTTCATATTTCCAATTTGTACAACAGTTCTCTTCTTGCTCCTTGCTTCTCTCCCCGCTTATCTGCAGTATCGACCCGTCCTCAACCTCCACCTTGACTTCCTCTTTCTTCAAGCCAGGAACATTCACCAAGAACACGTGGGCGTCTCTTTCCAGTCGATGCAAGCATTCGCAATGGCGGTGGTCTCTCTGGCAGAGGATGGGCCGTTTGCCAGAGAAGCTTGGAATCAACGCCAAAGAAGCTTGGAATCAACGCCATTATTAATATGAGAATAAACTAATTAAATTAAAGAGATTGCGATGTTTGGGAGTATAGATGGGAATTTCGGTGGTTGTTGTAAACATTGTATTGATTGTTTGCTGTAAATGTGGAAGAAGTTGAGGATGATTTATAAGGCTACGTAGATAATTATGGCAATTTCGAGCGAATTCTGGGATAAATTTTAGTGGTGGTTATATATTCTGGCAAGTTCGTGCAAATTCCGGAAGGTGCCGTTTTTGGGTGCAGTTGCAGTTAGAGTTCTAGAAGACACACGTGGATTCCGGGTCCCTGTCGTGTTGGACTTCAAGTTTTGGATTAATTAGCCAATCGCATATGAAGCCCAATTAAAACTTTCCTGGGCGCCCACTGCATATTATTATCATGGCCGAGTATGAAAATATACTCATTTGTGCTTGTTCATTTTAAAACGAAAAATAGAATATTCTCCTTTTCTTTTCTTTTTTTGGAAGAAGGGTTGGCCGAAGCCATTTATTGGAGGACTAGTCTCGGATGGTATAACATACCCTTTTTTGTTTGTCGCTTCCAACATACCCAGCGCGTGAAGGTAGTCCTATTCTTTTCTTTTTTCTTTTTTGTCAAATAAATAAGAAAGATAATTATTTTAAGATTGATGAATTAAGGGGATCCTTTACTGTTTGTCGCTTCCAACATACCCTACGCGTGAAGGTAATGCGGCGGCCTATTATCTTGCGAAGAGAGGTGTTGAAGATGAGCAGTTCTTTACGATTTGGGACTATCCTCCTTATGCTCTTAAACCTATTCATAAGGCTGAAGGGACGGACACTTGGTTTTTAAGAGCTCGTTGAGTCTAGTTTTTTATGTTCATGTTTCTTTGATTTTATTTTCCTTTTTACGTGTTTCCTTCTTTAACCTATATTGGTTGTTCCCAAAAATGTATTAGAAATTCATGGATGGGAGGTTAATACCTAGAATCAATTGGTGATAGGTAGAGTGGTTTATGTCCATATAAACTGGGGATAACTCAACATATAATTAATGTGGGAATTTAACAAAAAGAAAAGAAAAAGAAAAAATGCCGTTAACGGCACTACAGTTTTTAAAATGTTAAATATGTTGCTTCGGCAAAAAAAATTTGTTAAATATGTTCATTAAGTTCTATGTCTAATAATGTAACGATTGTTAATAAAATGACAAGAAAACTATAAATTATCTAATTATATATAAGTTCTGTTTCATTTCTGCACACAATCCCATTCATTTTTTTAACTGTTAATATCTCAAAATATGTAAATAAAAAATTATGTAAATTATATATTCTGAAAATACATGATTATACGATTCTAACAAGACCCAACTCGACTATTTTTTTTTATCAAATATATAATTATAATAAAATTGAGTTAAAGTTAAACCATGAACAATGCTAAAAAGTCAATCAGGACAAGTACGGTGGGACGGAGGGAGTAATTTTTTTTTGGAGAAAATCAAAACTAAATAAATTTAAATGATCTATTTTATATACTCCCCCCGTCCCACTATAATGTTTCCATTTCATTTCTGCACACAATCCAATGCACTTTTTAAATTGTTATTATCTCAAAATATATACAAATAGAAATTATGTAAAATATATATTCTAAAACTATACGATTAGACGAATCTAACAAGACCGAACTCGACTATTTTTTTCAAATATATAATTACAATAATATCGAGTCAAAGTTGAACTATGAACAGTGTCAAAAAGTCAAATGAGAATATTATTGTGGGACGGAGGGAGTAATATTTATTTTTACAAGTCTAAAGATATTATTATCAACTAAAAAAACCGAGGATGATATTTTTTATTTTATTTTTTGCGTAGTCGAAGCTCGAGAAACCGAGGAGAGACACTTGAGAATAGGGTTATGGAAATAGGACTTTGATGCCCAATGTAACACCCCCGCCCACTATGGAGCCGGAGGTGTCTTCGAGCTTCTTTCGGGATTGAAGTCTGGTCCCACAGGTCAACATAACTCTTTCCAGTGCGCTTTGGCCTCACTCGTGCACACCCTGGAGACTTCCAGGAGGTCACCCATCCTTAAGACTACTCCACAACAAGCATGTTTAACTGTGGAGTTCTTATGTGATGGTCACCAGAAAAGAAAGATGCAACTTGTTGACATGAGTAGATTTTTCAATTCTTTTAAACTATTCTTCCATACACTTTCTCGGGTATTACAATGTGAATATGAAAAAGTTGTAGATGGAAATTATGAAAAAAAAAAATCTAACACCTACGCACGACTTTATAAAATTTACACATCATTTAGCACCAGCCAAAGCCAAATAAATTGGCCGTACCATAACTTTATTGCGAATTGTGACCCATATTCCGGATGGTGTGGACATTCTAGAAGGCGTGGATATGAGCATGTGGCACAAAATAACTCAAGTAAATTAAACAAAAGAAAAATGGTTGAGGGAACTATGATACTGCGTGCCGATTGTGACCTTTGGCGACGGAAAAAAAAAAAGATATAAATAAAATAAAAATTAGTGTTCAATGACTCAAATATCAGCCACAAAAGAGGCAACAAACACGTGGTGGCTTTAAAATCCATTCTACTCTACCGACATGGATGAAACTGGTTCATCTAATTTACCACGATTTCACAACTGTATTATATTCCAGCGGCTTATTTATAAACAAAACTATTATCCACTGAAAATAAGGGATAATTTTGGAGTAGGAAGTATGTTTTTTAGCTTAACAATTTATATGTATGTTGATTGTTCTAAATGTGCGAAATAAAATTTGTAGCAAATTAGAAAATAATTTATTGATACCATCGGGCTTATTGGACAATAAAGGGTTATTTCTCTCGAAACAGAAGTTTGGTATACAAATACTCAAATTCAACATATTTGCTTAAACTGTTAGAACCCGATACTATTTAGGAGAACTGCATTTGATTATAAAAATACTTAGCATAGTAACTAATCGATCTTTATAATATAACAAACTACAATTAATATCGGGTCCATTTTTGTATTTGTATTAATTGGGTTTCCAGACACATTTTCCGACATATAAATGTCAATGTTTAAATAAAAAAGTCAATTTAATTTGGGAAAGCCAAATTCAGCCCGCATCATCGGACAATATGGTGCATATAATTAGGGTGGAAAAAATTATCGAAAACTCGGTATGCCGTGCTTACTATATCGAAAATTATCAAAAAATATCGAAATTTTATACCGAAATTTCGATATGCCAAAATTTAGGTATTCCGAAAGAAACAGTACGGTAACAGTATGGGCATACGAGATTTTCGGCATTTCGGTATACCGTAAAGCTGAAATATTAATATCAATATTATTATTAAATTTACTACTTATTATTTATGGTTGTATTAAGACATCTGGAACTTTGAAGGACCAATCTATATAATTTTTCGGTATACCCGTGATTGGAATATGTTCCCGATATTGATTTTTTCCGGTATAGTTTGATATGGCGATTTGTAACAGCATGTAATGCATTGTTCGATATGTAAAATTTATGTATTTTTCGGTATTTTCGTTATTTTTCGGTACGGTAAGGGTATATATTATAGGAAACTGAAATTTTCTGTAAAACCCTTGGTTTTGGTCACCCAGGCCGGAACGCTACCGCCACACCTTTCTAAATAAGACACGATCAAATCGAGCTCATTTAAAAAGATGCTAAGGCTTTAAGTTGTACCAATACTTTAAAATATTTAAAAACCATTAAATAGATGCCCGAATTTAAAATGAAATCCAACGTCTAACATGCATAGAGTAAAGTAGTGCGGAAGCAAAACGCGACCAAAACACGCGAGCAAAACCATAGTCCAAAATTTGAAAGTTCAGTGCAAAAATTAAATAAAATGAAGTGCGACGAGTCTTCATAAGAAATAATCCCATCCCTGCCTTCGTGGCACTGAAAATCAGAATCTATTGTTTCCCTCCTCTTCAACACTTGAGTTACGTGCCTACTCTGATTGGGTTGGTGATCCCATGGACCGTAAGTATAAAAATAAAAATAGATATGAATATGTTCGAGAAAAGTATATATATAACCTATGAGATACCTATGAAGTACATATATAGTAGATTTAATCAAAGTTATTCGTTGCTGGAATTTATTAATCATAACGGCCTCTCATCTCATGTTTCACAGGAAAGAATTTTCAACACACATATATATTCTCATATCTCACACAATAATTGACCTCTTATCCCAATCAAACTTCTTTTCACCCTCAAAATACAAACCATCTTCCCTTATCCTCCAATGGCAAATTTGATCCGTGCAATGATCCGCTAATTTATAAGTAAATACATCACACACTTTCTGAAACTGTCCCCAATAAAAATGGCAAAAGAACAGCGTTGTGGCGAAGAAATTCTGACAAAATTTCCAACTAAAGATTTGATGAACTGGAAGTGTGCGAGTCCCTAAATCATCGTCTTTAGATTGACAGCGAAGAATGAGTTCGGCTGAGTTAGGAGGGAGAAAATTCTTTATTGCAACATTAAATTTATCACGAGCGGGGCAGAATATATTTGGTGGAGGTGCTGGATGCGAATATACATTCATGGTATAGAGGAGGAACAATAAGATGAGGGCTTTCATATTGTTTCACAATTTTTTCTTTTTTTTTTTTTTGGTTGTAATGTGGTTAGCTTGTGTAATAAGATCTTATTTAAAGGAATATTGCAGTCTGTGATGGTTAGAGATAATAATGGTTTTGCATTAAAAATAAATAAATAAATGAATTAAAAGATTTTGATTCTGCCTTAAATGGGAAATAAACTGAAACTTCAACGTTTCTGTATATTCCTCCTCCTCTTTAATTTGATTTCCTGTATACTTTGTCGGGAATAAATATAAAACATGTTTTGTTGTAAATTGTAATCAGTGGCGGAAGCAGTATATAACCTGGGGTCAGCTCACCCCTCCGAAATTTAAAAATATGTTTTTTTTTATTTTTATATTTCTAATGTAAAAATAATATTAGTAATATATAAACCCCAATTTTAATAAATAAGTCATTTTTCCACAATTTTTTTTTTCATTCTTTCTCTAATTCCAGACCTTTTTCCCTCTTAATAATTAACTTCATCTGGAAATGGGGATTTGACCCAGTGATCATGTCATCTGACTTTCAACCTTATGGTTGGGTTAGATTCTCACCCGGCCTCATATCTCTCCCCTTTATTCCCCTTTGTAATTTGTATAGTTTGAGCTCCCACGCATTTGTCGACATATGAGTGTCAATGTTTCAAAAAAAAAACTTCAGCTTAATTATCGCACCCAACAGTAACAAAACATATTACATGGGACGGATGAAGAATTAACTAAATTTTTTACCATCCTTGGATCGAATTTTCTAATTCCGCCACTGGTTGTAATACACTAATGCATGCATCTACCATAAGACGGGAGTGCTTCTACACTTGAAGAAGTGAATTTGATTTTGACTTGCTAGATGACTAATGCATGCATGCACCTTAGTATGTCTTGGGGGACTAAGGAAATGATGTAGATTAAATTGTCACTCCTCTTACCACGCATCAACAGTTCATTAGTCATCAATGCAGTGTTGAATGTAAAGGAAATCCCCTTAGTCTATAAATACCTGTAATACTTTTATTTACAATACATATGAAAATAATACGAGTTCATTTCCTCTACTAGTCTACTGCTCGAGTTTATTATTACACATAGTCCTCTTCATTTCTAGTCTATACAGATACGATACGGTCCATATATATACAGTTATTAAAAAAATATATACAACATTTGTAACTTTGTTATTTAAGCAACTTAGTACATAAAAAAAATAAATAAATAAAAATAGTCCATAAAATATTTGGAAAAACCAATTAGTCCTGTAAATATGGAATCTTGTTCAAATTAGTCATTTAGTTCAAAATGACCCTTAAAAAAGTTTGACTTCTTATATCTCAACCTCAAAACTTTAAATTCTTCATTAAGAACTATAATTTGTTCTATTTATTATTTTAATATTTTAAATTATGTTCTATATTAAATAGTAGTATAATAAATTATAAAAATAATAAATTATAAAAATTACCATTTTAGCCAAAATTGCATATTTACAGTACCAATTGAGTTATTCAAATACTTTATGGACTACATTGGTGAAAGAGCAAAGTTACGGGAGCTTTTTTGTATTCATTCCTAGTTTTTATAGATAATAACCTTGAACTGTAATTAAAAGGAAAAAGATGCTTCATATTGTAATTATAGATACACCTCTATCTCTACACTGAAAGGAATTAAAACACAAAGCGATGACGAATTTATTGCATGCATTTGTAATCACCTAGCATGTTAAATAATACTCCGTCTTGAACCATTTTTGACGGACCCACAATCAGTCCACCATCAATCATACATCCTCCGTCTTGAAATATTTTTTTTGGACCCATATATAACGCAGTTCAATGCAAATTTTAAATCATTAATAACTCAAGTTTGGTACAAGTAAAAATTCTAAAAGTTCGATATTTAAAAACGATACGATGAGACGAATCTAACAAGTTCTCACTTGACTATATTTTAACTTGTATAACTATGATAAAAGTTTAAGTGAAAGTATGTGTGCGAATAGTAGAAGATTACCAAACGTAAAATAAAAAAATAAAAATAACATGATGAAGTATATTAAAATCATCATTTCGAAAGGTTTTTATTGCTATGCTTCAACTTGACTATATTTTAACTTGCATTTCTATTTTACGAGGAACACAACAGATGGAGACCCTGAACTTTAATCCATATCCGTTTATGTTTGAGATGAATGAATAATGATTTATAGTTATTCCAAGAAAGAGGACAATTGTACTCAAATTTAAGAAATAACAATCCTATTAGTCCCCTAAGTATGCTTAATTACTAATTTTGTTCTTTAATTTTGTTAATTACTGAAATAGTCCTCCAAATATTGTAATTTAACCAATTTCATCATTTGACCCCCTAATTAGCCTAATTAGATTATTAGGAAAGTAATTAAGGATGAATAATTACTCTATTAGTCCAGTAAGTATCCTCAATTACTAATTAATCCTTTATATTTCTTAATAATCAATTTAGTCCCATAACTTTTGCAATATTAGCGAATTTGGTCATTTTCTCATAAATTGGCCCCAAGACATTTGTTTTATTACATTTAGATTCCATTAATTTAATTCTTTTTTTTAATTAGTCTTTTTTTTACATTGATTGGTAAATGATCCAACATTCTTGTCGTCGATAATTTTTACTTAGATCATAAAATTATTTTCTTTGTATTTTAAAATTTTTAAATTTTTATTCTTGTTACATTTTTTTAAGCTTTTATTTTATTTCTTATTTAATATAGGTTGATTTCGTTATTCAGATTTTCTATTTATTTTCTCTTTTTGAATTTTAAAAATATATATTCTTGGAACATTATTTTAGGAGAGTTGTGAATATGTTCATTGTCCCTCTGATGTTGAAACAACCCTTTAACAACGAGTGTCTTGCAACTTGAAAAGACAGAAGGACAGTGACGTGTCCACTACCTCTAACAGATTTTTAAGGGTTTTAGAAGGCTCTAGAATCCGTATAGATACTTGTTTTTATCCTCTATTCCATTGTACAAAATTGTGGCAGAAAACGGAGCTTTGACAGCATATATCCTTTGTGGTTCTAGAGGTTAAATTAAGAAGGCAGGGCACCATCAATCTCCCATTTTGATGTTGGCGGAAGCTTTAAACAACAGTATGCTGGTTATCTTTCTTGTTGTTTGAGTCTATATTATTTTTGGAAACTCATTCTTGCGTTTATGGTTTTATAAGTTTTATTCAGTGTAAACACAAGATAGACCATAAATGTTTTTTGCTTTTATTTTGAGCTTGATGATAGAGACGAAGTAGATAGGAACCACAAACACCATTTCCATACCTTCTAGTAAATTGTATTGTTCGGCAATTGTTTAGACAAGTCAGGAGCTAGCAGTTGTTCTCTAAGTCAAAGGGAGTGATTAGAGAGTTGTTTAGTGAATAGGGAATTTGGGAAATGGGTTTATAGGCATTGCAACATATTTTTTGGTGTTCTAGTGAAAGCCAGGCTTGGTGCCCCAAGATACACATCGGATTGATCAAACTGGGTGAACAAACTCTTGGTGTTCATTGTTTAAATTCCACACTTTGTTCTGAGTATGTCTTCTATTTGTTGAATGCAGATATAGGGTTTTCCTATTAAGTTGGGCCTGTCAATGGGTATCAAAGCAGGGGCTCTAAATGTTTACTTGATCTTGATCCAAAATGAGTCGAGAGGGTGCTCTCGAGGCCTCCACTATTTGATGGCACAAATGAAGACTCGAATGAGGATATTCATTATGTCTGTCAGCAGGATGCATGAACCGCTATTGAGATACCCCTAGGCACTACCTACTAAGGAGACTTACACACACGCCACAGTACTACTACTGCTGTTACTACTCACATCCTGATGTTGTAACAAGGGAACATCCTGATGTTGCACATCCTCCCGGGCATGTTTGCAAGCTTCACAAAGCTCTTTATGTCTCAAACAAGCACACCTGTGCTTGGTTTAAGAAGTTCTATATTGTGCTTCATATCTAGTCATCATAATTTAGTTTTGTTTGTCAAATATACCCATGCAGGTCGTATTGTTCTCTCTTTGTATATTGATGATATGATTATTACTGGGGATGAATTTGATGGCATTTAAAAGTTGAATGGTGAGTTACTAATTTTTTTGCCATCAAAGATATGGGCGAATTATGTTATTTTCGGGGTATTGAGGTGGCTTCTTTGTAACACCCCGAAATACATCCTCATAAGGTTTCAGAATGTTACCGCCACACTTGTCAATCAGGCTCGCCCTTTGGCTAACTTAACTGACAAGTGCTACGGCTAAATATAAATTTTTGTAGTATGAACTTTAAAAATAATTGCCAATTTTATAAAATATAGACATAAGAAAATTTAAAGTACTTAATACCAGAGTCATTGTTCTTTCTCACGCGGAAGCATAAACTAAAGGCAATATATAGGACATTAATATTTAAAAGTACGTGGTTCCTTAAAGCAACAATCTTTTTGATGAAAGGTATTCCCATCCCCAAATGCTCATGTCATGAGATGCAGTTCACATGTCAGCTCCAATATTTGTAAAAAGATAACACAACAACTTTTTATCAGTACCATGGTACTGAGTAAGTCAACCCGCTCCACTTTAAGAAGTGGGTTTTAAAATAATGGTTGACACTCATAAAAAAAAATAATAATAATAATTTTCACTTTTTCTTTTAAAATGATCACACACATTACCTTTAACAAAATAAATAACTTTCATTATTACCATTGTAGCAACTATGCACAAGAGGACACCATTTTCCATATATCATATCATATCATATCATATCGATCATAAGTCATGACCAGCATGCAGCGGACTCATATACAGACACACTCCGGAGCCGCGGGTAACCTATCACGGATACACCCAAGAGTATAGACTCATACATGCAACAACGCCGTTTTGGCACAATTTATCAACAATCCGTCTTGGCATATTTAGAGGGGGAGGCCCCGCAAGACACATCCCTAGTGCATTAGCCCTCTATCAAGTATGACATCTTACTCAAGTCAATAGTGCACAATGGATTTAAAAGAGTTTTTCACAATTTTCCACATAATATCCTCTTTAAAAAGTTTTCAACAATTTTACGGGAGTAACCTCATAACAAGGGCATTCAATAATGCCAAATATCATTTAATCATTTAACTCCCATATCAATATCTCATAGATATGAAAATATCATTTCATGGATCTCAAAATCCAACAATTTCTCATTTGGACCAAAAATCAAGTCCAATGTCGCAGTTTACGCCAAGTTAGTTTAAAAATTCATATGAAAAGCGATTGCTATGAAATTTAAACTGTAGATACTCAACACATAGTTGAACAAGTTTTATGTTTTACACTTTTCAAAATAAGTTATGGAAAGAGTTCAAAAATATAGTTCTTTAAAGAACATGTATTCTGCCAGAAATTCAATAGTGACTCTATAATTTTCAACATGTTTTAAAAATAGTAATTCGCGATCAAAAATTCTAAAATTTTACCACATAGATAAATATTTTTCATGAAGAAACCATTTGGCTTTGAGATACTTAAGACCTAAAAAAATGCGGATTTCAGAAAACACTATCATTTCTCAGATTTCAGCAAAAAGAGATTTCGACCTTTCGATAAAACGGATCCCATAACTTTTTGATACGAGTTCTAAAAATCATAAAATTTTCCAGAATTATACTCAACTCAATAAGGTACAAGTTTTATGAAGGAACCTTTGAGGGTTAATGAACCAAAATAGTTTAGAAAGATGGATCTTTACGTAAACGAAAAACGGAGAGATTTTGGTATAATGAGGGAATTCAAATTTTGTACTCTTAAAACATTGATGGGGATCTCCAAACTTAAAGTAGAGAGTGTTAACTTACTGAATTGATGTATAAGAGCAAGGAGATTCAAAGATAATGGCCGTTATAACACAAGATTCGCACCACAAATTACGGGTTTCGCTGAAATTTGACAAATAGAGGGAAATCAATTTATAGTATAAAAATAAAAGATTTAGATCTCTAAGATACAAGTTTACAAGGAGGATATCTTACTAACCAACTGTTGAGAAGAGTTAAAACTCTAAGAATGATGAAGGTTGCCAAGCCTAAGACTCCACAATCCTTAAGATATGCTCACTATGTGGGAGAACTTTGAAGAATAGAATGGGTAGTGAATTTGGCTGATGAGATGGATGAAATTGATGTGTTTGAAGGCTAGAAACTCCCTCTATTTATAGGCTAAGATTTGAACAATTGAACATGACACATTGTGAGAGTGATTACAACCTCACCAATCATCCAATTAAGTGTGTCTTGAGCAATAATGGTTAGAGTATTTGTATCCACACATTTGGTCCTTATAGCCTAACAAAGAGGCTATTAATTTGGGAGGCTATTAATTTTGTCCATCATGTTGTCTATTAACATAATGGTTTGCCTATTATGGAGGCTATTAATCTTGGTGGGTTCAAGAGATAATTGATCACCTTTCTTTGCTAGCCATTCATCCAAGACACTTGTTAATCATGTTGATTTTTCATCTATTTGTTTAGGAAGAAAATTTCTTGCAATTGCTTTTAACCTTATATTTGTGTAAGTAGTGTATCATGAAAATGATTGAAGTATTAGCTTGTCTAGAAAAATCATTATTCTTGCCATTATTTAGTGGCATGCATTTATACTCAATGAGTTGGATATGATAATATAATATTTATTTATTTATTTCAAGTGTTGTATTTATATTAATGTGCTTTCAAAAAGATAATATAATATACATGCATGGTTTTATTTTATTCATAACAATACTCAAACCACAAAGTCTTCATGTCATCATCAAATAAAAATTATAATCTATGAATATATTTTCTTATATATAAAAGTTAATTCTCATAGATTCACATAAAAACTCATACTTTTATTTTTATAAAAATTTATTCCATAATGAATATCAAAATACTTAAAATATTCACATACTATCCTCATAATAATTTTCAAGACCAATGTGTATATATATAAAAACTTATATATATAATTTAAACAATAGATTAAAAAAAATTCCATAAACTATATAATACTATTACCCTTGATATTGAAATTCATATTTCTTTTGGAAAAGACAAATTTACATATATAATTTTACAAGTGTTGTTTTGTAGAAAAAATCAATATACTAATTCTTTAAGCAAGTGTTTAAATATTTAATAAAAGTCTACTTAATGAATTAAAATTATTTTGGGTAATTTCTATGGTATTACAATCCACCCTCCTTAAGAATCAACTTCGTCCTCGAAGTTTTAATAATGAAAACTACTGTGGCAATCTAATATGCGGAATACAAGATAAAAGTTAATGAAAAAAGTTTTAGGAGATTTTGAACATACCCTATCAAGATTGTGTCGGGTGGTTACATTCTTCCCCAAAGGGCTATCTTTTATTTCAGTCTAAGTATATCTCTGATCTATTTGAGTTGCTCGTCTTGCTGATAACAAGATTATTGATGCTACTATTGAACCAAATGTTCCCTATTCTCCATCAGATGGAACTCATCCTAATCCTAATTTGTATTTGACAATTGTCGGCAGTTTGGTTTATCTCATTGTTACGCATCCAGACATTGCATATGTTATTTATGTGGTCATCCAGTTACAAGTAACTCCTTCTACTTGTGTTCATTGGGCTGTTCTTCTTATTCTCAGGTGCCTTCGTGGCACTCGAAATCAGAGTCTATTGTTTCCCTCCTCTTCATCACTTGAGTTACTTGCCTACTCTAATGCTGATTGGATTGGGCTAGTGGTCCCAAGGACCGTAAATGGAAAAATTTAAAAAGAACAGAGGAAGTATAAAAATAAAAATAGAAATGAATCTGCTCTAGAAAAAGTATATATGTGTGACTAATATGATACCTATGAAATACGTATATAGTAGATTTAATGTAAGGTATCCATTGCTGGACTTATTAATAATAACAGCTTCTCATCTCATGTTTTACAGGAAAGAAACTTCAATACTATATATCCGGAAAAAAAACCCATATCGTCCAATAACTTTCAATTTTCAAAACAGTCCCACAAATATCGAATTAGACGAATCCGTCCCATAACTACCATAATCATAGCCGAACCCGTCCATGAACCCGGTTTTTTTGCTAATCATCGCCGAACCCATCCCCATAACTACCCTAATTATCGCCGAACCCGTCCATGAACCGATTTTTTCACTAATCATCGCCGAACCTGTCCCATAACTAGCCTAATGGAGGGATGGGTTCGGCGATGATTAGGGTAGTTATGGGACGAATTCGTCTTATTCGATATTTGTGGGACTCTTTTGGAAATTGAAAAAATTATGAGACTAAATGGGTTTTTTTTCCTATATATCCTCAGTCCTCATCATCTCACCCAATAATTGCCTTCTTATCCCAATCAAACTTCCTATCACCCTCAAAATATAAACCATCTTCCCTTATACTCCAATGGCAAACTTGATGGTTGCAATTATCCGCTATTTTATAAGTAAATACATCAAACACTTTCTCAAACTGTCCCCAATAAAAATGGCAAAAGAACAACGTTGTGGCGAAGAAATTCTGACAAAATTTCCAACTAAAGATTTGATGAACTGGAAGTGTGTGCGTCCCTAAATCATCGTCTTTAGATTGACAACGAAGAACGAGTTCAGCTGAGTCAGGAGGGAGAACATTCTTTATTTCAACACGAAATTTATCGAGAGCGGGGCAAAATTTATCTGGTGTAGGTGCTGGATGGGAATATGCATTCATGGTATAGAGGAGAAACAATAAGACGAGGACTTTCATTTTATTGCAGGATTGATTGTTTCTTTTGTTATTTTAGTATGGTTAGCTTGTGCAATAGGGTCTTATTTATAGGAAAATTTCACTCCATAGTAACAGTTTATATGATGGTTAGGGATTATGGTTATGCCTTTAAAGCAAAATGAATCGAAAGTTCATGATTATAATTTCTAATGGGGAATCAATTAAAATTTCCAACGTTCTTTGTAGATTTCTTTTTTTTTTTTTTTTTCTAAGAAATAAAGTGGAACTTCAGAGCACGCTTCATATACTCCTCTTTGATTTATAATCCTATTTGAAAGGATACATAATCACATTTTTAATTTAATTAAAAGAAAAAGAAATTGCCCCATATTATAATAGATACATCTATTTAATCTCAACATTAAAAGAAAAATTCGGAAGCTGGTAAGGCTTACCGACTCACTTTTGATAATCTAATATAAATATTATTGAACGAAAGGAAAAGTGTTTTTACAATAGTAGGAAAAGAAATATAGTATACACAAGAGAATTGGGATCTTGAAAGATATGACACAAATATAATCCAATGTCATATAATCTAATACAATATAAATAATCTAATGTAATAATATCATTTCTTAATATCCCCCGCAAACTCATGATGATGCAATGAGAAGCATTGAGAGCTTGTCAGACAAAAAACGGAACCAGGATGTTGGGTGCACCTTTATAAACAAATCTGCAATATGGAGAGAAGGGACAAAAGGCAATGCTATGGTGTCATTCTGGAGGTGACGCTGGGTGATGTGACAATTCATATCAATGTAATCAAAATACAACGGTGTAGCTGAAAGGAAACACAGTCACCTTGTTGAAACTACCTGTTCTATGTTGTTCTATGTTGTCCGCTGCCCGCTGGAGTCTTTTAGGGGGAATTCCACATCTACTTATGTCATTAATAGAATTCCACATCTCATAACTTAGGTTTGTGCCTATATAAGCGATTGTATCGATGTATCCCTGATTATTCCTATTTGTGTGTCATTGATTCTAGTTGTTATGTCCTTCGACCTCACATCGAGAGAAGTAAATATTCTCCTAAATCTGCCTTGTGTGTTTTCCTGGGTTATGGTGTTGGTCAGAAAGGTTATCGTTGTTTTGATCATGTTCGCCAAAAGCTACACGTGTCTCGTCATGTTTTATTTCTAGAACATATTTCATTCTTCTCTATCCCTGCTAGTGCACCCCCATGACTTTACACACTAATGATACTTCCACGACTTTAGTTTCCCTTCCATGCCTCCCCATCACCACCTGCCGTTGCGAATGCTCCTCCTCCCCATCTGTTTACTTGTATTCGTAAGTCTACTACACTCTCTGATTTTGATTACTCTTTATTCTGTTTCCTTTGTATCTTTTATCTCAGTCTAAGTATATATATGATCTGTTTGAGCATGCTCGTCTTTCTGATAACAAGATTGTTGATACTCCTATTGAAGCAGTTCGCTATTCTCCATCAAACAGAACATTATCATATCCTAGTTTGTATCATACGATTGTTGGCATTCAACCAATTTCTTACTGCTCCTACTTATGTTCATTGGGCTGGTGTTCTTCGTATTCTCAAGTACCTTTGTGGCACTCCATATCATAATCTAGAGTCTATCGTTTCCTTCCTCTTCATCACTTGTGTTACGTGCTGCTCTGATACCTTGATAATCGAAGAGAAATATTATTGAACCATAGGAAAAGTGTTTTACCATGATATGAAACCAAATATATATACAAGAGAATTAAGATTAGAAAGATATATGCCATAAATATAATCTAATATCATATAAGTATAATACAATCTAATTAATATCATACTCCCTCCGTCCAATTAAAAGTGGCCACTATTCCTTTTTGGGGTGTCCCATTAAAAGTGGCCACTTTCCCTTTTAAGTAAATTAGATTAACATAAACATGATTAAAAACCCCACAAAAATGACAATTGTACTTTCTGCACAAAGCCCCTATATATGTTTAACCATTAATATCTCAAAATGGGTATAAATAAAAATTATATAAAATATATATTCTAAAACTATACGATTAGACGATTCCAACAAGATCACACTTGACTATTTTTGTCTTTCTACATCATTACGATCACACTTGAGCTGCCCATGGAAAGTCAAAAAAAAAAAAGGGGAAAGAAATATGTAAAAAAAAAAAGAATAGAAAAAAAAAGAGGAATATCATATATTGAAAATGAAATGAAAAAGGGGAGGTACTGTTGTGTTAGTAACGGGTAGTTTATATCTAGTGAGCGTCAGGGTTTTGGAGTAATTATGCAGATGGGAATGGGGTCAATTGTCTGATTTGGTAGAATGACTGCTAGAGCGAGGTCAACGCTATTCGAATCCCAATTGTCTTACTTGGTTGGTCCATAACTCTTTGTGCCTGTTTTACAACCTTCCTTCCTTTTCCTTTTGGCACTTGTTTATACCTTCTTGCCGTCCTTTGCTTTTGTGAGGCATTGGTTTTGAGTACAATGCAGGTGAGATGTGATCTTGAAACAAGTTTATGGGGATGTCCTCTGATTCACCACCCCAATGAGGCGGATGCTCGTGAGATGTTGCGCACTTTGGAATGGTTATTGAGTTGGTAGCGAATTCCACAAATTGAAGGGTGCAGCGCATTGCCGACTTTTATAAATTGGTTCTGTTTTAATGTGAAGATGCAGCAGGTTCGAAATGGCCGAGTGAGTGGCCAGGTAGTCTGGTGTAATTGAGAAGGTATAGTAGCAGATTGGTACTTTAGATCCTTGATAGAGTGGTGTTTAATAGTCCAGTAAGTTTTAGTTGTTTCCCTTTGGGTTTGTTTCATTAAATGATCAGGGGATAGAGATGGAGTTTGAAAGAGCTGTAAAACTCACTGATGATGTCTGTAGTAGTTGTTGTTCCGATGAATAAAATATTTCATTATCCTCAAAAAAAAAAATTAAGTCAAAGTTAAATAATAAATATGGTTAAAAGTCAAATGTAACCATTATAAATTAGATGGATGAATCAGTCAAATTTACTCACACCACTTTAACTACTAAATCCCACTACCTAAATTCCTGTAATACCATAGAAATTACCCGAAATAATTGTAATTCACTAAACAGGCTTTTATTAAATATTTAATCACTTGCTTAAAGAATTAGTATATTGATTTTTCTACAAAACAATACTTGAAAATTTATATATGTAAATTTGTCTTTTCCAAAAGAAATATGAATTTCAATATCATGGGTAATAGAATTATATAGTTTATGGAATATTTTTTAAATCTATTGTTTAAATTATATATATAAGTTTTTATATATATACACATTGGTCTTGAAAATTATTATGAGGCTAGTATGTGAATATTTTAAGTACTTTGATATTCATTATGGAATAACTTTTTATAAAAATAAAAGTATGAGTTTTTATGTGAATCTATGAGAATTAACTTTTATATATAAGAAACTATATTCATAGATTATAATTTTTATTTGATGATGACATGAAGACTTTGTGGTTTGAGTATTGTTATGAATAAAATAAAACAATGCAAGTATATTATTATTATCTTTTTGAAAGCACATTAATATAAATACAATACTTGAAATAAATAAATAAATATTATATTATCATATCCAACTCATTGAGTATAAATGCATGCCACTAAATAATGGCAAGAATAATGATTTTTGTAGACAAGCTAATACTTCAATCATTTTCATGATACACTACTTACACAAATATAAGGCTAAAAGCAATTGCAAGAAATTTTCTTCCTAAACAAATAGATGAAAAATCTACATGATTAAGAAGTGTCTTGGATGAATGGCTAGCAAAGAAAGGTGATCAATTATCTCTTGAACCCACCAAGATTAATAGCCTCCATAATAGGCAAACCATTATGTTAATAGACAACATGATGGACAAAATTAATAGCCTCCCAAATTAATAGCCTCTTTGTTAGGCTATAAGGACCAAATGAGTGGATACAAATACTCCAACCATTATTGCTCAAGACACACTTAATTGGATGATTGGTGAGGTTGTAATCACTCTCACAATGTGTCATGTTGAATTGTTCAAATCTTAGCCTATAAATAGAGGGAGTTTCTAGCCTTCAAACACACCAATCTCATCCATCTCATTAGCCAAATTCACTACCCATTTTATTCTTCAAAGTTCTCCCACATAGTGAGCATATCTTAAGGATTGTGGAGTCTTGTAGGCTTGGCAACCTTCATCATTCTAAGAGTTATAACTCTTCTCAACACTTGGTTAGTAAGATATCATCCTTGAAACTTGTATCTTAGAGATCTAAATCTTTTATTTTTATACTATAAATTGATTTCCCTCTATTTGTCGAATTTCAGCGAAACCCGTAATTTGTGGTGCGAATCTTGTGTTATAACGGCCATTATCTTTGAATCTCCTTGCTCTTATACATCAATTCAGTAAGTTAACACTCTCTACTTCAAGTTTTGGAGATCCCAATCCATGTTTTAAGAGTACAAAATTAGAATTTTCCCATTATACCAAAATCTGTCAGTTTTTAGTTTACGTAAAGATCCATCTTTTTAAACTATTTTGGTTCATTATCCCTCAAAGGTTCCTTCATAAAACTTGTTCCTTATTGAGTTGAGTATCTTTTTGGAAATTTTTATAATTTTTAGAACTCATATGAAAAAGTTATGAGATCCGCTTTATCGAAAGGTCGAAATCTCTTTTGTTGAAATCTAAGAAATAATAGTGTTTCTGAAATCTTCATTTTTGAAGGTCTTAAGTGTTTCAAACCCAAATGGTTTATTCATAAAAAATATTTATCTATATGTTATCTATCTTGTGGTAAAATTTCAGAATTTTTGGTCGCGAATTACTATTTTTAAAACCTGTTGAAAATTATAGAGTCACCATTGAATTTCTGGCAGAATAAATGTTCTGTAAAGAACTCGATTTTTGAACTATTTGTATACCTTATTTTGGAAAGTGTAAAACATGAAACTTGTTCAACTATGTGTTGAGTATCTACAGTTTAAATTTCATAGTAATCGCCTTTCATATGAATTTTTAATCTGACTTGGCGTAAACTGCGACATTGGATTTGATTTTTGGTCCAAATGAGAAATTGTTGGATTTTGAGATCCATGAAATGATATTTATGAGATAATGATATGGGAGTTAAATATTGAAATGATATTTGGCATTATTGAATGCCTTGTTATGAGGTTACTCCCTTGAGATTGTTGAAAACTCTTTTAAAGAGGATATTATGTGGAAAATTGTGAAAACTCTTTTAAATCCATTGTGCACTATTAACTTGAGTAAGATGCCATACTTGATAGAGGGCTAATGCACTAGGGATGTGTCTTGCGGGGCCTCCCCCTCTAAATATGCCAAGACGGCATTGTTGATAAACTGTGCCAAAACGGCGTTGTTGCATGTATGAGTCTATACTCTTGGGTGTATCCGTGATGGGTTACCCAAGGCTCCGGAGTGTGTCTGTATATGAGTCCGCTGCATGCTGATCATGACTTATGATCGATATGATATGATATGATATATGGAAAATGGTGTCCTCTTGTGCATAGTTGCTACAATGGTAAGAATGAAAGTTATTTATTTTGTTAAAGGTAATGTGTGTGATCATTTTAAAAGAAAAAGTGAAAATTATTATTATTATTATTTTTTGAGTATCAACCACTATTTTAAAACCCACTTCTTAAAGTGGAGCGGGTTGACTTACTCAGTACCATTGTACTGATAAAAAGTTGTTGTGTTATCTTTTTACAGATATTGGAGCTGATATATGAACTGCATTTCATGACATGAGCATTTGAGGATGGGATTACCTTTCATCAAAAGATTGTTGCTTTAAGGAACCACGTACTTTTAAATATTAATGTCATATATATTACCTTTACTTTATGTTTCCGCGTGAGAAAGAACAATGACTCTGGTACTAAGTACTTTAAATTTTCTTATGTCTATATTTTATAAAATTGGCAATTATTTTTAAAGTTCATACTACAAAAATTTATATTTAGCCGTAGCACTTGTCAATTAAGTTAGCCAAAGGGCGAGCCTGACTGACAAGTGTGGCGGTAACATTCTGAAACCTTATGAGGATGACTTTCGGGGTGTTACAATTCCCGTGCCCAAAAGAAAGGGGCCACTTATATTGGGACGGAGGGAGTATTATCTTTATACTCCCTCCGTCACACACCTTACTTGTCTTGTTTGACTTTTTGGTACTGTTCATTGTTTAACTTTGACTCAATTTTATAGCAAGTATGTATTTGAAAAAAAATAGCCGAGTTGGGTCTTGTTAGAATCGTAAAATCATATAGTTTTAGAATATATATTTTTCATAATTTTTTGTTGTAAATATTTTGAGATATTAACGATTGAAAATGTTCTTTGGATTGTGTGCAGAAATAAAACAAAACATGTTAAATGGGACGGAGGGAGTAATATTATTTCCTAATAACTTGAACTCCGACATTATTATGATATTATCTGCTTTGAACATACACAGTTGTGTTTGACCTCTCAATTATCTTCAAGGAAATTCTTCATATGTAGGATTTGGGTCGTATTCCCAACCATTCTCCCCTCAAACTAAGGACCGCAGACCAAGCCTCCCCTTGAGCAATCATCTTGCACTGCCATTCCAATTTGTGGGGGATCACACCGCCTGACCATCATTATTGTTAGAAAGATGATCCCCTTGCTTATGTAAATATGGGTCACTCTACTGCCAATTAGTTTCGGGTTGAAACCTCTAAATATCATCTTTCTAACAATAATTATCAGCAATTATTTATACAAGATGATTTCCCCAAAAAAGTACAAAACATATGTACAGATCTAATTGCTAGGGCACAAATTAAAAGCGTGCCACACAAGCGGTGCAGTCCGCATAACCTTTTGTGTAAGGCAACGAAATTTTAATCATCCTCTTGTGGGATGAAAATTAAGGCAACACGCAACATATTCACGTGACAAAAACTTAATTAATTAGACTATATGAAATTTATTGTCAACTCGTAAGAATATACTATGTTCAAATAATACTCCATACAGATTCAAACCCACAAGGCCACAACCCAACCACCATCCATTAATATACACATAAATGATTGTTTCTAAAGGCTGCCTTCTGGCTCAGGGTGAGGGACACTCTCATTTGAAGGATCAAGCACAATTGTGGAGTGATGCTATTACTCAAGTTTTTCCCATAAGCCAACTAGTCTTCTAATTTTGGAAAATTTCCCAAATCATATCCCATAATTTTTAATTGTTCAAACTCATCCCCTAATATGCTTAACTATCACCAAAAACTTCTCAACCTCATTTAATTTCTAATTTCTGGAGTCCGACGTGGCAACTGGATTAGTAAGGTCAAACCCCTTTCACCTCACTAATCCACTTGTCACGTCGAAATATACGGTAATTAATGGTGTTGGGATGTTTTTGGCGACAATTAAGCAAATTAGTTAATGAATTTGAATAATTAAAAATTATAGGACTATTTAGGAAATCTAACAAAAGTAGGGGTCTATTTGAGTTTTTTCTTCCCAACTGACTATAAGACAACACATGGCTTCCATAGCTTGGGTAATTTAAAACAAAAAACAAAAAAACAAAATAAAAACAAAAAACAGAAAACAAAAACAAAAAAAAAAAAAAACAAAAAGAAAACAAAAAAATGATTGAAATTGCTTCCTCTTTTTTTTTTCTTGGTTACAAAATAAAAGAATTGTTTTAAGCATATATCTGCGAGGTCGAGGCACATACTTCCAAACTAATTTAGAGAGCTTAGTTGGAGGGTAAAAATGGAAGTTTATGGGTTAATTAATGCAATCGTTGATTATTGAAATTGAGCTGAAAGAAACGTCTATTTAGGAACGGATGTAGTACCTTCACACCGAAGTGCCGCATAGTTGCTTCCTTCCATCCCTCCACCGTTTTATTCAACAAAGCCTGATGTCATTTCTTGTGCCGTTGCCAGCAAAAAAAAATCAGAATGACGGCTACTAAGCAGAGAAAGGAACCTGACATCGAGCTTAGGGACAATGATTGCTAGAAATAAGATGGATATTGAGGTTCAAATCCAAAACCAATTAATAGTAGGTGGAGTGACCAACTCCATATAAACAGGGTGGCATCCCAACATATAAGCAATGTGGGACATTGTAATACCCCTCATCGAGATGATATTCATCTCGGAAACTAGGTAGCATCCCAACATATAACGATGTGGTACATTGTAACACCCCGAGATACCTAAATGGGTACACATGATTCTGATACCATGTTAGAATTAATAAGGTGAATATAAGGTTCCAACTAAAAACCAAATGATAGTAGGTGGAGTAACCCGAGTCCGAATAAACATAGTGGTATCCCAACATATGAATGATGTGGACATTGTAACAATGATTATTCATGTTTAAGAAAATAAATAAATTTTTTTGTTGCTGATGATGTGGTTAGGTTTGGCCATACGTAATGATTTGATCTTTTCTAAAATGCTTTATATGTTGGAAATGAAGTTTTTTTCGACAACGGTGGGAATGAAGCGATTGATTTTGGTGGTTGCACCTAGCGGCCAACTTTAGCATGAGTATGATATTGGTGAGTCGCTTTGGCCAAGCTGTATGCTTTTAGTTTTGGGTTTCTCCAGGTCTCATGCTAACGGAATGGATTTAGGTGAAGTATTATATTTAGAACCATCTTTATCTATTCTTCGGATGTAGTACTTAGGCTTTTTGGATTTTTCTACACAAAGGCATTAAAAATACCATATTTTTGTGTTTTTTAATACCATCTTTTTACTTGGATATTTCTGTCAAGTTCAACTACATTCTTATTTAAATAAGACTGGAATGCAATCAAATGCCTATATTGAGACACGAAAATGGATTGAAAATAATGGTCAATTTTGGCTATTATCAATCACTACCTGCCGTTGCAGATGCTCCTCCTCTCCGTCGGTCTACTCATATTCGTAAGTCTACTAGATTCCCCGATTTCGATTACTCTTCATAATATGCTTTCTTTGTCTCTTTTCTTGTGTCTATTGATACTCTAAGTCTGTGTCCTATATATAGCAAGACTATTTGTGACCCTCTTTGGCAGGCTACTATGGCTGAGGAACTTACTACTTTGTATCACATTCGTACGTGGGATCTACCTTAAAATAGCAGTTTCATCGATTTAAATGGTGTCCCGTGGCACCTCTAACTAATGAATAGATCCGCCCCTGCCTGGGATTTGGTTCCTCCCTTGTCAGCTGGGAATTGTACTGTTGGCTGTCGTTGGGTCTATAAAATTAAGACTAAATCTGATGTATCTGTAGAGCGTTATGAGGATTTCCTGGTTGCCAGGGGGTTTTCACTCGAGTATGGTCTTGATTACAAGGAGACCTTTGCTCCGATTGCTAAAATGACAACCATTCGTACCTGTATTGCAGCTGCTTCTGTCCATTAATGGAGGATATATCAAATAAATGTCTAAAATGCCTTCCTGGATGGTGATCTTCATGAGGAAGTCTTTATGACGCCTCCTTCTGGTGTTGCACTCCTCCGGGGCGCATGTTTGCAAGCGTCAGAGCTCATTATTGTCTCAAAACAAGCACCCTGTGCTTGGTTTAAGAAGTTCCCTACCGTGGTCACTTCTCTTGGTTTCATATCTAGTCATCATAATTCTCCCCTCTTTGTATGTTGAATATATGATTATTATTGGTGATGACTGTGATAGCATATAGAAGTTGAAGGGTGAGTCAGCACGTTTTTTGCCATGAAACATTTGGGCCAATTACGTTATTTTCGGCGTATTGAGGTGGCTTCTTCCGAGGATGGCTATCTTTTATTTCAGTCTAAGTATATCTCTATCTGATCTGTTTGAGAGTGCTCGTCTTTTTTATAACAAGATTGTTGATACTCCTATTGAATCAAATGTTCCCTATTCTCCATCAGATCGAACTCCATTATCAGATCCTAGTTTGTCTAGGACAATTGTTGGCAGTTTGGATACTATTACTCGTCTAGACATTACATAACTGCACGTACTTCAATTCATTGGGATGCTGCTCATTGTATTCTCGGTGCCTTTGTGGCACTCGATATCAAAGTCTATTATTTCCCTCCTCTTCATCACTTGGATTATGGGCCTAATCTGATGATTGGGCTGGTGATCTCACGGACCGTAGATCCACCACGGGCTTTTTGTTTTTCTTGGTGATCCCCTCATCTCTTGGAAAAGTAAGAAACGAGATGTTGTTTCTCGCTCGCAGCTGAGTATCGTGCTTTGGCCTTGACTACATGTGAGATTGTTTGGTTACGTTGGTTACCTGCTAACATGGGCGTTCCTGTAGAAATTCATGGATGGGAGGCTCACACCTAAAACCAATTGGTTATAGGTAGAGTTGCTCTCAATCCATATAAGGTAGTAATGGGGAACCATTATAACCGATGTGGGATAACCCAACACCCTCCCCTCGAGATGATATCATCTCGAAATCAAATTCAAATCCAAATTCAGGAGCAAATATATACCCAATCCGGGCAACCATAGCTCTGATATCATGTAGAAATTCATGGATGGGAGGCTCACACCTAAAACCAATTGGTTATAGGTAGAGTTGCTCTCAATCCATATAAGGATGTAATGGGGAACCATTATAACCGATGTGGGATAACCCAACAGTTCCTCTTCATCGTCCTACACTATTGTATTGTGATTTTTAAGGTGCTATTGAAATCTCACACAACTCGGGTTTTCATGAGCACACCAAGCACATTGAGATTGATTGTCATATCAATCGGCGTCACCTCCAGTATGGCACCATTACACTACCATGTGTCCCTTCTCTCCGGATTGCATATTTGTTTCAAAAACGCACCCCACGTCCCTGTTCCATTTTGTAACACCCCGAAATTCATCCTCATAAGGTTTAAGAATGTTACCGCCACACTTGTCAGTCAGGCTCGCCCTTTGGCTAACTTAATTGATAAGTGCTACGGCTAAATATAAATTTTTGTAGTATGAACTTTAAAAATAATTGCCAATTTTATAAAATATAGACATAAGAAAATTTAAAGTACTTAATACCAGAGTCATTGTTCTTTCTCACGCGGAAGCATAAACTAAAGGCAATATATATGACATTAATATTTAAAAGTACGTAGTTCCTTAAAGCAACAATCTTTTGATGAAAGGTAATCCCATCCCCAAATGCTCATGCCATGAGATGCAGTTCACATGTCAGCTCCAATATCTGTAAAAAGATAACACAACAACTTTTTATCAGTACAATGGTACTGAGTAAGTCAACCCGCTCCACTTTAAGAAGTGGATTTTAAAATAATGGTTGACACTCATTTAAAAAAAAAAATAATTTTCACTTTTTCTTTTAAAAAGGATCACACACATTACCTTTAACAAAATAAATAACTTTCATTCTTACCATTGTAGCAACTATGCACAAGAGGACACCATTTTCCATATATCATATCATATCATATCGATCATAAGTCATGATCAGCATGCAGCGGACTCATATACAGACACACTCCGGAGCCTCGGGTAACCCATCATGGATACACCCAAGAGTATAGACTCATACATGCAATAACGCCGTTTTGGCACAATTTATCAACAATGCCGTCTTGGCATATTTAGAGGGGGAGGCCCCGCAAGACACATCCCTAGTGCATTAGCCCTCTATCAAGTATGGCATCTTACTCAAGTTAATAGTGCACAATGGATTTAAAAGAGTTTTCCACAATTTTCCACATAATATCCTCTTTAAAAGAGTTTTCAACAATCTCAAGGGAGTAACCTCATAACAAGGGCATTCAATAATGTCAAATATCATTTCAACATTTAACTCCCATATCAATATCTCATAAATATAAAAATATCATTTCATGGATCTCAAAATCCAACAATTTCTCATTTGGACCAAAAATCAAGTCCAACATCGCAATTTACGCCAAGTCAGTTTAAAAATTCATATGAAAGGTGATTGCTATGAAATTTAAACTGTAGATGCTCAACACATAGTTGAACAAGTTTCATGTTTTACACTTTTCAAAATAAGCTATGGAAACATTTCAAAAATTGAGTTCTTTTCAGAACATGTTTTCTGCCAGAAATTCAATAGTGACTCTATAATTTTCAACAGGTTTTAAAAATAGTAATTCGCGACTGAAAATTCTAAAATTTTACCTCAAAGTAGATAACACATAGATAAATATTTTTCATGAAGAAACCATTTGGCTTTGAGACACTTAAGACCTTCAAAAATGTGGATTTCAGAAAACACTATCATTTCATAGATTTCAACAAAAAGAGATTTCGACCTTTCGATAAAGCGGATCCCATAACTTTTTCATACGATTTCTAAAAATTATAAAATTTTCCAGAAATATAATCAACTCAATAAGGAACATGTTTTATGAAGGAACCTTTGAGGGATATTGAACAAAATAGTTTAAAAAGATGGATCTTTACGTAAACGAAAAACTGACAGATTTTGGTATAATGTGGGAACTCTAATTTTGTATACTTAAAACATGGATTGGGATCTCCAAAACTTGAAGTAGAGAGTGTTAACTTACTGAATAGATGTATAAGAGCAAGGAGATTCAAAGATAATGGCCGTTATAACACAAGATTCGCACCACAAATTACGGGTTTCGCTGAAATTCGACAAATAGAGGGAAATCAATTTATAGTATAAAAATAAAAGATTTAGATCTCTAAGATACAAGTTTCAAGGATGATATCTTACTAACCAAGTGTTGAGAAGAGTTAGAACTCTTAGAATGATGAAGGTTGCCAAGCCTACAAGACTCCACAATCCTTAAGATATGCTCACTATGTGGGAGAACTTTGAAGAATAAAATGGGTAGTGAATTTGGCTAATGAGATGGATGAGATTGGTGTGTTTGAAGGCTAGAAACTCCCTCTATTTATAGGCTAAGATTTGAACAATTGAACATGACACATTGTGAGAGTGATTACAACCTCACCAATCATCCAATTAAGTGTGTCTTGAGCAATAATTGTTAGAGTATTTGTATCCACTCATTTGGTCCTTATAGCCTAACAAAGAGGCTATTAATTTGGGAGGCTATTAATTTTGTCCATCATGTTGTCTATTAACATAATGTTTTGCCTATTATGGAGGCTATTAATCTTGGTGGGTTCAAGAGATAATTGATCACCTTTCTTTGCTAGCCATTCATCCAAGACACTTGTTAATCATGTGGATTTTTCATCTATTTGTTTAGGAAGAAAATTTCTTGCAATTGCTTTTAACCTTATATTTGTGTAAGTAGTGTATCATGAAAATGATTGAAGTATTAGCTTGTCTAGAAAAATCATTATTCTTGTCATTATTTAGTGGCATGCATTTATACTCAATGAGTTGGATATGATAATATAATATTTATTTATTTATTTCAAGCATTGTATTTATATTAATATGCTTTAAAAAGATAATATAATATACATGCATGGTTTTATTTTATTCATAACAATACTCAAACCACAAAGTCTTCATGTCATCATCAAATAAAAATCATAATCTATGAATATATTTTCTTATATATAAAAGTTAATTCTCATAGATTCACATAAAAACTCATACTTTTATTTTTATAAAAATTTATTCCATAATGAATATCAAAATACTTAAAATATTCACATACTATCCTCATAATAATTTTCAAGACCAATGTGTATATATATAAAAACTTATATATATAATTTAAACAATAGATAAAAAAAATTCCATAAACTATATAATTATATTACCCTTGATATTGAAATTCATATTTCTTTTGGAAAAGACAAATTTACATATATAATTTTACAAGTGTTGTTTTGTAGAAAAAATCAATATACTAATTCTTTAAGCAAGTGTTTAAATATTTAATAAAAGTCTACTTAATGAATTAAAATTATTTTGGGTAATTTCTATGGTATTAGAATCCACCCTACTTAAGAATCAACTTCGTCCTCGAAGTTTTAATGATGAAAACTACTGTGGCAATCTAATATGCGGAATACAAGATAAAAGTTAATGAAAAAAGTTTTAGGAGATTTTGAACATACCCTATCAAGATTGTGTCGGGTGGTTACACATTTTTTGTCTAACAAACTCTCAATACTGTTAGAATAATTCAAGTTTATTAATATTAATATTATAAGGTGTAGTTTATTTGAATTCAAATAGTGTCGGTTATGACATTCAGTTACTTGGATAGTTTTCTAAGGTTGTGTCGGTTCGGTTGTGTTGTTTGGTTTTCTATTTGTATTGTGAATTGTAAGAATATTCAGTAATGCAGTGAAATAATTATTCCCTTTGAATCGTCAATTATCTTGTTTCTTGCAATTATATTTTATCATTTGGTATCAAAGCGTTGTCCGGGTTGCGAAATGGCTGCCAATAATAATTCATACTCATCCCAAAATCTTCCAATATTCACTGGCCTCAATTACCAATTCTGGCGTGTGAAGATGAGAACATTATTTTTGTCTTATGATCTATGGGACCTTGTCGAGACGGGCCTTGGAGATGTACCAGAGGATGCCGCTGAAATGACTGCCGCTCAACGTACCGAGTTGAAAGAAAAGAAAAGAAGGGATGCTAAAGCTTTATTTCTCATCCAGCAAGCATTGGATGAAGCCATCTTTCCTTGTGTGATGGCTGCAACATCGGCAAAGGCAGCCTGGGATTTGTTAGAAAGGGAATATTTGGGTGCCGATAAAGTGGCTGCCGTGAAGCTGCAAACAATGCGAAGAGACTTTGAGAACTTGCAGATGAAATCATCCGAATCTGTACAGGAGTTTTTGTAACCACCCGACACAATCTTGATAGGGTATGTTCAAAATCTCCTAACTTTTTTTTCTTTTCCATTAACTTTTATCTTATATTCCGCATATTAGATTGCCATAGTAGTTTTCATTAAAACTTCGAGGATGAAGTTGATTCTTAAGGAGGGTGGATTGTAATACCATAGAAATTACCCGAAATAATTGTAATTCACTAAAGAGGCTTTTATTAAATATTTAATCACTTGCTTAAAGAATTAGTATATTGATTTTTCTACAAAACAACACTTGAAAATTTATATATGTAAAATTTGTCTTTTCCAAAAGAAATATGAATTTCAATATCATGGGTAATAGAATTATATAGTTTATGGAATACTTTTTAAATCTATTGTTTAAATTATATATATAAGTTTTTATATATATACACATTGGTCTTGAAAATTATTATGAGGATAGTATGTGAATATTTTAAGTACTTTGATATTCATTATGGAATAAATTTTTATAAAAATAAAAGTATGAGTTTTTATGTGAATCTATGAGAATTAACTTTTATATATAAGAAACTATATTCATAGATTATAATTTTTATTTGATGATGACATGAAGACTTTGTGGTTTGAGTATTGTTATGAATAAAATAAAACCATGCAAGTATATTATTATTATCTTTTTGAAAGCACATTAATATAAATACAACACTTGAAATAAATAAATAAATATTATATTATCATATCCAACTCATTGAGTATAAATGCATGCCACTAAATAATGGCAAGAATAATGATTTTTGTAGACAAGCTAATACTTCAATCATTTTCATGATACACTACTTACACAAATATAAGGCTAAAAGCAATTGCAAGAAATTTTCTTCCTAAACAAATAGATGAAAAATCTACATGATTAACAAGTGTCATGGATGAATGGCTAGCAAAGAAAGGTGATCAATTATCTCTTGAACCCACCAAGATTAATAGCCTCCATAATAGGCAAACCATTATGTTAATAGACAACATGATGGACAAAATTAATAGCCTCCCAAATTAATAGCCTCTTTGTTAGGCTATAAGGACCAAATGAGTGGATACAAATACTTTAACCATTATTGCTCAAGACACACTTAATTGGATGATTGGTGAGGTTGTAATCACTCTCACAATGTGTCATGTTCAATTGTTCAAATCTTAGCCTATAAATAGAGGGAGTTTCTAGCCTTCAAAACACACCAATCTCATCCATCTCATTAGCCAAATTCACTACCCATTTTATTCTTCAAAGTTCTCCCACATAGTGAGCATATCTTAAGGATTGTGGAGTCTTGTAGGCTTGGCAACCTTCATCATTCTAAGAGTTCTAACTCTTCTCAACACTTGGTTAGTAAGATATCATCCTTGAAACTTGTATCTTAGAGATCTAAATCTTTTATTTTTATACTATAAATTGATTTCCCTCTATTTGTCAAATTTCAGCGAAACCCATAATTTGTGGTGCGAATCTTGTGTCATAACGGCCATTATCTTTGAATCTCCTTGCTCTTATACATCAATTCAGTAAGTTTACACTCTCTACTTCAAGTTTTGGAGATCCCAATCCATGTTTTAAGAGTACAAAATTAGAATTTCCCCATTATACCAAAATCTGTCAATTTTTCGTTTACGTAAAGATCCATCTTTTTAAACCATTTTGGTTCATTATCCCTCAAGGGTTCCTTCATAAAACTTGTTCCTTATTGAGTTGAGTATCTTTCTGGAAAATTTTATAATTTTTAGAACTCATATGAAAAAGTTATGGGATCCACTTAATCGAAAGGTCGAAATCTCTTTTTGTTGAAATCTAAGAAATGAGTGTTTCTGAAATCCTCGTTTTTTGAAGGTCTTAAGTGTTTCAAACCCAAAATGTTTATTCATGAAAAATATTTATCTATGTGTTATCTACCTTGTGGTAAATTTTAGAATTTTTGATCGCGAATTACTATTTTTAAAACCTTTTGAAAATTATAGAGTCACTATTGAATTTCTGGCAGAATACATGTTCTGAAAAGAACTCAATTTTTGAAATGTTTCCATACCTTATTTTGAAAAGTGTAAAACATGAAACTTGTTCAACTATGTGTTGAGTATCTACAGTTTAAATTTCATAGCAATCGCCTTTCATATGAATTTTTAAACTGACTTGGCGTAAACTGCGATGTTGGACTTGATTTTTGGTCCAAATGAGAAGTTGTTGGATTTTGAGATCCATGAAATGATATTTCTATATTTATGAGATATTGATATGTGAGTTAAATGTTGAAATGATATTTGGCATTATTGAATGCCCTTGTTATGAGGTTACTCCCTTGAGATTGTTGAAAAACTCTTTTAAAGAGGATATTATGTGCAGATTTGTGAAAAACTCTTTTAAATCCATTGTGCACTACTAACTTGAGTAAGATGCCATACTTGATAGAGGGCTAATGCACTAGGGATGTGTCTTGCGGGGCCTCCCCCTCTAAATATGCCAAGACGGCATTGTTGATAAATTGTGCCAAAACGGTGTTGTTGCATGTATGAGTCTATACTCTTGGGTGTATCCGAAATGGGTTACCCAAGGCTCCGGAGTGTGTCTGTATATGAGTCCGCTGCATGCTGATCATGACTTATGATCGATATGATATGATATGATATGATATATGGAAAATGGTGTCCTCTTGTGCATAGTTGCTACAATGGTAAGAATAAAAGTTAATTATTTTGTTAAAGGTAATGTGTGTGATCCTTTTTAAAAGAAAAAGTGAAAATTATTTTTTTTGTAAATGAGTGTCAACCATTATTTTAAAATCCACTTCTTAAAGTGGAGCGGGTTGACTTACTCAGTACCATTGTACTGATAAAAAGTTGTGTTATCTTTTTACAGATATTGGAGCTGATATATGAACTGCATCTCATGACATGAGCATTTGGGGATGGGATTACCTTTCATCAAAAGATTGTTGCTTTAAGGAACCACGTACTTTTAAATATTAATGTCCTATATATTGCCTTTAGTTTATGCTTCCGCGTGAGAAAGAACAATGACTCTGGTATTAAGTACTTTAAATTTTCTTATGTCTATATTTTATAAAATTGGCAATTATTTTTAAAGTTCATACTACAAAAATTTATATTTAGCCGTAGCACTTGTCAATTAAGTTAGCAAAAGGGCGAGCCTGATTGACAAGTGTGGCGGTAACATTCTGAAACCTTATGAGGATGAATTTCGGGGTGTTACAGTTTTTCTCACGAATTCTCTTGATTGTGAATCAAATCAAAGCTCTTGGCGAAGAATTGAATGATCAAAAGGTCATAGAGAGGGTGTTGCGTAGCCTTCCTTCAAAGTTTGATCACGTGGTCGCAACAATAGAAGAATCAAAAGATTTAAGCACTTACAGCCTTCAAGAGTTGATGGAATCTCTTCAGGCACATGAACAAAGAATAAATCGGTCAACAGAATCGTCTCTCCAACAAGCCTTCAAATCAAAGGTTGATCTAAATAAAACCTTTGAAGACTCGGCAGGTCGTGGAAGTTCCAGTCGAGGTCGTGGAAGATCATTCCGTGGAAAAGGCAGAGGAAGAGGAAGAAGACAGCCTCAAACCTCCGGAGGTAACAACAATTCTACTGGTTGTTCAAATTGTGGTAGGACGAACCATGTAGATAAAGATTGTTGGTACAAAGAGACGAATAACCGAAGTAAAAATTCTATTCAATGTTACTATTGCAAAGAATATGGTCACATCGAAAAGAATTGTTATAAAAAGGCTGCCGAAGGATCAAACTCGATGGAAGGAAAGAATGATTATGAAGAGAATTTGTTTCTAACATGCTTGAGTGCTGAAAAAACAACAAATATTGATGTTTGGTATCTTGACAGCGGTTGTAGCAACCATATGACTGGTAACAAGAACTTGTTTATAGATATCAATGAATCTGTAACAAGTGAGGTAAAAATGGGTGACAACAACCGAGCCAAAGTATGTGGAATTGGAACTGTTGCTGTGTTGACAAAATTTGGACACAAGTTGTTGCACAATGTTATGTATGTCCCTAGCTTGGCCCAAAATCTCATCAGTGTGGGTCAATTACTGAGGATGGGATATATAGTAGCATTCAAGGATGACAAATGCATGATTTATGGAGATCAAGGAAAAAGGCTATTGAATACGATTCAGATGACCAGTGATAGGATGTTTCCACTTGAATTTGCTAATGTTTCCCTTAATGCTTTTAAGGTAACTAGCAGTGGAAATATATCTCTTTGGCATCAAAGGTATGGTCATTTGAACTTTGATGGTTTGTCTCTCTTATTGAAAAGAAAGTTGGTTGGGGTTTTTATAGTTAAATCCCTCCCCATTTAAGTTATTATTGTTAAATCCCCACATACCTTTCTTGTTATGTATTAGTACCTAATAGTGAAATACATACCTCTTTAATCCCCCTTGCAATAAAGAAATGGAATAACAAAAGAAATAATGAAGTTACATTTCTACCCTTACCTTTTGGAGGAAAAAGGTGGCTGGACAAGACATTTCATCATTACCTTTCTCCCTCCTTCTTTCATTACGCAGAAATGGATTTAGAAATCCTCCATTCACTAGGTCGGTTTCTCTCCTTCACTTGGGAAGCTCCGTTCGCGCCAAATTCGTGAGTAAGAAGATGGAGGATGGCGCCCAAAAACGACGGTGAAGAGCTCGGTTTTGGAGATTGAAAAGGTTAGGGTTAGTTTCCACATTTCCAGGCGTTCATAGATGGAATAGGGAGTGGGTTTCTGGTTCTGGGTGCTTTTAGAGGGAAGAGAGGAGGGTAAGGGTAAGGGCAAGGGTTTTGGAGAAGAAGCTGGCGACACTCTTCATTCCGAGGAGAAGGGTTAGGGTGTTTTAGGAGGAATCGGTGGAGGAGAAGAAGTATGACGAGCTGTGGTGAAGAGCCACTCCACGGGGAAAAGATTATGCTTTTTTGTCATTACAATTCGGAGGTGAGTCTTGTGCGATTTAAGGCTGTGGATCTTCTTCCGGACGTGTATGAAAAGTTGAGGGATAAATGGCCCGACGTATGTGCAACAAGAAATAGCTTACATTATGAGCTAAACGATGGAGGATACTCAATGGAACTCACCCACGACGCAGATGTAATGAGGATGGCAATGTTGAACAATGCTAGGGGGGCTGTCCTTTGGCAAGATGAATGTGACGACGAAGGAAGCTGGCAGCAAAAGAATGAGGTACGTGTGGTGCTAAACGAACCCACTGTCGTGTCCAAACCCATGATTGTAGTGTTTTATTTTCTGAACATACATTGGTGCACACGGGAAATGATTGTGTTTGGAAGTAAAGGGGTATTTTTCTTTTGCATGCAACGATCACGATTGTTTCTACTGTTTTTATATATGGAATAGTGATTTAGTAAAGTGCCCTTGTATGTTATAGGTATTTGCACAATGTAATACATGTTTACGTACAGTGTCGTGTTTTTGTAGGCGAAGTTGTTGTTTTTGACTTGGTATGTTGTATTGGAATATTTATCACACACTGTATATTCGTGCAGACATTGAGAAATGCGATTTGTTTGTGAATCAATGTTGTATACTGTTGTGGTATGTGTTGTGGCTGTGAGCGCTGATCTATTGATTGCAGGACGGATACGGAGGATGGTGATGAATGCGATAATGAGTTTGATGAGCAAAACACGGAGGATGTAACAGTGTTGTGGGCTCACGCTTTTAAAGGGGAAGGACGAAAGTTTAAAAATGCGGATCAGTTTCGTAGGGTGCTCAAAAACCACTGTATTGCTGTCCGACGTGGGTTCCAATTTGTGAAGAATGATAGCGAGAAGGTGATCGTGATATGTTCGACGGAAGAATGTGGATGGCGAATTTATGCTTCCCACCGTAAATCAGATGAGTCATTCGCTATTCGCAAGTGCAATTTGAATCATACTTGTGGTGTGAACAATCTACAAGCGAGGGTACATCCTAAGGCAAATGCAATATGGGTTGCATCCATCATCAAGGAGAAAGTGAGGCGAGACCCAAGCTATACACCCAACACAGCTGTGGATCACATTCAGGCAGCTTTCAAAATTCAAATTACCTATCGCACGGCCTGGAACGCGAAGGAGATTGCACTGAAGGAAATACATGGAGCTGATTTTGGTGCTTTTGACAAGATTAGGGGATTCTGCACTAGGTTGAAGTCGACGAACCCCGGCAGCGTTGCAGATTTGGAGGTGCATGAGGATACCGGGAAGTTTAGGCGGGTTTTCATAGCAATTGCACCGTGCCTCGATGGGTTCAAAAGAGGTTGCCGGCCGCTTGTTGAGCTTGATGCGACACACATTAAGTCCAAGTGGAAAGGTTTAATATTGGGCGCTGTGGGCAAAGACGCAAACGGTGGGTTCATAACAATTGCATATGCAGGTACCCACCGACATTCTTTTTGTAGTTTATTGTATTACGGACGTGGTTTGGTATTTTAAACGTATACTTCGGTGTTTAAAGTATGCAGTCTTGTGTTTGTTATACCCTGAATCAGTTGTTTTATATTGGCCATCAGTGTTGTTTTTTACTGGATGAACTGGTTCTGTCTAAAACTGAGGAGTGCAATTGACAGTGGCAATGAACGTGATCAATGGGGAGAGTTCACGTTTTCTAGCGATCGTCACTCCGGACTTATGAAAGAGATTCCAAGCGTGTTTAACGGGTGTAATCACTCCATATGCATACGGCACCTTGAGGACAACTTCAAAACGGAGGTGATAGTTGTTTCATATAGTTGTATGTTTGTTGTTCGGAGTTGTGTTTTTGGGACTTAGTGTCGTGTTTAATAGATTTCAGTTTGTGTGATTTCAGGTAATGAAAATGTACCCTTATAAGGATAAAACGAAATGGACAGGGGTATTGAAGGCTGCGGCTTACGCTGCTACCTATGAAGAGATGTGTGAACACCTGAATTCTATCCTCCAAGCAATGCCTCTATCTTCAACTTTCATTGCAAATTCGGAACCGCGACGTTGGGCAAATGCTGTGTTCCCGGGCAATAGATGGGGAGTGATGACCACTAACCTCATTGAGAGCTGGAACTCCTGGGTGGTGAAACCGAGGAACCTGCCTCCGTATTCATTGCTTGATACAATTCGGATGCAAGTGATGAAGATGATGAATGAAAAGAGAGAGGAAGGTGATAAGATGGAAGTAAAATTGTGTCCGAACCCGGAAAAGTTGTTGAGCCAATATTACATGGGATCTGGTGCGCTAGAGATTCAGCGGGCTGGTGGAGCATTGTTCGAAGTACGTGAAAATAATAAAATACATGCTGTGGATGTTGAGAGGAGGACTTGTTCATGTGGATACTGGCAAATGCTGAAGTTGCCATGCAAATATGGATGTGCCGCGATCGAGGGAATGCAGGGTAATATTTATGACTATTGTGACCCATACTACTCTGTGGAATATTACAAGCGAACCTACGACGGTGTGATATATCCTCTCATGACGTCCACTGGAAATTGCGAAGAGGATGATGACGATGACAGTGCGTTTGTGCTGCCCTGGGATGTGAGGGTGCAACCGGGCCGTAGGAAGAAAAAGCGTATACCATCCCAAGTCCAGACAAGCAAGATTAAATGTGGCCTATGCCGACGAGGGGGGCATAACCGCGCTACGTGCAAAGAGGCATACAAGTTCATTGCCTGAATGACAGTTGCACTTTTGCACAGTTTTTGCACACACGCTGCACTTTTGCACCTTTTTGAGCTGGTGTGGTGTTTAATACTGACTGGAGTGGTATTATTTTTGTCTGGTTTCATTGTTTGAAACGGTCCGTGTTCTGGATTGTTTCAAGATGTGACACCAATTTCATATTCAAATGTGGAATGACGTACTGTGAAGTGGACAGCTGTGTGTGGGTGTAATATTCTCTATGAAATGTTTTTTTTTATGGAATGTGGTTATTTTGTTGTATGCAAAGATGATATTTAACAGTGGTGACACTAGTGTTCAACGTGCACCCCGTTGGCAGAGTGATGTTTTTCGTTTTAACAGTGGTATTCCAGGTGCACATATGTAGTGTTAATATAATGAAATGTGTTGTTCGTGCACATAGACTCCAGGTGTATGATTAACACCTTTTTGGATGTAACAGATATAACACATATATTTCCAAAGAATTCGGTGCACCTTGAACTACAACTAATAGGTAAATGGAAACAGGAAGGGTAAACCCTAACCATAAACCCTAAACCCTAAACCCTAAACCCTAACCCCCTAACACATATATTTACAAAGAATCCTGTGCACCTTGAACAACAAGTAAAAGGGATTTGGAAACGGTAAGGGTAATCCAGAAAAATGCGATTGTTCATCTAGTAGATGGAATCGATGAAACATACAATCCTAAGCTGTTACCATATTTGGAGGAAGATCAATGCTTAAACCCGATGAACCGGGTTCACCTAGGAATACAACGTGTTTGCACGTGGTTTTATAGATGGGAAGTTTCATCTAGCGATGAAACATACAGTGTGAATCCATGCAAAACCTAAGCTATAGGTGAATGTTATGAATGTTATCAATCGAGTCCACATAGAACTATAGGTAAATGGGTTTTGGAAATGGGATTGTTCATCAAGTAGCTGGATTGGACGAAACATACAATCCTAAGCTATTTCCATTGTTCGAGGAAGATCAATGATTAAACACGATGAGTCGGGTTCACCTACAACTACAACGTGTTTGGTTCATGGGATGAGATACCACAGTTGGTATCAACAGCAACATACATACACTGTTTCACGCACCACCATACCACCGAATAACAACACACCTCTAAGCTAAAACACGATAGTCGCAAACAATGAAAATGTTGGGGTTGGACAGAAATGATGAGACCCACAGTGGTTCACATGGGTCTTGCCATGCAAACAACTACAATCTTCACCTTTTTTAAGTTAATAATTTTGTATGCAATGTTTTTTTTGGGATTTCACTAAGCTACCCTTAGCCTTCTATAGAATTCCTTGCTTAATTGGACATCATTAAAAACCAAATTTATAATTATATCCAGAAACACTTCACTTTAGCAGACAAAATGCTTCGGATCATTCACATGACAGAAGCTGATGTGAAACCACAGTTGTTATAGTGTTGAGTGAAACACCACATCTAGCCAGAATAACAAAGACACAAAGCTCAGAAACACAACACGGAAAATATAAATCACTATTGTTCATTGGACACAGAGATATGCAGCATAACTTTATCATATCCAGAAACACTGCACTTGCAGAAGATGGGGCTCCACAGTCATCTTGATAATCAAATTTAGTGTGAAGCTTCTTGTTCTAATGTGTAGTCTAACACCACAAAAATATAAATATTCTGTCCACAACAACACATTCAAAAACAACACATCAATCCTTTGTAGGAGAAGGGTGGGCAGTAGGAGACTTTTCACCAATATCAGACGGATGTGGATCAGCTTTGGTTGGAGACTTCTCACCGTCATCGGGTGGCGTGGGATCAGTTCGGGTTGGAGACTTCTGAGCAGGAGCAATTGGAGGGGGATCAGCAGTGGTCGGAGAGTTCTGAGCAGGAGCAGCTGGAATGGGATCAGCAGTTTTCGGCGAGTTCTGAGCAGGAGCAGGTGGATGTGGAGCAGCAGTGCTTGGAGAATTCTGAGCAGGTGGAGGGGGATCAGTACTGGTCGTAGCAGGGGCCTGAACAGGATCATGAGCCCGAAGTAATCTAAGCGCAATTTCGGCGCGATATCGATCAATATCCGCTGTCGCCTCCATATCCCAAAACTCATCAGTGTCCCGTAGAAAGGCCTCCGCCCACCACAACACATGCACCCCGCAGTCCACAGAGGTTTCAAGTTGCTGCCGACACATTTTTTTCTGCACCACGTGCTTCTCAATTTTAATATTGTGTCGGGTGCTCATGTAGTACCGGATGAAGTAGATTGAAAATAACACAGTTATATGATTAAACACAATAAGTAAGTACTTAACAACAACGCATCAGCGGTATAAAACACAAGAGTTCAGTGGTAAAACACAACAACAGATACACTGAACAACAATTAACTGAAGCAGGAAATTTGCCAGAGGATTCAACTTACCACTCTAAGTGCCGCAGTTTGATACTTTGACGACCACATGGAATTGTACATCACAAGCTCCTTATTATCCAAGTCAATGATAATGAGGAACCAGTGGAACTTTATGCACACAGGCAGTGCGACAAACTGTATATCACGCTCGATGACGGATCCTAATGCTTCAAGCTCTGCCTTCCCTGGACCCCACAATTTCTCGAACAGATTCTCATATTGATTAGCAGTCATTGTGGTTTTCTGGTTCTTGTCGGAATACAGTTCTAAAATCCGTGACTGTAGTAGTACAAGTAAAAGGAAATTCAATGACTAGAATTGCCTGTGATTCTACAAACAACTAAAACAATCTAAGACATATGATTACCGTCGTGTACGCACTGACGAATCCCATCTCCTCGACAATTCCATTTGCAGCCCGAAACTCATCACTGCATAACAGTGCTAAGTAGGAACTAATTAGATCATTGTCCAAGGCTCCATAAAAAAGTAGCTCCAAAATGCTCGATGGCATGACCGCACATATACCCCTCCTCCATACATGTTTACTGAATATAACACGGTTCATCATAGTCAGAACACGAGAGTGGGGCAAAAAAACACAGCACTTGAACATAAACACACGACATAAGCTGAAACAAACACATAAATTCGAATCATCAACACCACAACAGCACAGAACAAGGTTCATTTACCTGCCCATCGGGTGGTCGATGAAATCCTCCACAAGTTTCCAATTGTCGAAGGAGAGACCTTGCCTTCCTGCATAGTCTATCCGTCCAACATACTTCCTTTGCTTTTCTAGTTCGGGGTCAACCGTCGGTGTTTCCTGCTCGTCTGCATCAACAACAGACTGATGCAAAAAAAACACAAAGGTCAGGAGCATATGCACCAAACAAACATATGCATTCTGAAATTTTTGTAAAAAACTGAACACATACCTCTTTCGTCTTCTTTTCAGGTTTTTTCCCGTTAACCTCTTTTCCCTTCTTCGTTGTCTTTTTGGCTGGTTTCTGGCTTGTCACTGGGGTCACGTAATCAGGTCCCTTTTCTTTCGCCTTTCGATCGGTACGTTGCCTTACATTACGTACAAGCGAAGAGTCCTTTGGAGGATCCTTTTTCCATTTCCCCTTTTGCGCCGCTGCACATATGAACAGTGCACAATTAGAGATCTTGTAAATGAACAGGGACCAAATTTCTTCAGTAACTAACGGACCTATAGTACCTTTGCCTTGTTTCTCTCCCCTTCCTGTTTCGTTTAATGCATAATTTACAGCTTGTCCGACCATTAAATCCGTATCATCCTCTTCGAAGCTCCCATCACTTTCCTCCGATTTCTCTGCTTTTTCCTTGTCCTTCTCGCTCACCGTTGGGGTTGCAGCTTCCTCATCATCCGCTTCATTTCCACCATGTTCTGGTCCCTCACTGCTTGCTGTTGACCCGCTGTCAAAGCTCTCCTCATCCACATCCCTTGGTGATTGCAGTTTGGTCTACACCATATGCAATAAAACACAGATTTAAAATAATTTAACACTACAAAAATGCACAGGAAACAACACACTTTAGTAAACTCACTTGATCAAACAACAACACATCTTCGAGATAAAACACTACAGGTCATTACACATTACACAAAACACCACATTCAAAAACAACAACACCACATCAGGTCATTACACATTACCTCCATTTTTTCATCAAACTTCTTTTCTTGATCCTCTTCATCTCCTTGCTTCCGGGGTTGCCTTCGCCGTTTTCGTTGAATGGGGAGCTCATCCACCAACCCTTCTGCACGCGGCACCACCACCTCTGCCGGTGTCTCCACCATGTCGACAGTAAAATTTCACTCCCGAGGTGTGATGCCGAATGACACTAGATCGAAATCCCTGAGTTTTTTCAGATCTTCCCTGCACTGCTCCAACCGACCATGCTTACATTGCCAACGGACCATACGAGGGATGATCGGTTCAGACACCGGAGTGGCCATGAGGGGAAATCTCTCGTAGAACCAGGCCTGCATAGAAATATATCATGACGAGGGCAAACTTCTTCTAAGGCCAGAACAACAGTATTGTTTTTTAGCATGAGATTTGTGTTTTTTTAACAGTACACTGGTGTAAATCATGATGATGAATATTTTCAAAACACTTACCAGTACCCCTAACGTGCAGCCATTAATGTATACTTTCCCGCGACCAACAAAACTCCTCATTGCCTCCACCACAAAACGATACACGGCATTGCCCCAAGCATACTCCCCCAATCTATTTAACTTGTCCACGTGATAGACAAGAAATTCAGGGAGTATGCCGGAGGATGTGGGAAACAGCACCGTATTGAATACAACCAACACAAACGCACGGGCAAAGTCTTCCACATTTTCTGTCCCCGCCAAGTTTGTCATCAGCCCTATCAATTGTTTCCTTTTTATGTCGCTTGCCTTTTTCCCAAAGAACTTCTCTTTGAACTCCGATCTCTGGCAACACTTCGGGTGTACGTACACACCTTTGTCATGGAGGCCCACCACAACGGAGAATTCCCATGACCTGAAAGGCAGTACTATGCCATCCCCCAACACGAACACACACTTCTCAAAGTTGAAGCACTCTATGAGTGCTTGCAGCCGCGTGTTGCTGGTGTAGACACCCTCTGCCCTTGAAAGGTGGTGGAAGGGCGTCTCCCTTATCGCCATTTGTTGCTGCTCAGTGATGCGGTCTTCAATCTGTGCCAATGCATCACGAAGTACAGAAATCGAGCACCGTGTTACGAGGTCAGCAGGCTCCCTTTTTTCGCTGGGTTCCTTCCTCTCTTCCACTACATTTTCTTTTGCTTCATTTTTCTGTGACGGCTCAGTCACCACCCTCTCCTTTTGTGTTGCAGTTCCTTTTTTCTTCGGTGCCATTCTACTTTCCTACAGACACACAAAAACACAACAGACTAAGAAAAATTAACAACAATCTGTCTATAAAACACCACAGTACACATGGAAAGACACAAACAAACACCATATCACAGTGAATACCTCAAAATCCATTAATCACAACATAAAACAACACATACACTTCTCAACACAGGTATGAACAAAAAAATGAGCCTCTCCTACAAAAAAAACTATAAAACCACAGCTATCAACTCCAAAAACACCATTAATCGCAATAAGACACAACATATACATAGAAAAACACAGGACTGTACAAAATCAACGTTTTCATGTGACTTTTATGAACAAAAAAACAACACACATACATCTGTGAACCAAAACTCTTGTTGCCCCCATCAATCATGCCATTTTTTGCAACACTCGAAGAATACACAACACAACTGTTCGCCAAAAAAACAACAAACATCAACAACTAAACCGAAACACTTACAAACACCTAAAATCCCCAAATTTCATAAACCCTACTCCCAAATTCGAATCCACAAAACACTTCCAAACACCTTAAATCCAAACCAAAACCATACAATCGAGGACCGAAGCACAACCCTTTTCAATTTGTATTTCATAAACCCTAATCCCCAATTTCGCATCCACAAAAACACTGCCAAACACATACAACCCCAACAAAAACACAATAATCCATGAACTAAGTACAAGATCGCATCCCAAAACCAAAACGCAATTCAATTTCGACTTATATGGTGGAATACCTTTCTTCCGCCGCTGCAATCGCCGCCCTCGCCGCCGAACTCAAACCCTTCGAACTCAACCCCAAACTTCAAACTCAACTGATACGCCCTCTCCCCTTCGCAGCACAATGCGGAGCCTAAATTTAATTCTTTCGCCTGGAATGGTGTTTTTAGTTTGAAGTTTTGAATGGAATGTTGTGGGTTATCGTAGAAGCTCCGTTTAATCGCCAATACCAGTTAACGGGGGGGTGGGGGGTTATTGGAGGGAGCAGTTGGAGGCTGCAGCGGCGGTTTCGGGCTTCGTGTCCGATGTGACAAGCCCATTGTGTAATGACTTCTTTATCCTTCCCCATGTGTTAGAATTTTTTTTTCCTCAAGGTTATATTAGTCATTTCCCATTTTTATTTTCGAAACAAAAGATAAATTCTGACTGAGGGAGTTTAACTGAAGTATGAAAGTATGGAGGGAGCATTCAAAGTTTGTATTTTGTCTATGGGGGATTTAACTGGTATTTGCCGAAGTTGGTTACTGGACTTCCAGATCTCATTGGAGAAAAGCCACTTTGTGAAGCATGTATTATTGGGAAGCACCACCGAGATAAGTTTCCTAAAGCAAGTTCATGGAGAGCCACGAAGCCGTTAATGTTGGTTTATGCTGACATTTGCGGACCGATGCAGACACCTTCAGTAAGTGGCAACAAGTATTTCTTACTCTTTGTTGATGATTTTTCAAGGAGATCATGGGTTTACTTCATAAAAGAGAAGTCTGAAGCTTTTGAATGCTTTAAAAATTTAAGGCAATGGTTGAGAATGAAAGTAATTGTTCCATTATGAAATTGCGAACTGATCATGGTGGTGAGTTTCTTTCCAAGGAATTTGAGGATTTTTGCAGTTCTCTTGGCATTCAACGACAATATACAGCAAGATATACACCCCAACAAAATGGCATCGTTGAGCGAAAGAATAGGACGATTGTTGAAGCAGCAAGAAGCATGCTAAAATACAAAAATCTTCCTAAGAAATTCTGGGCAGAAGCAGTAGGGGTGGCAGTGTATCTTCTTAACAGGTCTCCAACACATGCTCTAAGTGATTTGACACCGTATGAAGCATGGCATGGTCGTAAGCCCAATGTAAGTCATTTAAAGACATTTGGTTGTATTGGCTATGCATTTGTACCTGCTGAGTTGAGAAGAAAATTGGATGAAAAGAGTAAAAAATGTATATTTGTTGGCTACAGTAAGGAAACCAAAGGATATAGGCTGTTTGATCCTATTTCAGAGAAATTGATCATTAGCCGTGATGTTATTTTCAATGAGCAAGATGCTTGGAATTGGGAGGATGTGCCACAACCTAAGTATATGCTTGATAATGATAATCTGGAGCAAGAAATTACTTTGGATGCTCTAGCAACAAGAGTGGAAACTCCACCGGATTCACCTCCTATTCGGACACGTAGTCTTGCTGAAATTTATGCATCGTGCCAATATGCAAACTTTGTTTCTGATCCAGGATGTTTTGATGATGCTATCAAGGAAGAAGAGTGGTGTGCAGCAATGGAAACAGAAATAGCAGCAATTGAAAAGAATCATACCTGGAGTTTGGTAGAACGACCAGAAGGAAAAGAAGCTATTGGTTTGAAATGGGTTTATCGTTCTAAATTTAATCCCGATGGTTCTTTGCAAATGCATAAGGCACGGCTTGTGGCTAAAGGGTATGCACAGGTTGCAGGCATTGATTTTACTGAAACATATGCTCCTGTTGCACACTTTGATACTATCCGAACTATTTTGGCCGTAGCATCTAATAATCGTTGGGAAGTGTTTCAATTAGATGTGAAATCTGCATTTCTAAATGGTGATTTGCTTGAAGATGTTTTCTTTGAACAACCACAGGGTTTTATTGTGAAAGAACATGAGCACAAAGTGTACAAACTACACAAGGCGCTCTATGGATTAAGACAAGCACCGAGGGCATGGTATAGTAAGATTGATTCTTACTTTAATGAGAATGGTTTTCGATGGAGTCAAGATGAGCATACACTTTATGTGAAATCTGAAGGTGATGATTTTTGTATAGTTTCCCTGTATGTTGATGATATAATATATACAGGAAACTCTCTAAAAATCATAAACAAGGTGAAGGAGTCCCTGATGAAAGCCTTTGAGATGTCTGATCTTGGATCATTACATTACTTTCTGGGAATTGAAGTTGTTCAAGATTCCCATGGGATTTTTATTTCTCAAAGAAAGTATGCTGCAGATTTGTTGAAGAAAGTAGGAATGAAGAATTGCAATTCTGTTCGGAATCCATTAATTACCAATGAAAAGTTGCAATTGAATGATGGTGCTGAAAGGGTGGCTGAGAAGATGTTCAGAAGCATTGTTGGTAGCTTACGCTATCTCACTCACACCAGGCCTGATATTGCTTATGCCGTGGGCCTTGTCTCTCGCTTCATGCATAATCCAAGCAAGATTCATCTTGGAGCAACAAGGCGTATACTTCGATATATTATAGGAACAACAGAGTTTGGAATTCGGTATTCGAATGGAAATCTGAATAAGCTTGTTTCCTTTACCGATAGTGATTGGGCATCCTGCGCAGATGATAGGAAAAGTACATCTGGGTACTTAATGAATATTGGTTCAGGTCCAATATCTTGGTATTCTGCAAAGCAACAAACAGTGGCATTGTCGAGCACTGAGGCCGAATACATAGCTGCTACATTAGCAGCATGTCAAGTTGTTTGGTTGAGAAGAATATTAGAAGATTTGAATGACAAGCAAAGAGAAGCATATGTGATCTTCTGTGACAATAAATCTTCAATTGCATTGTCAAGAAATCCTATTCAGAAAGGTCGCACAAAGCATGTGGAGATCAAGTTTCATAAAATCCGTGAGTTTGTGTCAAAAGGTCTTGTTGAAATGAAGTATATCAGCACACATATCCAACCGGCAGATATTCTAACAAAAGCTCTATCCGAAGCCAAGTTCAACCAGTTTCGGACCATGATGCGAGTTGAAGATGTCACAACTTGAATTAAGGGGTGGACTGTTAGAATAATTCAAGTTTATTAATATTAATATTATAAGGTGTAGTTTATTTGAATTCAAATAGTGTCGGTTATGACATTCAGTTACTTGGATAGTTTTCTAAGGTTGTGTCAGTTCGGTTGTGTTGTTTGGTTTTCTATTTGTATTGTGAATTGTAAGAATATTCAGTAATGCAGTGAAATAATTATTCCTTTGAATCGTCAATTATCTTGTTTCTTGCAATTATATTTGATCAAATACTTATCACTACAGCATCGTGAGTTTATGTGGGCACATTACAGGACAAGTTCACAGGGTAATCTCTCTAAACGGACCTAACAGTTTCTTATTATTGTATGAATATTTTTCATATTGTTCAATAATATTTCTTTTAGATTATCACCTTTAGTGGGCAATAAATAAAAATTTCCAAATTTCTTTATAGATTTCTTTTCTTCAAACAGATAAAATGGAACTTCAGACTACGCTTCATATTTCTCCTTTTTGCTTTCCTTTGTACTCCTATTTTGAAAGGATAGATAATCAACTTTTTAATTTAATAAAAAGAAAAAAGAAATCGCCTAGCTCATATTATAATAGATGCATCTATTTTTATCTCAACATTAAAAGAAAAATTTACAAACCGTCGGTAAGGCTTACAGACTCACTTTAACTCCGACCTTTAGTATGCTGCTTTGAGCATGCACAGTCTTATTTTTGTCCTCTCAATTATCTTCGAGGCCATTTGATGTAACCATCATGATGAGCGAAACCCAGAGATGAGCTTAAAGGATATGATGAGAGAAACCCAACGAATTGGCTTTGAGTTTAGAAATTTCATCATTAAGATCTGCCGCCAAACTATAATTCTCACTCTAAATTGCAGCCTGCAAGTCTACAATATATGGAAAACAGCATAAATAAATAAAGAAATAAGCTCGTTTCAAACAAGTTTGTAGTAGTGAAGAAACATTAAGAGTATCACTCGTATCAGTCGTAATAATGGCCACGTCTTGAGCTTCACTTTTGGATGCGAAACCCCTTCTGCTTTCTCGAAGAATAATAACCACTCAACCTTCAAAAGAACCATTACACTAACATTAAAAAATCTTCATAGACATCTTAATCAAATAGCAAAGGTCTACAATCAAATAGCAACCCAGCTAGTGACCTAAGCAAAACCTCAGAAGAATATATTAATTGGCATTATAATAGAGCCATAATATAGGTGACATGCAATTCTTTCGATCTCATCAAAGTTCTTCTACCAATGTCCTCTATCCCAATTGTCGCTGCTCACTCACTAAAACCAGCTTCATACTTAGCAACCACAGAAATTTAAGACAGGAACTCAATCAACACAGGGCTTAGACTTTACAGAAACACGAAACAAAAATTCACACCCAAATAGTTGTTGAAGCAGACAATTTAACTCACATTTAAAGCAAATGAACTGAAGACTGTTCACTGATCATCCAGCGGCGGAAAGCAAGAGTTGTTCACAATGCCTTTTTAGTAACTGTTTATACACAATCCAACATACATTTTTAACTTTTAACCATTAATAATCAAATTATATACAAGTAGAAATTACTTAATATTCTAAAGCTACGTAGTTAGATGAATCCAACATGTCATGACCAGTGAACAGTGAGAATTATACAAATTGAAAACTTTTAGAAAGAACCGAAGTGAAAAAATAAAAATAGATATGAATCTGCTCAAGAAAAGTACGCATAAATAGTATTTATATTTAATCCAATTATCTAGGATGTAAATAGTATTTACATAAGTAATATATTTATGTAATATTCTAACTTTTGGTAACTTAAATACAATATTTGGCTAAACGATTGGATGAATATTATAATTTAAATAATACATTATTGTTTAAACTATTCGGATTGTTAATCAAGATTTGAACAATTAATTTCTTATGTTTAATTGTTGGTGAATTAATTATATACATAATTGTTGTGCGAAATATTTTGACGAATAATTATTATTTTATACAAAATTCAAACACAAAGTTGGATGTAGGGGAAAAAACACCATTGGTCCCATAAGTTTCCCCAATTTCGATTTCAGTCCCATATTAATTTCATTAGCACAATCAATCCATTACTTTTGATAATTTTTGCGTAATCCATCCCAAACCCCCTAATGACGCATTTCTGCTGATGTGGCATTGGATTAAGCAAACTTATGGAACCAATGGCGCCGGATTAAGCAAACTTTCGCGGCGCCACGTCAGCAGAAATGCGTCATTAAGGGGTTCGGGATGGATTATGCAAAAATTAGCGAAAATAATGGATTGATTGTGTTAATGAAATTAATATGGGACTGAAATCGAAATTCGGAAAACTTATGGGACCAATGGTGTTTTTTTTTTCCGTTGGATGTATGTATGTTATTTTGTATTTGTCAAAATATAATTAGTATTACAATTCTTTTGTTATATTTTTATGCGGACAATATTCTATCTATGTTTCACATATCATCCCACCCAGGTGGGTAATACTAGTCTATATATATATATATATATATATATATATATCTAATACGATACCTATGAAATACATAAATAGTAGATTATATCGAAGTTATCCATTGCTGGAATTTATTAATCATAACAGCTTCTCATCTCATGTTTCACAGGAAAGAAATTTCAACACTATATACCCTCATCATCTCACCCAATAATCGCCTTCTTATCCCAATCAAACTTCTTATCACCCTCAAAATACAAACCATCTATCCTTGTACTCCAAAGGCAAACTTGATCCGTGCAAGAATCCGCTATTATATCAGTAAATATATCACACGCTTTCTCAAGCTGTCCCCAATAAAAATGGCAGAAGAACAACGTTGTTCCGAAGAAATTCTGACAAAATTCCCAACTAAAGATTTGATAAAATGTAAGTTTGTGAGTCCCCAAATCATTGTCTTTAGATTGACAGCGAAGAATGAGTTCGGCTGAGCCAGGAGGGAGATAACTTTGTATTTCAACACGAAATTTATCAAGAGGGGGGCAAAATTTTTCAGATAGAGGTGCTTGCGAATATACACGAATGGTATAGAGGAGGAACAATAAGACGAGGACTTTCATCTTATTGCAGGATTGTTTGTTTTTTATATTTTTTGTTTTAGTATGGTTAGCTTGTGTAATAAGGTCTTATTTATAGGAGAAGTGTTTTTACCATGATATGAAACCAAATATATATACAAGAGAATTAAGATCTGGAAAGATATGCCATAAATATAATCTAATATCATATAATCTAATATAATACAATCTAATATCATATAATCTAATATAATAAAATCTAATAACTTTAACTCCGATATTATTATGATATTATGTGCTTTGAACATATCGAGTTGTATGTTTGACCTCTCAATTATCTTCAAGGAAATTCTTCATATATAGGATTTGGGTTGTGTTAATACATTGTTATGACAACTTAACCTTGTACTTTTCATTGAGATGTTTCTCAGGTGTTGGCACATCAGGTTGATGACGACAGTTAACTTTGCTGGTAGTTATGTGTTTTGTATTCTTTATATAGTGCAGAGTCTGTAATCTAAAAGTAGAATTTTGTTGAGCGATTTTATTTGTATTCATTCTTAGAGATTACAGAAAGAGAGTTTTGGGAGAATCTTGTAAATGTTCTTCAAGATTTCATAGAGAGAGATTTTTTAGAAGAGCAAGATTAGATTGAGTTTACATAGGAATATCTGAAGGTATTGTGATCTTCAATATTCAAGAAAGTTCCGGAGGAATTCATGCGATCAAGAAGAAAGCCATGGTGAACGACAAACAACATTTATGCCTTTGTAGATTCCATTTAAGGTGAGATCCCTACTGGCGTGTTGAGGGGGGGTTTCAACAACGCTAGCTCGACTGGATTGTATCATCTAGTGGTAGAGTTTGGATTCTGGTGTTGGGCTTTGGTTAGCGTGTTTGTGTTTTGGTTTTTCTGTCTAGTGAAGGTCGCCTGGATTGGTATCCCCCAGACGTACGTCGGAAGGACCGAACTGGGTTAACAAATTGATCGTGTTCTTTATCGCTTTCGTAAACCGTAGTTAGAACATCATAATAACATCCATAACAGAATCTTGAAGCATTAAGGGACCTACAAATTGGTATCAGAGCAGATTCTCTAACGTAACTGAGAAAATCCATTCATTCAAGATTCAAGAATCATGAGTCGAGAAGGAGCGTCTAACACTCGTCCGCCATTGTTCGATGGAAATGATTATGCCTATTGGAAAGCTAGGATGCGGAATTATCTGTTGGCACAAGGAGATGGTGTTTGGGATTCAGTCTTGGAGCCATGGACTCAGCCAACAAGAACTGTTCGAACTGGAGAAGGAGAAACGGCCACAACAACAATTCGACCCGCGACAAATGCCGAACTCACACAGGCCGAGAGGACTGCAAGATCAGCGAATTATACAGCTCTCAACGCTATCAGTGGTGCTATGGATGAAGCGCAATTCAGGATGATCGCTAACTGTACATCCGCCTATGAAGCTTGGAATTTCTTGGAGACTCAACATGAAGGTTTTGAAGATGTCAAGACAACCCGTCTACAACGCATTGAATCGATCTTTGACAGTTTGAGAATGACGAATGATGAGGATATCACAACATATTTTGGAAGATTTCAAGATATCGTGAATCAGGCCAAAGCTCTTGGAATGTCATTTGAAGGATCAAAGCTTGTGAGGAAATTTCTTAGGACTGTTTCTAAGAAATATTCTGCAAAAGTGGCAGCCCTTGAAGAAGTTGAGAAGATCAAGACAATGTCCTTGAGGGAATTGGTTGGTATTCTTCAAACTTATGAAATCAATCATCTAGCCTCAGAAAAATCGCACAAGAACATTGCATTCAAGGCCGAAGATGAACCTGCTGATGATTTTGAGGAAGAAGTTTCTTTACTATCCAAAAGAATTGGAAAGATGCTTTAGAATAAGCATTTCAAAAAGTTTCAGAAGAAAAATCGTAGTTCTGACAACCCAATGACAACGGAGAAGCAGAACAACAGATTTGAAAAGAAATCTGATAAGAAGTTCAAAAAATTCAAGAAGGACAAAGATGTTGATAAGTCTGATAAATCTTCTGAGATTATATGTTTTGAATATGAGGGAAAAGGCCATGTAAGAGCTGAATGTCCTACTGCTAAGAAGAAGAGAGGAAAAGCACTTCAAGCCACTTTGAGTGATGAGTCTGAAGTTGAAGCTGAGGATGAACAATCTAGTGATGATGAGGATGTCGTTGCTTTTGTGACAAGAGAAGCTAGTCCTACCCCTTCCACAGGTAACTGTGAGTCAATACAATTAATTACTTACATTTCTTCTATTGTTACAGCTGAATCAGGTAGCCTCTATAAAGAACTAGTTGATATCTATGAAGAACTCAAAGAGGAGTATGATGAAGCTATACAGGAGAATGAGCAGTTGTTGAAACAACTCACTGACATCCGTCTGACTTTGGATAAAGCAGAAGCTGAAAAGATTAATGCTATTGATGATCTAAAAGTTCTTAAGGGAAAGTATGATGAAGTGAAGCTTCAGATTATTACTGTGACTAAAGAGAAGGAATCATTCAGAGAGGAATCTATTAAATTGAAAATTCGAGTTGCTGATTTGGAAAAGATGACCAAAGGGAAAGGTAAACTTGATGAAGTTCTGTCTATTGGAAAGAATTACAGAGACATGACTGGTATTGGGTATAAGAATCAAGCATCTACTGGAAAAAAACTATTTGTCAGTGGTGGAAATCTGAATGCTGAAGCAAATTCACTGACACATCAGGATGTTCCTACATCACCCAAACGACGAAGAGACTGTCTCTATTGCAGCTTACCTGGTCACACAGCTGAAACTTGTATGAGGATTGTTCGTGATCTCATGAATGATAGCCCAGTAGTCTGGCCCCATAAAGATTTAAAGAAAAAGATCAGAATTCAAATGGAGTGGGTGCCTAAGAGAAAGGAGAGTAAATGCCTTGTTGTTCTATCATCATAGCAACAACCACGGTCCAAAAAATGGTATTTTGATTCAGGTTGTTCAAGGCATATGACAGGTAGTAAGGAGATTCTAAACAACTTTACAGATAAAGATTGCGGAGATGTAGTTTTTGGTGATGGTGCTAGAAGCAAAATCACTGGTTATGGTAATGTAAAGGATGGTGAACTTTCTAAACTCTCTAGAGTCTATCATGTTGAAGGGCTTACTACTAATCTCATTTCAATTAGTCAATTATGTGATGAAGATTCTCTTGTTATTTTTAATAAGCATTTTTGTCAAGTGTTTGATTGCAGGAGAGATAACATCATGACAGGCAAAAGATCTAAAAATAATTGCTATACTTTGGAAGCTAATCTGGCACAGGCACTAGTAAGTAAGGATGGTCTCACAAACCTATGGCACAAAAGGCTTGGACATCTCAACTATCAAACCATGTATAAACTAAGTTGTTCAGCTGCTGTCAGAGGTCTGCCAAAACTACAGAATAACAAAGACCTTGCTTGTGTAGACTGTTCAAAAGGAAAGCAAACCCGAGCTCAACATAAGAAGACTGATGAAGTCTCTACAGATCATTGCTTAGAACTGATTCATATGGATCTTATGGGTCCAACAGAAACTGAAAGCCTAAATGGCCAAAGGTATGTTTTAGTTTATGTTGATGATTTTTCGAGATTCACTTGGGTATGTTTTCTCAGGAGCAAAGATGAAACCTTCCAACACTTTGAAAAGCTAAGCCTGAAGTTGATGAATGAAAAGCAAACTAAAATCCAAAGGATCCGTTCTGATCATGGACGCGAGTTTGAGAATCAGGAGTTTGAACTTTTCTGCAACAACCATGGAATTTTTCATGAGTACTCTGCCCCAAAGACACCTCAACAGAATGGGATTGCTGAAAGGAAGAATAGAACACTTCAAGAGATGGCTCGTTCAATGCTACATGCTAGTGCTCTTGGGAAGTCATTTTGGGCTGAAGCAATTCACACAGCATGTCACATCATCAATCGTGTGTTGTTGAGACCTCACACTAACAACACTTGATAATGGCCAGAAATGACCATTATTTTCAATCCATTTCCGTGTCTTAAACGGGCATTTGATCGAATTCCGGTCTTACATTAAGTTAGAAAGCAGTCGAATTGGACTGATTTATGCATAATTGTAAAAATAATAAGCTGGTGTGAAAAAGGCATAAATATGTAATTTTATTACATATTTATGTTAGAAAAATCCAAAAACATGAGAAAAAGAAAAGAAAAGAAAAAGGAATGAAAAGATGGGCAAAAGAATAAAGCAGGTCCACAAAATACAAAAAGATAGGAAAAAGATAGAAAAGCCCACAAAAAGAACAAATTCGGCCCATCTGGCCCAATCCAGCAGGCCCAGGAAAACCTTTGTCGCGGAAGCTCCTTTGTCGCTATGCATGGTTCCGCGACAAAGGAGGGTTCCGCGACCAAGCAGCCCAGATGAAGAGGAAACCACCCAAGCCCCTTTGTCGCGATGACCTTTGTCGCGATGGCATGCTCCGCGACAAAGGCATGTTCCGCGACCAAGACACCCAATTAGAGACACAAGACCCAGTCGAGAAGCTTTGCCACATGCAGTGTGTTCCGCGACCAGACTTGATGCTCCGAGACAAAGCTGTGATGTGTGTGATGTCTTAAGACACAATGGGCTAGAATCAAGGCCCATGGGCTTAGGGTTACACTTCTATAAATATGAGGTGTTTCCCATGAGCTAAGGGTTGAAAAGTTGGAATTTTTGTTGGTTAGAGCTCTCTTGAAGGCAAGCAGTAGGAGTTCTCTCTTAGGTAGTGTGGTTTAGATTTATTTTCATGTATTATTTAATTCTTGCTCTTAGTTTAGTTTAGTTTAGTGTTTTTACTGTTCACAGTTATCTAGATAGCCACTTTTATACCATGTTTTGGTTTCTAAACTCTTGTTTTAGGGTTTGTAATACCCAAATCATGGGTATTAACAACACCCCTTCAATAATATGGGAAAACATTTATCATTTGTGTCCTAAATCATGAAATGGGTCTCACACCCCATGGATTTATGCTTTCTTTTTCATTTCGGGGTCATTTGACCCCCATTTTGTTATTTTTATGTTTACTGCTTGCATTTTATGGATGATGTTGTGTATTTGAGTGTGGTCAAGCCCTAGATTAGGACTCCTGCTTTATTTTTAATATTCTGTCCAGTTTTGTTTAAGCATGTGCTTCCTTATTTTGAATGTTTCTTGTTTGTTTTTAGCTTAGAATAGCTTTTTGATCTGAAATAGGGTGAGATCACGCTGTTTGCATGCCACTGTTCATTTCTGCTTTTTCTGACTTTTGTCCTGAACCACCTTGGTCGCCAACCGCCTTTTGTCGCGGAACCATGTTCCGCGACAAAATGGTCGTTCCGCAACCAAGGTGTCTAAAGACACTTGTCTTCTTAATTTAAAACCCTTTGTCGCGGAACACCTTGTCGCGGAACCACGTTCCGCGACAAAACTTTCCATGCATAGCGACAAAGGAGCCAAACTCTTGCATTTTGTCTGCATGGCTTTTTGTCGCGGAATCATCTTGTCGCGGAACCACGTTCCGCGACAAAATCTCATTTTGAGACAGAAAAATTATGCCATGTTTCTTATTCTTTGAACACTTTGTCGCGGAACCACTTTGTCGCGGAACCACGTTCCGCGACAAAATTTTCCATGCATAGCGACAAAGGTTCAAATGCTTTAAGAATTTTCTGAAAACTCTTTGTCGCGGAACACTCTTGTCGCGGAACCACGTTCCGCGACAAAATCTTGCTTAGCGACAAAGAAGCGTTATGCTGCCAAAAATTCTAAAAACTTGTCGGGATACCCATGTCGCGGACCTCGGTCCGCGACAAAATTTATGATATCGCAACAAAGATTCCCTTCTCTCTATTTAATCTCAAACAATCTTCATTCTCTTCCTATATTATATTGCAACACTCACATCATAACCCCACGGGTCAAGGTGTAACATTCTGGAATTGCAATATAGGGTGTTATGCTGCCCAAATTTTGATTCTCCATTTTCATCGCTTAACTGATTGAACCCTTGACTCATTAATGATTAAAGATTGAGATTAGCAATAATCAAACATCAATAATCATCATGATTAAAGGACCTTTGTTCAATTGCCAGTAAAATACTCCTCTATAAACAAAATTTTGATGACTTAAACAGATAATCCGGACTGTAATTAATTATGGTAGGAAGGATTATTTAAGACCATCAATTGTGGACCCAATCCACAACCTTGCATGAGAAACCAATGTCTCTCATACAAGGAATCTTTTATTTCTTATTGATTTTGTCTTGCGTGTTGTGTGGAACAATTAGTAAAGAATGCATCAGACTAATGTTGGCGGGTATTCCCTCATGGATAACTAGCTCGTATTCTGGGTATTAATTACTAAGTGTTATTTTGCATGGTCTGGATGACTGTCAGTGGAAGCCTTGGCGGTTCGCCCATCCGGGGTTATAATAGCTGCTCGGCTGACTCTCATCCAGATACAGTTTTATTTTTCTTATCTTAATTTCCAAACCCAAATTCCAATCTGTAATGGGAGTCAGTTGGCATCGGTCAATGCTAACTGACAATCATTATAGAAGGGAAGCATGTAGGTTTTTATCCGAATTCACAGACAGTGGAGACCCAACTGGTCTTGACACTACCATTATAGGGTCTAAGCTGTCTAAATTCGCTCCATCCGAGTAATTGGGAAATTGGACAGTAGATGTTTACAGTCCACCTGATTATTCTGCCATTACTTTGGTCTCTTGACCACTTCATATCTGTGTTTCACCTTCTGTCTAGACCCGCATCTATATTTTGGGCCAATTAATTTTACACTTCCCTATATCTTTATGCATGATAATATTATGTATTATTGTGGTCTGTAATTATTTTGGGATCCTTCCCTTGGACAATAGAAGTCTAGATCTTAAATAGATATTGCTTAATAAATTTCCAACAAAAATCTCTTTATAAAATCCGGATCTGAGTCAGGGATAAACTCTTCAGTTATGACTAATTCATATTCTGTCAAGGGTTGTATTTTGGGGAATTAGAAACAGATTCAGCGATTAGGTCTCGCTTAGACTGAAAGGGTCTGTGTTTTAACTGAGAGTCTAGTACCTGCTTAGGGAATGATTTTCAAATCCATTATTTTCCAAAATTGTTGTTTGTTGGAAATCTAAGATTAAATACTACACCGAGATGGGGTCCACTTGGACTCAAATACAGTGTAGTAAATAATCTTAGAGGAACATCATCCAGGCCTTGGTTATTTTCTAAGATAGGGTTGAGTTTTCTTTCAACTACTATCCGCTTCTGCCAAAGCCTATTTTTGAGTCCTGAGTGAGTGCATCCGGAACGAACTAAATCATTAGTTCGTTTCATTAGTTTGTATCTCATAATCACCCGGAAGGAAGTGAACACACTAGTGGTTCACCAAGAGCCGGGAATTCTTGATCCATACCCAATCATCTTGAATGGGTGCTGTCTTTTACTACCAGGGTCGGATTTTCAAAACCTCCGAGTGATAGGTTTTAAATGCTTTCTTTACTGCTTTCTTTTAACAGCTTTCATTAGAGGTCACTCGGTTGTATTGAGAGTTGCGTAACTGCTACTAGGATTGACAGTTAAGGGATAGTTTAGGGCTTAATTAGAATCTTGGCATATCAATAAATGATATGTCGGGTGTTGCTTTTCCACCACAGATGAAGTAACACACCCAGGCCAGGGCAGTTACGAATCTGTGGTCTCTTAGAATCTGCAGTCTTAAGAACATGTAAACTCATACTGTAAGTACCTGTCTGTTAAAGGGAAAGCATTATTGAGAGCATGAGAATTAGCTATCTGATAGAATTATCCCAAACAAAGATCTGTGTATAAAAATGGAAGTTTAATACTGCTATATCTAAATCTTGTCCGATTTTCATTCTTTTCTTCTTGTCCCTTCTGTCTACATTGTGATTCAGCTTCACGGTTGGCATAATGTAATTTTTCCATGCTTTCATAGATGATGTTTATCGCATCCTTAGAATAATCTTTACCCGCTTTCTAGAATAGAATTATTTGCTTTGTAGAGTAATTTAAACGGTTTTATTTTCTAGTTTAAATTCATGTCAGTAGTTATTAATCACCTTTCAAACCCATTGAGCAACACGAATGGAAACTCTAGTAAAACGACGTGGGCCCTGCTTCTATCGCACATCATCCAGCGAACGATCCGGTCTTACTATAAATTACTGCAATTTTTGACACCGTGCGCTTTCGGGGGCACAGTTTCTTAACACGAGTAATAAAAACATGACTACTCACAAATATATCCCTAATCACAACTCCGCCATCATAAATTGGTTTCATTAAATAAAACCTAAACCAGGATTATGATTTTTCGGAAAATACTCATGTAGTGGAAATCTGTCAAAAGTTTCGTGGCAGGAAATCTCATGGCAAGAATTGATGAGAAGTATCATGGCACATATGCCGGGGACCCTCAGTGTGAATGGCTGAAGGTCAACCTATCCCGGCTGTACCATGAGATTTGTCAGCAGTTTCATGACAGAGAGGACCACAACGCCATTTGAAATTAAAACACCACACTTGAGTAATAAAAAGATTAACAATCTTGATGTATCCCTAAACCCCTTCCCGTGAATCATAACTCTTTCCTTTTAATAAAATTAATCTTGGTATATTTTCTTATAAAGATATGCTCGTGTTAGTGAAACTTGTCAAAAGTTTCATGGCGTCGTTGCCGGGGAGGATGCAGCGCCGTTTTACTAAGAGAAATACATTCCTCATTGCTCCTAGAATAGCCTATACATATAATTATAACTATTCACCTTCAGAACCAATTCTAACCTGGGGATTGTACAGGTACTGTCATCATTGAAGCCATTGTTCTATGCAAAGGAGGAAGCAGACGCCAGCCGAGATCCCGTTTAATTCAGAGATAGAAAAGACAGCTCGACGTCTTAGGGCGGAGACTAAACGAAGAAGGGAACGGGAACGACAGGCATTACTTTCGCCAAGCACCAGCAGCGATATTTCCAAGATGGCAAACCCAGACATCCCACCAATCATTCAACCCAATCCCCCACTTCGCAACATTGAGGAAGACCCCAAAGATGCTGATAACGATGATTTGGATGATCCCCCTCCCCAGATCATACAAGGAGGTGGGAACCCACCAAACATGGAGCAGCAGCACTTCGAGGCACCCCCTCCCAATCCGAACCATCAAAACCCACCAAACAACCAGAACCAACCAAATCAGCAAAATTTCCAAAACCAGCAGAATCAGCAATACCATAACCCCCATCAGAATCCCCCGAATCCGAATGATTTCAATGATCCGAGGAACTATTTCATGCCTCAGAACTACTACCCACAGCAGTACCAAGGTGGGCCTGAGAACAATCATCAAGCAGCAGCTGCTGCTGATTACATGCAGCCGATTTTAGAACCATATCTGAATATTCCTGGACAAGCTCCATTCTTGGCTAGGAACTTCGAACTGAAACCGGCCCTAATCAATCTAGTCCAGAGCAACCAGTTTGCCGGAGCAAGCCATGAAGACCCCCATGATCACCTGCAAACCTTCCTAGAATTGTGTGACACGATCAAAAATCGTGATGTATCTGCAAACACTATTCGACTAAGGCTATTTCCCTTCTCTCTGACAAGCGGAGCACGAACATGGTACAAGTCACTGCCCGTAAATCAGAAGTCTACATGGGAAGATGTGATCAGAAACTTCTTAGCAAAATACTTCCCGAAGTCCAAGGTGGATGAATGCCGCTCCAAAATTGCGGAATTCAAAATGAAACCAGACGAGTCCTTGTATGATGCAAAGGAAAGATTCTTCAACCTGCTCAGGAAGTGTCCTCAACATGGTTTCCATGACTGGGAGAGACTGAGAAAGTTCTACAGTGGTCTGACCCCAGCATGGAAATCCATGCTTGATGCTGCTGGTGGTCAACATTTGCTCTACATACCGATGGACCAAGCCTGGGCAAAGATTGAAGCCATGAGTGTAAACCGTTCTCTTCTGACTGATGATGGTAATCTCACTCCCCCTCGTGGTTTATGTGCTGTAGGTACAGTAGAGAAGTCAGACATTGAAAAACTTCAAGAGCAAGTGGCAGCATTGTCCGTAAATCAAGGAGTTGGAAGTTCTGCTCAGGGAAAGCAAACTGATGTGATCTGTGGTCTGTGTCAAGGTGCTCATGCAACTGACACATGCGAGCAAATCACAGCTGAGAGCTGTAACTATGCAGGAGCTTTTCCAAATAGACACCCGAATTTGTCTTACTCAAATAACAACGCCTTGAATTCACATCTCTTGAACAAGCCACATCAACAATAGTTCAACCCTCAGCAGAATCAGGGATTTGTTCAGAACAGGGGCCAACATTTTCAGAACCCAGGTTTCCAACCTCAAATCCAGCAGAGGCCGCCTCAGAATTTCCAGCAGCCCAATCAGAGCTTCCAGAATTTTCAGCCCAATCAGAGCTTCCAGCCTCAGTTTGTCCCAAACCAAGGCCAATGGAATCAGAATCAGAATCAAAATCAGAATCAGAATCAAAAGCCCCCTTCAAGGCTTGAGAATTTGATGACTGATTTCATCACTAGTCAGAAGGAGATCAACAATCAACTGCAGGCCTCCATCAGAAATGTAGAGACCCAAGTTACACAGATGGCTAATGAGATGCAGAAAAGGGACAAAGGTACATTGCCAAGCACTGCGGAAAAGAACCCGCAATGCAAGGCAATAACCTTGAAATCTGGAAGAGTACTAGCTGGACCAAAGGGAGCAGATACTGGAGCAGAATGTGAAGAAGATGACAATGCTGGCAATGCTGGTAAGGAAGCTGATAATGAGAACGAAGCGGAAAAAGAGACAACCGAATTGCAGACTGAAGCTGCGCCTGAAACGGCTGAAACAGATAAGGGTACAGCTGAAGGTACAACTTCCTTCCCTTCACCACCAAAAACTGCTAATAACAAGTACATGCCCAGGATTCCTTATCCTGCACGTCTTAAAAATAAAGAACATGATCTTAAATTCAAGAAATTTCTGCAACGATTAAAGTCTGTAGAGATAACCATTCCTCTCACAGAAATGATTTCCGAAATGCCCATCTATGCTAAGTTCTTGAAAGAATTGATTTCAGGAAAAAGGCAGGTTGAGCAGGAAGAGGTAATTATTCTCAACAGCACATGCAGTGCCATCGTTCAGAGGAGAATGCCTGAAAAGAAAGAGGACCCCGGATGTTGCACACTTCCAGTACAAATCGGAAAGGCCAAAGTGAGTATGGGGCTTTGTGATCTAGGATCAAGCATCAATGTGATGCCACTAGCTATGGCTATTCGCCTTAAGCTGGGGGAAATTCAACCGATCAAGATGAGACTGCAGCTTGCAGAGAGATCAATCACCCAGCCCGTAGGAATCCTTAAGGATGTTGTGGTCAAAACCGGGCAGGTTCTTTTCCCGGTCGACTTCATCGTCCTCGATATTGAAGAGGATTCCGAAATGCCGCTTATCCTTGGACGCCCATTTCTAGCCACTGGTGGTACACTGATTGACGCTAAATCCGGAAAAGTCACCTTAAGGGTCGATGGCGAGGAGATCATCTTTGATATGGAGAAATTGCAGAAATTTCCGAATGACAGTTCTTGTTTTTCATTTGAAAATGTAATAGTTAGGGAAGAACCAGACTCTGAACTTAATTGTGAAATGATGCTGGATGAACTATCAAAGCAGGTACTGAAGCCTGCTGGCGTGGAGCACAAAGGTTGCAAAGCCGTTCACTTTGCCGACCCCGAAACAGGGGATCTGGAGGAGTTTGACGGCATCGAATTCCATGATGACGCCAACCAAGAGGAAGAAGAGGATCCTGTACTGATGCAGGATCCCGAAGGTAAATCTGTTCTCCCACTACCCATTTCTCGCAAACTACTCCCTTCCGTTGAATGTCCACCAGAGCTTGAACTTAAAACATTACCCGACCATCTCAAGTATGCGTTTCTCGCGGAACATAAAAAGTTACCCGTGATTGTTTCGGCTAAGCTCTCCCAAGAGCAAGAAAATGCTCTGGTGGTCATTCTTAAGAAACATGTACATGCAATAGGTTGGACCATTTCTGATATAAAAGGAATAAGCCCTTCTATTTGCATGCACAGGATTCTAATGGAAGAAGAGTTTAAACCCTCCCGTCAACCTCAGAGGCGATTGAATCCCCTTATGCAAGAAGTGGTAAGGAAAGAAGTTATCAAGCTCTTAGATGCTGGTATAATCTATCCTATCTCTGATAGCAAATGGGTTAGCCCAGTGCAGGTCGTACCCAAACGAGGAGGGATGTGCATAACCAAGAATGAGCAAGGAGAAGAGGTTGCAACCAGGCCAGTGACCGGATGGAGAGTTTGTATCGACTACCGGAAGTTGAACGAGGCCACACGCAAGGACCATTTTCCATTGCCATTCATTGATCAGATGCTTGAGAGGTTGGCAGGGAGAGAGTTTTATTGCTTTTTGGATGGTTATTCTGGTTATAATCAGATTGTTATTTCTAGTGAAGACCATGATAAAACCACTTTTACTTGCCCGTACGGCACTTTTGCCTATCGACGGATGCCTTTTGGTTTGTGCAATGCACCTGCTACTTTTCAAAGATGCATGATGTCTATTTTCTCCGAATTTATCGAAAAATGCATTGAGGTCTTCATGGATGACTTCTCTGTGTATGGAGATACGTTCGAAGATTGTTTGACCAATCTTGCTAAGATTTTAAAGAGGTGTGAGGACACTAACTTGGTTTTAAATTGGGAAAAGTGCCATTTTATGGTCACTGAGGGCATAGTGTTAGGTCATCGCATTTCTCGTGCAGGCATTGAAGTTGATCCAGCCAAAGTTTCCATCATTTCCAATCTCCCTCTCCCCAATTCTATCAAATCAGTTAGGAGCTTCTTAGGGCATGCCGGTTTTTACCGGCGATTCATTAAGGATTTCTCTAAAATTGCCAAGCCGCTCACTAATCTGCTTTGTAAAGAAAATCCTTTCTTAATAAATGAAGCGTGTGTCCAAGCCTTTGACACGCTCAAGAAGATGTTGGTTTCTGCACCGATAGTGCAACCACCCGATTGGTCACTACCTTTCGAGGTAATGTGCGATGCTAGTGGTCTCGCCGTAGGCGCAGTTCTTGGACAACATAAGGATGGGAGACACTGCGTAATTCATTACGCAAGTCACGCCCTGAATGAAGCCCAAAATAACTACACCACAACGGAGAAAGAGATGTATGATGTAGTCTTCGCGTTTGACAAGTTCAGACAGTATCTGATAGGTACGAAGACCATAGTATACACCGATCATACAGCATTGAGATACTTGTTTAGCAAACAAGATGCCAAACCTCGATTAATCAGGTGGGTACTTCTGTTGCAAGAATTCGACATCATAATAAAAGATAGGCGAGGTCGAGATAATGGTGCTGCTGACCACTTATCTCGATTAGATAATGATAAAAAGGAAAAAGCCGTCAATGAAGAGTTCCCGGACGAACAATTGTTCGCATTGCATCTGCATAATCAAGCTTGTCCATGGTTTTTCGACATCGCTAACTTCTTGGCATGCGGAATAACCCCACAGTTTTCGAATTTTCATCAGAAGAGTAAGTTCAAACGAGATGTATTAAGTTACTTCTGGGAAGAACCTTATCTCTTCAAACACTACGCCGATTCGATAATCAGGCGATGTGTGGCCGAGCATGAAGCCTATCAAATTGTCAGAAAATACCATGAATCAGAATATGGAGGTCACCATGGTCCCGCTCGAACGGCCCACAAGGTCCTCGAATGTGGATTTTATTGGCCTCACATCTATGAGGATTGCAGGACATTTGTGAAGGGCTGCGACAGATGCCAACGATTAGGAAACATCTCCAAGAGGGATGAGATGCCCCAAAAGGGGATTCTCACACTTGAGATCTTTGATGTATGGGGCATTGACTTCATGGGACCGTTTCCACCATCTGGTGGAAACTACTATATCTTGGTAGCTGTCGATTACGTGTCCAAATGGGTTGAGGCTGTCGCATTACCGACCAATGATGGTAGCCAAGTCATCAAGTTCCTCAAGAACAACATTTTCAGTCGATTTGGCGTACCTAGGGTGGTGATATCTGATAGAGGAACACACTTTATTAATAAAGGTTTTGAAACTTTAATGAGTAAAAATGGGATCCTCCATAAGATAGGCACGCCTTACCATCCTCATACTAGTGGTCAAGTCGAAGTATCCAATCGCGAAATCAAACACATACTCGAAGCCACTGTCGGGATAACCCGTAAGGATTGGGCACGTAAGCTCAATGATGCTCTATGGGCATACCGCACAGCATATAAGACTCCCATCGGGATGTCTCCATACAGGCTGGTCTTCGGAAAAGCCTGTCATTTGCCTGTAGAGCTAGAGCATAAAGCTTACTGGGCCGTTAAAACACTTAACTTCGATCCGAAAGTTGCTCAGAGCAAACGTAAGTTGGACCTCAATGAAATTGAGGAAATACGAGCGCAAGCTTATGAAAGCTCTCGAATTTATAAGGAGCGGACCCAGAAGTTGCACGATCGCAGGATTAAGCCTAAGCATTTCTATGTTGGTCAAAATGTATTATTGTTCAATACTAGGTTGAAGCTGTTCCCCGGAAAGCTCAAATCTAGATGGGAAAGGCCACATGAAGTACTAGAGGTGTTCAAAAATGGAGCTGTCAGGATCCGAACTGATAGGGGCGATATAGTGGTGAATGGACAACGATTAAAAGAGTACCTCGGACAGTTCGATCCGGAGAAAGAAAGCCAAGCAGTGGCAGACCCGGCTTACACTCAATAAGAAACAGCATTAAAAACACAAATTTCATTTTATATATAGCACTTGTTTCACGACAAGAAAGTACCCAAAGATCAATTGAACATTTAGAGTACTAAGACTCTAAATGTGAGGATGTTGATATTTGGAGAAAATCTAATGCACTTCAATTATCTGCCTTGCAGAAGTTCGGAACCATCAAAAAGAAGGAGCAGAAAAGAGTAACATGGAAAAACCAGGTTCTTGGTTGGATTAGTTCCATAAGTCTGAGAAAACGCTTTCGGAATTTGAAGAAATTCAATACCCGAAATAAAATTCACAGATAAATGGAACTGACCCAACCTAATTTTATGCAAGTGTATCATTTAATTTTCAGCCTAGCATTTTGAATTTATTTGGACTGAATTTATTCAGCCCAAATCAAATAAAATGGACTCAGACCCCACATCACACTCGGGCCCAGTCCAAGAAAATTTGAAAATTCAAAATTCTTTGTCGCGGAAGGTCCTTTGTCGCGATGTCATGCATCGCGACCAGGACCTGTTCCGCGACAAACCCTCTTTTGTTCTTAGCTTTCCTCTGTTGATTGTCGCGGTGCACTTTGTCGCGGAGCATGACTCCGCGACCAAGCCCTGCTCCGCGACACAACCCGCGTTGACTTTGTCTCCATACTGAACTTTGTCGCGATAGCCTTGTCGCGGAGCATTGCTCCGCGACCAACCTTCGGCTCCGCGACCTCTCTGATGTCGCTATGCCTTGTCGCGGAACCTTGTTCCGCGACAAAGTCTCGGATTCCGCGACAAATTCTCCAGTATTTATATCCCCCCCACCCCCTCCAGTTCTTCACACTCTCTCTTCACTTTCACTTGTCATTTCAACTTCCTTCAGTTTCTCCATCTTCTTTCCCCCATTTTCCTTTCGTCCGAACGAACACCACGTGTTCTTCGCAACCTTATCACTCTTTTTCTAAGGGGAAACCATGGATCGATTCTACGGACTCCTCCCAAACCTTGGACCCATGCCCCAACCCGAGCCAAGGAGGGCAGGGTAAACCCCTTTCTCACCGTGTTCATGGCACCCATTCGGATCCCTTGTTTTATTTTATTTTGTTGTGTTCTTGGTGTGATATGGTTAGTGTGCACGTTTAACTTTAGGTCTTTGGAGGTTTCAAATGCTCTCGGTTATGAGCACCATTTTAAAACATTGAGACCTCATTTTGAAACTGTTAATGGCATTAAAACTGGTAATGGTTTACAGATTTTGAAGTTTAAAACTGGAAAGAACAAACTGATGAACATTTGGGTATTGTTTTGAATATCTTGATGTTATTGGTTTGATTGATCTTGATGAGACCTCCACAGTGTTGTGTTAGTGTAATAAAAGAGGTAAGATCTTTTTGGGCACATTTGTTCTCATGTTTGAAATCTCATGGGAATAAATGTTTGTTTGTTTATGGAAACATAGTACAAACACCCAATGAGAAGCTTCCACTTTTAATAAAAGCAACCCTTTAGAAAAAGACAAAAAGAGTTATTTTGTTTAATGTTTGACTTGAAGTTTTTGTTCCCAATAGAACACTAGTGTGAGTAAGATAGCAGTATTTTTTTTTTCTTGTCACCCAACTGCTATCCTTTTCAAAAATCAAAAAGGGGGGCCACTCACATCCCACTTTTATTAAATAAAACAAGTCGACCATTTTAAAATTAAAAACAGTGTTTGCAAATTTTTGGATGCTTTAACTGTCCAAACAATTCGAGCTATCCAGAAATAGCAGATCCGCTCCGCCACGTCTTCATTGCACATTCCAATATTCGAGCATTCCATTTCCATCTGTCCATCTCATTTCACTCCCAACAAGTGTCTCGGACTTGTTTAATAAAATTGAAAAATTTTTGGGCCCAATGGCCCATTAAAAAGATTTTAGGCCCAATGGCCAATTTTATTTTATTTTGGGCTCCTTAGCCCATTTAAAACCAAACATTGTTTACCTATGCTTTAAATCAAAAATTCGAGTTGGAAATCTAATAACCTCACATCTAGAGCAAAGCTCTAAATGTGAGGATGTTGGTTTCTGAACTTGAATAAGTTCTGAAAATTAAATAAAAATTGGATTCATCACTTCTTATCTTTTCAGGGGCAATCCTCCCATTCCAGATCCTGCACCAGAAGGAACCAAGTTGCTGGACTTACCACTCGAACTCCTTGGTGAAATTCTCTCCCGAATAGGAGAGGATGAAATCAGGGAGGTGTTTGCCGCACAACGGATATGCAAGAAGTTCAGGGATGCTGGAAACCTTGCCATCGTGTACAGGCGATGCGAGGTTAACTCCTCCACTGTGAAGAGATGGCAAGAAAGGATCCGTTGGCAGAAGGAGAGATTCCTGCGAACATGCACAGCGGCAGGAAACTTCAATCTCCATATCATTCCAGCACTTATGGCATTTGCAGAAGAGAATGAGGAGCAAGCCTGTGAACTGCTGCGCCCAGGACTTGAGGACAACCACAAGGCGTCAATCTTCACCCGGGGACTGATGCTTATGAGTAAGACGGATGAAGGGCAAGTCGAGCAAGGGATCAGAATGATCGACAGGATGGTGACAGATCGATCAGTTCTTCAGTATACGTCCACCAACGTCCTCGCTTGGATAACAGACAACCCAGACACCCCACACCTGTGGGCTGATCAAGGAGTCAGAGTCTACTGCCCAAGGTGGCATGCACCTCTGAGAAACCGCGATTGGTGCCTGCGTTGTGAGCTTTCCAGCTGCGTCCTCTGGCTCCGATACATGCTCTGAAGAAAGAAGGAAGAATCCTAGTCCCATTTTACCCTGCTTTATTTCATTTCCGTAGTAGTAATCTGCAAGGGATTCCTCCTTTTGTGTGTGCAGGTTTGTACCAACTGCACGAGAATCTCTTGCCTCGGATGTATTTATTTGCTTTCCCCCAAAATGGAACTCAGTTTTTGAGACCACTGAACAATTCTTTATTGCTTCCCTTTTGAAAAAGATGTCTGCACAGTCCGAGATGAATAAGTGACTGTCAGACCAAAAATATGCTGTTGACATACTTAGTATGTCACCAGTGCCTTTTTACTGCTTTCGATTAAACAACCAGCAAAAATATGCATAAACCTGCTCTAAATTCACATGTTGAATTTAGGCTTGTGATTAAATTTTCAGACTTTTAAATTGGGATGATATAATTGAAGACATGCATGAAATGAATTCCTAAGGTTTTGAGCTATAAAAATTTAATGATGCGATCAGCTTATTGGGTAATAAATCTGCATGTTAGAGATTTCGATTGAATAAAATGTTAGAGTTAAGCTTTGATTAAATTTAAGAATATTGTATGACATGAATCAACCCAACCTTGTGAGATTTGAGCCATGAGTCACTTTTACTCATTCTTTTCTTTGATATGTGAATCATTTTGATTAAAGGAAACTAGAACTTGCAATTGGGACCGATTCAAGACCATGCCATATTCCTGAAATCGAGCATATAATCGAGGCACCTAGAAAAACCCAAATTTTTGGCCTTCTTTTGAAATCCAAACCCAAAAATATTTTCCCTTTAGGATTAACCACTTTGAGCCTTAAGCCTAATTTTTCTTTGAAACCCACTATATTATTCCTAGCCTTATAAAAAGACCAAAAAATTCAAACCCAAGTGTGCAAGGATAAATTCTGTCAAAGGCATTAAACTTATGATCATCAATCCATGTTAATCGGTATGTTATAAACCGATTCAAAAAAAAAAAAAAAAGAGAGAGAAGAGAGTTGAATTTCATTCAACATAAATAAATTGCAGATGACAAAGCAAATTAGACTTAGTCCAATGTCATGCAATAGAAAAAGAAAAGCAAAGAAAAACACTGATGATCATAAATTCTAAACAAAAATATGCCAAGTTATGATGGAATTAAATTCTTGCCGCTTCCTAGCCCAATTATTCCCCTTTCCTACCTAATGTTACAACCGTAAGCCCCGTTATAACCCTTGAATAAGACCTCATGATCTCGGTTTGAAGAAATGAGCCGGTGGCGAGTTGGTCTGATTGCAAGCTTATGGGATAATTTAATTAAATTTGATTTTGAGCATTCATGATTAAACTCCAATTGAGAGTGAGTGATCTTTCCGATTCTCTTATAAGTGAGGCTCTGTTTCATTTAAAATGTTCATGTCATCCCTTAATTCTCATTTTTAATCTTTGCATCTTTCAAACATGATATTCATGAAGGGTTGATAATAATGTTTGATTTGTAGGCCCGATGTAGTGAGCAAGTATCATTTCATTAAACACTGCAATCAAGGGAATTTAATACTTGAAGTTTTTGATTGTCTTATCCCAATCTAAAAAGAATGTGATTTATGAAGCCACGAAAATGAATTGAATATGTAGAGTCCGTGTTCTTACGAACATTGACTCTGACTGCTCGGGGACGATCAGTATTAAATGTGAGGATGTTGATAATGGCCAGAAATGACCATTATTTTCAATCCATTTCCGTGTCTTAAACGGGCATTTGATCGCATTCCGGTCTTACATTAAGTAAGAAAGCAGTCGAATTGGACTGATTTATGCATAATTGTAAAAATAATAAGCTGGTGTGAAAAAGGCATAAATATGTAATTTTATTACATATTTATGTTAGAAAAATCCAAAAACATGAGAAAAAGAAAAGAAAAGAAAAAGGAATGAAAATATGGGCAAAAGAATAAAGCAGGCCCACAAAATACAAAAAGATGGGAAAAAGATAGAAAAGCCCACAAAAAGAACAAAATTCGGCCCATCTGGACCAATCCAGCAGGCCCAGGAAAACCTTTGTCGCAGAAGCTCCTTTGTCGCGATGCATGGTTCCGCGACCAAGCAGCCCAGATGAAGAGGAAACCACCCAAGCCCCTTTGTCGCGATGACCTTTGTCGCGATGGCATGCTCCGCGACAAAGGCATGTTCCGCGACCAAGACACCCAATTAGAGACACAAGACCCAGTCGAGAAGCTTTGCCACATGCAGTGTGTTCCGCGACCAGACTTGATGCTCCGAGACAAAGCTGTGATGTGTGTGATGTCTTAAGACACAATGGGCTAGAATCAAGGCCCATGGGCTTAGGGTTACACTTCTATAAATATGAGGTGTTTCCCATGAGCTAAGGGTTGAAAAGTTGGAATTTTTGTTGGTTAGAGCTCTCTTGAAGGCAAGCAGTAGGAGTTCTCTCTTAGGTAGTGTAGTTTAGATTTATTTTCATGTATTATTTAATTCTTGCTCTTAGTTTAGTTTAGTTTAGTGTTTTTACTGTTCACAGTTATCTAGATAGCCACTTTTATACCATGTTTTGGTTTCTAAACTCTTGTTTTAGAGTTTGTAATACCCAAATCATGGGTATTAACAAAACCCCTTCAATAATATGGGAAAACATTTATCATTTGTGTCCTAAATCATGAAATGGGTCTCACACCCCATGGATTTATGCTTTCTTTTTCATTTCGGGGTCATTTGACCCCCATTTTGTTATTTTTATGTTTACTGCTTGCATTTTATGGATGATGTTGTTTATTTGAGTGTGGTCAAACCCTAGATTAGGACTCCTGCTTTATTTTTAATATTCTGTCCAGTTTTGTTTAAGCATGTGCTTCCTTATTTTGAATGTTTCTTGTTTGTTTTTAGCTTAGAATAGCTTTTTGATCTGAAATAGGGTGAGATCACGCTGTTTGGATGCCACTGTTCATTTCTGCTTTTTCTGACTTTTGTCCTGAACCACCTTGGTCGCCAACCGCCTTTTGTCGCGGAACCATGTTCCGCGACAAAATGGTCGTTCCGCGACCAAGGTGTCTAAAGACACTTGTCTTCTTAATTTAAAACCCTTTGTCGCGGAACCACGTTCCGCGACAAAACTTTCCATGCATAGCGACAAAGGAGCCAAACTCTTGCATTTTGTCTGCATGGCTTTTTGTCGCGGAATCATCTTGTCGCGGAACCACGTTCCGCGACAAAATCTCATTCTGAGACAGAAAAATTATGCCATGTTTCTTATTCTTTGAACACTTTGTCGCGGAACCACTTTGTCGCGGAACCACGTTCCGCGACAAAATTTTCCATGCATAGCGACAAAGGTTCAAATGCTTTAAGAATTTTCTGAAAACTCTTTGTCGCGGAACACTCTTGTCGCGGAACCACGTTCCGCGACAAAATCTTGCTTAGCGACAAAGAAGCGTTATGCTGCCAAAAATTCTAAAAACTTGTCGGGATACCCATGTCGCGGACCTCGGTCCGCGACAAAATTTATGATATCGCGACAAAGATTCCCTTCTCTCTATTTAATCTCAAACAATCTTCATTCTCTTCCTATATTATATTGCAACACTCACATCATAACCCCACGGGTCAAGGTATAACATTCTGGAATTGCAATATAGGGTGTTATGCTGCCCAAATTTTGATTCTCCATTTTCATCGCTTAACTGATTGAACCCTTGACTCATTAATGATTAAAGATTGAGATTAGCAATAATCAAACATCAATAATCATCATGATTAAAGGACCTTTGTTCAATTGCCAGTAAAATACTCCTCTATAAACAAAATTTTGATGACTTAAACAGATAATCCGGACTGTAATTAATTATGGTAGGAAGGATTATTTAAGACCATCAATTGTGGACCCAATCCACAACCTTGCATGAGAAACCAATGTCTCTCATACAAGGAATCTTCTTTTATTTCTTATTGATTTTGTCTTGCGTGTTGTGTGGAACAATTAGTAAAGAATGCATCAGACTAATGTTGGCGGGTATTCCCTCATGGATAACTAGCTCGTATTCTGGGTATTAATTACTAAGTGTTATTTTGCATGGTCTGGATGACTGTCAGTGGAAGCCTTGGCGGTTCGCCCATCCGGGGTTATAATAGCTGCTCGGCTGACTCTCATCCAGATACAGTTTTATTTTTCTTATCTTAATTTCCAAACCCAAATTCCAATCTGTAATGGGAGTCAGTTGGCATCGGTCAATGCTAACTGACAATCATTATAGAAGGGAAGCATGTAGGTTTTTATCCGAATTCACAGACAGTGGAGACCCAACTGGTCTTGACACTACCATTATAGGGTCTAAGCTGTCTAAATTCGCTCCATCCGAGTAATTGGGAAATTGGACAGTAGATGTTTACAGTCCACCTGATTATTCTGCCATTACTTTGGTCTCTTGACCACTTCATATCTGTGTTTCACCATCTGTCTAGACCCGCATCTATATTTTGGGCCAATTAATTTTACACTTCCCTATATCTTTATGCATGATAATATTATGTATTATTGTGGTCTGTAATTATTTTGGGATCCTTCCCTTGGACAATAGAAGTCTAGATCTTAAATAGATATTGCTTAATAAATTTCCAACAAAAATCTCTTTATAAAATCCGGATCTGAGTCAGGGATAAACTCTTCAGTTATGACTAATTCATATTCTGTCAAGGGTTGTATTTTGGGGAATTAGAAACAGATTCAGCGATTAGGTCTCGCTTAGACTGAAAGGGTCTGTGTTTTAACTGAGAGTCTAGTACCTACTTAAGGAATGATTTTCAAATCCATTATTTTCCAAAATTGTTGTTTGTTGGAAATCTAAGATTAAATACTACACCGAGATGGGGTCCACTTGGACTCAAATACAGTGTAGTAAATAATCTTAGAGGAACATCATCCAGGCCTTGGTTATTTTCTAAGATAGGGTTGAGTTTTCTTTCAACTACTATCCGCTTCTGCCAAAGCCTATTTTTGAGTCCTGAGTGAGTGCATCCGGAACGAACTAAATCATTAGTTCGTTTCATTAGTTTGTATCTCATAATCACCCGGAAGGAAGTGAACACACTAGTGGTTCACCAAGAGCCGGGAATTCTTGATCCATACCCAATCATCTTGAATGGGTGCTGTCTTTTACTACCAGGGTCGGATTTTCAAAACCTCCGAGTGATAGGTTTTAAATGCTTTCTTTACTGCTTTCTTTTAACAGCTTTCATTAGAGGTCACTCGGTTGTATTGAGAGTTGCGTAACTGCTACTAGGATTGACAGTTAAGGGATAGTTTAGGGCTTAATTAGAATCTTTGGGTGTGACATGGGAGAATGATAGTAGTACTTGGCATATCAATAAATGATATGTCGGGTGTTGCTTTTCCACCACAGATGAAGTAACACACCCAGGCCAGGGCAGTTACGAATCTGTGGTATCTTAGAATCTGCAGTCTTAAGAACATGTAAACTCATACTGTAAGTACATGTCTGTTAAAGGGAAAGCATTATTGAGAGCATGAGAATTAGCTATCTGATAGAATTATCCCAAACAAAGATCTGTGTATAAAAATGGAAGTTTAATACTGCTATATCTAAATCTTGTCCGATTTTCATTCTTTTCTTCTTGTCCCTTCTGTCTACATTGTGATTCAGCTTCACGGTTGGCATAATGTAATTTTTCCATGCTTTCATAGATGATGTTTATCGCATCCTTAGAATAATCTTTACCCGCTTTCTAGAATAGAATTATTTGCTTTGTAGAGTAATTTAAACGCTTTTATTTTCTAGTTTAAATTCATGTCAGTAGTTATTAATCACCTTTCAAACCCATTGAGCAACACGAATGGAAACTCTAGTAAAACGACGTGGGCCCTGCTTCTATCGCACATCCTCCAGTGAACGATCCGGTCTTACTATAAATTACTGCAATTTTTGACACCGTGCGCTTTCGGGGGCACAGTTTCTTAACACGAGTAATAAAAACATGACTACTCACAAATATATCCCTAATCACAACTCCGCCATCATAAATTGGTTTCATTAAATAAAACCTAAACCAGGATTATGATTTTTCGGAAAATACTCATGTAGTGGAAATCTGTCAAAAGTTTCGTGGCAGGAAATCTCATGGCAAGAATTGATGAGAAGTATCATGGCACATATGCCGGGGACCCTCAGTGTGAATGGCTGAAGGTCAACCTATCCCGGCTGTACCATGAGATTTGTCAGCAGTTTCATGACAGAGAGGACCACAACGCCATTTGAAATTAAAACACCACACTTGAGTAATAAAAAGATTAACAATCTTGATGTATCCCTAAACCCCTTCCCGTGAATCATAACTCTTTCCTTTTAATAAAATTAATCTTGGTATATTTTCTTATAAAGATATGCTCGTGTTAGTGAAACTTGTCATAAGTTTCATGGCGTCGTTGCCGGGGAGGATGCAGCGCCGTTTTACTAAGAGAAATACATTCCTCATTGCTCCTAGAATAGCCTATACATATAATTATAAATATTCACCTTCAGAACCAATTCTAACCTGGGGATTGTACAGGTACTGTCATCATTGAAGCCGTTGTTCTATGCAAAGGAGGAAGCAGACGCCAGCCGAGATCCCGTTTAATTCAGAGATAGAAAAGACAGCTCGACGTCTTAGGGCGGAGACTAAACGAAGAAGGGAACGGGAACGACAGGCATT